>OX465376.1:15261973-15779497 GCA_950004255.1 Mesopsocus fuscifrons | reverse complement strand
ATCAGCTTCAGTGCTTTCTCGGAGTTTCTAATTTCACCATTCGAAGGGACATTTTGTAGATACCTATCTATAGGCTCACCACCCTGGATGGAGGCTTGAACGTTGTTCCGAAAAAAAAATCCATTGTTTGACTTACCTACCTACCTATCCGTAAGTGCCTAGTAAGTATCTTCTTATTTCGTTTTCTCTCCTAAACTCGGGGTCCCCAGAAATACCGTGCTTAGGCTAGGTAGTTTCTCACTTTTACCCCCCCCCCACCCCCCCCCCCCCTTCCCGCCGTCATGACACATGAGGAGGTGATGGCTAAAAGGCCCTGCTAGCACAAAAAACATGAAAGCAATTTTTGAAAAGATTGTAAGGTTGGATTTGACAAGTTTCTGAAATTCACTATTATAGTGTACTTACCCATAAAAATACTCATGCTTCCTTTCAGAAAGACAACTTCTAGAGAACAGAGCATAAAGGACGTTATGCAAGTTATAAAAGCTACCCTCCACCCTACTGAAATAGCTTAAATAAAAGAGCTCCAACTTACCAAATCCATATTCTGCTCCAAATTAACGAAACCAAAATTCACGAAAACTCTTGACTACCATCCACCGATAATCACCAATTATGTAGGTACGCACCAATTGACACTGAAGCCACACCTCAACTGACCGAAACTGACGGAATTTGCCTGTTATGGCACTTGAGTACCCATGTTTAGCTTGTGACTGAGAAACGACGTATGAGCTCGCCTAGATGCGAGGCTGGCGTCGATGAGTCGCTGAGAAACTCGTCGCATCCGTTCTCTCAGCCACCAGGGCTGAATGAGCGCAGTTGCCGCTTCTCTAAATGAATTTTGTTATTTTTGTATAATTCATTAGGTACCTACTTACCTATTTGCCAAATTTTTTCTCAACACCAACAATTAGGGACAAAACAAAAGTCACTACCTAGGTACTTAAGGTGTTGTTCTTCTCTTTGGTGCTGGTGCTGCGTTACGACTACCTATCTGATGAACATTTCGAATTATTAGGCAGATTTCGAAGAAACACTTGTCCCACTTTCGAAAAATGTCTTCACAGTTCTTCGTTTCATGGTCCCTGGATCTCAAAACCACCATCAGGTAATCTATAGGCATAGCCATGGATAGATATCCATGCGTCTGTCCTATTTCACTTTGTTGTGAACACAATAGGTACAAGCCGTATTTTTGCAACAAAAAAATTTGTTCTGACTGATTAATAAATTATAATCTAGGCTAAGTTCGTTAACTAGGGAAATCAGGGGAAGAAAATGGGGAGGGCTTTTCGAAAAACTGAAATTTCGCGATTAAATTACGAAACTCTTTGGTCTTTCCAGAAGTGTTTAACAGTATAGATAGGTACCTATTACGTAAATCTTTAGTCTGAAACATTTTTTGATCACACCCTTTTTGAGTGTAGGGGGTTGGTGAAAAAATCCATAACTTGTGTAGCAGGGACGGTATTGAGTTCTTTCTTTTTGTCCTGAATTTGCCTCAGTATTACCTACAACTTTTATCTGCAAAAGTTTTTTGGGCCTTTGGGCCTATTTACCGTTTAAGCAGGGTGTGGGTGATATTGAATTTTCAAAAAGTCATATCTCACCAAATCTCCGTTGTTAAATGGAGCAAATGGATTGTGGTCAACTGAAAATCTTCTTAACCGTCATTCTAAATGATTTTAGACTGCACATAGTGGATGGAAATAAACTTCGAAATCTTTATACCTAGGTAGGTATATATAGACAGTAATATAGGTGAAGTGTGCTGAATGCTGAACCCCCACACCCCATGATCGCTTTCTGGATGTGAACCAGGAATGAGCTGTAGGTAAGCTGTAATCACCAACAGGTGCATGGACCCAAAAAAAAACTTACTCTAGGTTGTTCATATTATAAAGCAAAAGCCACTGTATAGGCTGGTAGTACCTACTTGTTGGCATTAGCCGGTCATATTGCGGCGCCGTTCAGGCGGGCGACGGTCGGCCGAGGTGTCGAGTTGCGAGCGAATATGCGATGCTAGCGCAACATGTTTCTATGATTCTGTAGAGTTCTCCTAGAATCTGTAAACAACATAATATTTCTTGCATTACTAATGATTTTACACAAGGCCACTGACTGAGGCTGGCGTTATAGTGACCTGAGAGGTGGTAAGTATACTTTGTCCTCGGAGAAACTTAATGACGTGATACTTGGCCAGAGGAAGCCTCCCCGATTATTTTGAATACCCTTAAGACATACTTTGCGAAGGTATCAAAACTTATATCTAGGGGAGGGGGTCGGAAAAGCTCCAGGAAACTTTTTGACGAAACGGCTTGTCTGAGGAAGCCTTCCCGAGTATTTTGAATACCAACAAGGCACACTTCACGAACCTTTCAAGCTCAGGTAGGGGGAGGTCATCGGAAACGATTTGGGAATTTTTTTACGACACAACTGGCCTAAGTAAGCCTGCCCATGTATTTTGAATACCTACAAGGCATACTTCGCGAAACTTTCAAAACTTAGCTCGGGGGAGGGGGATTGGAAACGCATTGGGAATTTTCTGATGAAACAGCCTGCCTGAGGAAGCCTCCACGAGTATTTTGAATACCAACAAAGCGTAGGTACTTCGCGAACCTTTCAAAACTTATCTAGGGGAAGGGGACCGGATACGCTTCAGGAAATTTTTGAACGAAACAGATTGTCTGAGGAAGCCTCTCCGAGTATTTTGAATACCAACAAGGTATACTTCGGGAACCTTTGAAAGTCAGCCAGGTGGTTCGGAAGTTCGGAAACGGTTTGGGAAACTTTCTGACGAAACATCTTGACTGAGGAAGCCTCCCCGAGTATTTCTAATATCCCTCATGGCATATTTCATGGACATCTCAAAACTCTTCTGATGGGGTTGGTAGTCTTCAAGACGTATAGGAATGCCGCCAACAGAGTATTATTATTACGAACCCAAAAAACTATGTACTTATCATGGTACTAAAATGTGATCAAAATAGTTTGACCAGATTTTAAGAAATTAATTGAAATTTCATATTTTTGGATGTCATACCTACATACCTATATATGGTACTGACGTAGAAGTTGGTGAAAAGAAATGGAGTGATGACAGTTTCCATTATACACCGCTAGCGTAAGCAGGTAGCAGGTAGCAGGTAGTCTCTCCAGTATTCTTTCCTCTGGAAGGTCCTCGTCCATCTAGCTGCGCCGGGCTGCCGTTTCTGATAGCTTGGAGCTTGGCCGGGCTGCCGCGGGGCATGTATCCTGCTGCACCGCGTTGCCCATGCCAGGCCCGTATCCAGAAAGCGGTCATGGGGGGGGGGGGGGTTCGCCTATATTTTTTGCTTCACGTTGGCATTACCATGTTAATTTTCCGCTCATGGGGGGGGGGGGGGGGGTTAACCCCCTAAACCCCCCATTTCCCCCCCCGTGGATACGGCTATGGCCCATGCTACCCCATCTTCATGCTGTCAAAAACGGCACGGCTAGATGAACGGGGACATTATATCTCAGTTTCCTGTCTGAGAATCTGAGAAAATAGGCCTTAATCCACAGGGGCTTCTAACTCAAGTCGTCCGTCCCTCCGGTCGCGACACGACGCAGCTGCTCAGCTGGGCTCTCGCCTGAAACAGTGGCTTTCATCATAATTGGAAAAAGTAAAATATTCTCCCTCTGGCCATGACCTGGGGATTTTTCTTGTATCATAAATAATGGTGGATTCATGGCTCATAAAATTGTGAGGTGGCTTGAGGTTTGGGTCTCACGCTGCTGAGAGAAGCAGACCAGAACTACTATTGATAATTCTGACGTCATTAGAATACGAAGTGATTTCATGGGTCTCAGAACTCCCTTCCATTTCCTGACTTGTTGCGTTCGAAATCTCCAGTAGTCCCAAAGCAGCTTGTTCAGTTGTTGCCATAATCCTTTAATCCTTTGCCTAAGTATGTGACTTGGAGTGTTATCCTCCTACTGAACGGATTTTACTCCTAAACCCTCTGGTTGAACTTGAGCTAAAGTAGTAAATGAAAGGAGTCCCGCTCCTCGTTCTCATCAGTTAATCAGTATCTATATCATAAGCAGTATGAAAGTTGTACTGGGCAGAGAACTCCGATCATGCATGCATCTAAATCCTTGAACGGTGGGCCAAATTCTGAGCCAAAAAAATACCCAAAATTTCAAAATAAATATTTTCCGTGATTCTGGGGGTTTCCTTAGTCGAAAAAAGTGATTCTTGGAAAAAGTCTGAGTTCATAAGCACGCAGCACGCAGCACGAGTAGCTATTGACCCGAAAAAACATTTAAAAATAGAAATAAGTTGTCAAAGGGGGTAAAAGTTTTCATGTTGACCCCCAAACCCAGCCAGCTGTAATTTGAATTTTTTCTCTAATTTCCTGTCAGCTCACGCTTTTTATTTTTTCTTTCAGGTAAGATAACAACACTCATCAAATCCGAGAAGTCATAATAACGAAACCCTACAGCTTATAGTCACGAAGGGGTAAGTTTCCATCATTTCTCCCTAATTTGTTGGCTATTAATAAATCCAACTTGTGTGCAGCATTTTAGAGAAATAGAGGCGCAATACAGTTCAGACAGGAGAGAAGGTATCATCCTACCTACAGGTACTACATCAACTCAGGCTCTGCTTCAGCTGATGATGCTTATCTGCATAGTCAAAGATTTCAGGGACGAATTATTTTTGTTTATTTTCCCTTGTTAAACAGACTCTCAGAGTTTCGCCCAGTTGTAGCCTTATTAGTGTCCTAGGGGCAGATCCAGATAGATCCCCCACTTTCCTTGTATTTTTCGAGATCTCTTCTTCCCCTTACAAAATTGGATTATACCCTTGTTAGCGTTTGCGAAACTGTAAAATCCTCAATACAGCTTTACCGCTCGCAATGTTAATCTTATGGGCGGCAAAAAATGCATCGTCAGGTATAGCGTCCTCTTAATTAAGTTAAGTTATGGATGACAGAAATGCATCGTCAATTGAAACTGAACTTTTTGTCATTACATGGGAAATTACCCTAAATTGCAAAGCAGGATAGTCTGGGGAGGGTACCGCTCTTCTGAATTATTGTTTTTAACAAAATAATGATTCGATGGTTTGGTAGCATGCACGCTGTTAACCATCATATACATGTTTCTGTAGGCGTTGCCTGTTGTCGCATTTTCAGTTTTGTGCGTAGGAGTTGGTTAACCCGTTAACACTCTTCATTTCGAAATTTACAAAGCTCTATGGTGCAGGATGATTACTGAAGCTTCTGCTCTAGGAGTAACAGTAGTTGAAAGCACTTTTGCCCCTAGTTGGGAAAGTGACATTTTCTCAAAATAGACAAGAATTTTCACCTACGTCTGTGATCAAACGCTGTATTTTTGGCTTAGCTTCTGGGAGATGATGACCGCCGTAGAGCCGTAGTTACTTTCCTAGAGGCCTATTGAAAGGTGAAGAACTAGGTAGGAACTTCTTTTTCACTTGTCCATAGGCCTTTAAGTGTTTTGGGCTCCAATGCAACAGTATAACAGTTACAGTAACAGTTCATAATCTAAATGATTGTAAATGATTGAGTTCCTTATGCCCTTCTCCCTCAACAAGGTTGCCATGCATTGCTAGGGAAATAAAATGGGAATTTTATTTGTTTAACTTACAGAAAAAAAAATTCGGGTAAATTAAATTTTAAATTCCAAAATTTCGGAATGGAATTTACCCGAATTTGTTTCTGTAAGTTAAACAAGGTTGCCATGGGTTGCTAGGGAAACAAAATTCCGACTTTATTTACCTTAGCAACGCATGGCAACCTTGTTTAACTTACAGAAAAAAATTCGGGTAAATTCCATTCCGAAATTAACTAAATCCAGCCTTAGTACCTACTTACACCCTACTCTATTGACTTGACGTATCAGAACAGGACGGCGACTGACCGGACTGGGGCTTACAGCTTGCAAGTTCATATGCACCATGTAACTATTTATTAATTCTTATCTCGGCAGCTCACCTTGAGTGACTCAGTGACTCACTCGAAGTGACTCTGAGCAGTAAGATGGAGTCTGGACGTAATATCCGGTCACTGAACCTCGGCCGAGTCCAAGGATATCCCTTATTTCCGACGCCTTACATACTTGTGACTGGGGTAGCAATGCCTTGCTTTATACGTGCTAGATTTACATGGAATGAATTCACCACCAAAGCTAGGTCAATTCTTTAACTTTAACACCGCATTACAAGATACATAGCCGTATCCACGGGGGGGGGGGGGGGGGGGGGTTAGGGGGTTAAACCCCCCCATGAACAGAAAATTAACATGGTAATGCCAACGTGAAGCAAAACAAGCGGTACGACACGGTCGGACAAAACTTTACCTGCTTATTTGCGTGATTCCTAGAAATAAACCCTTGGTTACATGATTAAAGACGGAAAAACTTTTTGACGAAAGGAATGGTCCCAGAATGTTCTCCCGAGTACTTAGAGACCCCACACGACATACTTCGGCAACCACACAAAACTACCCCCTAAAAGGAGGTGGGGTGGATGGGGAAGCTCGGAAAAACGTTTCGACAAAATAAATTGTCTCAGAACGTTTCCCTGAGCATTTTGATACCCCATACAATGTACTTTGGAAAGTATCCAAAACTCCCCCCATAGGGGGGGGGGGGTGCGGCGAAAAATCATTTTGACCATATAAATTGCCTCAGAACGATCTCCCGATCATTTTGAGCCCCCACAACCCATATTTCGCAAACCACTCAAATCTACCCCCCTTAGGGGGTGGGGTGCTTGGATACGTTCAGAAAAACTTTTTGATACAAAAACTTGCTTCACAACGTTCGCCCGAACAGTTTGAGACCCCATAAGCCGCACTTTAAAAGTCACTCAAAATTGCCCCCCCCCCCTGGGGGGGGGGGGGAGGCTCGAAATAAGCCATATACCATTTGTGACGAGTATGGCCGTTGTCACGTGTCATATCCAGAACTTCTCATATACCACAAAAAACTGAATCCACTGATTTCGCCCTTTTACAGGTCCAGGGGGGACTTCCCCCCCTTTTTTAGCGGCCAGGGAGTTATGCGGGGGTAGTGGGTGGTATCATTGGATTCGTAATTATTTGTTCTATAATTGTCTAAAATTTGATCGAAATCGTTAGAGCCGATTTTGAGCAAATATTTTTTTTCTACTTTTTGGGGGTGTTTTAGGGGGGTAACCCCCCTTAATTTTAAAGGGGGGAAACTGGGTTTCTGGATTTTTATTTCTTCCAATTTTAGAAAGGTCACTACCGATTTTGAAGAAAATCGGTTGAAAAGTGTGCCGTCCAGGTCAATGCCACATACAGAGCTAGCTAGCTAGCTAGCTAGCTACACACATACATACATACACACACACCTACATACGTATGTACTGACACGGAGTACCTGACCTCTTCTAAAAATTCCTGTGGGCAAACTTTTCGTTGGAGGAAAAAAGTGAGATGTTTTTCATATTCCGAAGGAATGGACGTTTCCGAAATGTATATGCAAGTTTCAGTGGCTTTTGAGGTCTGGGAGCAATGACGGTTCAAAGTTGAGGTTTGCCGAAAATTGGCCCGCACGAATACAATACTTTACCTTACGTATACTCCGTATACAGGTAAAGTAAAAAAATATAGGCTAACCCCCGCCCCATGAACGGAAAAATAACATGATAATGCCAACGTGAAGCAAACAAGCGGTACGACACGGTCGGACAAAACTTTACCTGCTTACTTGCGTGATTCCTAGAAAAAACCCTTGGTCAAATGATTGGAGACGGAAAAACTTTTTGACGAAAGGAATGGCCTCAGAATGTTCCCCCGAGTACTTAGAGACCCCACACGACGTACTATGGCAACCACCCAAAACTACCCCCTAAAACGAGGTGAGGTGGTTGCGAAAGCTCGGAAAAACTTTTTGACAAAATAAATTGCCTCAGAACGTTTCCCCGAGCATTTTGATACCCCATACAACGTACTTTGGAAAATAACCAAAACTCCCCCCATAAGGGGGGGGGGGGGTGGCGAAAAAACATTTTGACCAAATATATTGCCTCAGAACGATCTCCCGATCATTTTGAGCCCACACAACCCATATTTCACAAACAACTCAAATCTACCCCCCTTAGGGGGTGGGGTGCTTGGATACGTTCAGAAAAACTTTTTGATACAAAAAATTGCTTCACAACGTTCCCCCGAACAGTTTGAGACCCCATAAGCCGCACTTTAAAAGTCACTCAAAATTGCCCCCCTCCCTGGGGGGGGGGGGGAGGGGGAGGCTCGAAATAAGCCATATACCATTTGTGACGAGTATGGCCGTTGTCACGTGTCATATCCAGAACTACTCATATACCACAAACAACTGAATCCACTGATTTCACCCTTTTACAGGTTCAGGGGGGACTTCCCCCCTTCCAGGGAGTTATGCGGGGGTAGTGGGTGGTATCATTGGATTCGTAATTATTTGTTCTATAATAGTCCAAAATTTGATCAAAATCGTTAGAGCCGATTTTGAGCAAATATTTTTTTTCTACCTTTTGGGGGAGTTTTGGGGGGGTAACCCCCCTTAATTTTAAAGGGGGGAAACTGAACTTCCGGATTCTGATTTCTTCCAATTTTAGAAAGGTCACTACCGATTTTGAAGAAAATCGGTTGAAAAGTGCGCCGTCCAGGTCAATGCCACATACATAGCTAGCTAGCTAGCTACATACATACATACATACATACATACATACATACGTACTGACACGGAGTACCTGACCTCTTCTAAAAATTCCTGTGGGCAAACTTTTCGTTGGAGGAAAAAAATGAGATGGTTTTCATATTCCGAAGGAATGGACGTTTCCAAAATGTATATGCAAGTTTCAATCGCTTTTGAGATCTGGGAGCAATGACGGTTCAAAGTTGAGGTTTGCCGAAAATTGGCCCGCACGAATACAATACTTTACCTTACGTATACTCCGTATACAGGTAAAGTAAAAATATAGGCTAACCCCCCCCCCCCCCCCCTTGACACTATAACCCCCCCATGACCGCTTTCTGGATACGGGCCTGACAATATATGTGGGTAAAATACCCAGGTAGGGTATGTTACCTATTCAGCAGAACTTACCTGTTTCACCGTGGATAGTTTCAGAGGAGGCTGTGAGCCAGCGGGTCTGTCCTGGTTTCTGTTTTCAAACCGGTTGTTTTTGGTCCATCTCCCGATATATTGGTATTTTTGATGGAAGGTACTAACGCATAACTAATTGGCCGATTGCGGGTGGGGGGCGCCTTGTAAGATGCAATATGTAACGTGCAATAAGATTAATTATTTGTGCGCCCTATTACCTTTAAGTTGCTTGGGATAAGTGCGGGTTTCGCGGCAATTGCCTAGGTTATCGAAGGTAATAAAGTCAACATGTCAGTAAATACTGATAGTGAAGCAATTGCTAAAGGCACGGCATACCTAATGGTGAGTGAGGTCAAATGGAGTCAGGTATGAGCGGTGACGTGTTTCTGCACTGAAAGTCCTTCATAGTCATCTGTATTCCGGGAACTAGGGTCTGAAGCTACCGGAATAGGAAGACATTAGCTAGAGTTAAGTAGCGTGGTGAAAAGTGAACAGCTAATCCCTTCTGAATGCCCGAAACAAGGATAGGAAAGGGCGATGAGCGGGCAGAGCGAATACTGAGGCCACCAAAGGGAACAACAACTTTCCCAAACCCATACCCATACCCATACCCATACACATACCCATACCCATACCCATACCCATACACATACCCATACCCATACCCATACACATACCCATACCCATACCCTTACCCATATCCATACCCATACCCATACCCATACCCATACCCCATACCCCATACCCATACCCATAGCCATACCCATACCCATACCCCTTACCCTATGCCCATACCCATACCTCTTACCCCATACCCGTACCCATCCCTCTTCCAGTGTCTTAAAGATAGATTCAGAAATTTCTTAGACGGTGAGAGAGCCCGACGCCCGATTGATATTGCAACCCAGCTCTGTGCTCGAGATGGCCGATACGGCAACAATGGGCAATGGCCCCTCCACTTCTCCAGGGAGCTCCATCACTATCCAGCATCCAATAGCAAGGCTCGCTTTGGCAACATTTCCAGTGTCTGGCCGTTGTAGAAGGTGCTGAGTCACTGCCTGGCTTAGGGCAATACCACGCAGACAAAGCAGGGTGGCACGTCTGATTATTTGCTATCCATAAGCTCACTACTTGCCGTTCCCCTTGAGACGTAGCCCCATGTGGCCTCCGGGAGACGGCAGTGCCTAACAATCAGATAAAGATATAAAGAATAATAGCTAGTTTTTAGTTCGCTCTTGTGCCTCATCAGGGTGCAGATACAACGTAGCGCAGTCATGCTTGCGCCATTTTAACATTATTTTCTAGGCTAGTTATTAATCTAATTAACTATCTAACCCTTCCTTCTTGCCAGCATGAAAACTTTAGCATTTTTTTAAGCACCTGCCCATAAAAGCCCTCAGTTCACGTTCTTTATTGAACGTATGACCATATTGGTCGGCGATTGCAAAACAGCAACGTCATCATGCCAGAAAAGCCTTGCAACCCTTCTATATAGTTACTCTCAAAAACGAGAAAAAGGAGGTCTGCTTCCTTTATGCACCGTGTTGTTACTTACCAACCTACCACATCCTCTGCCATGAATATTATAATTAAAACAACAAAAAACAAAAAAACTTAAAAGTTTTCAAAGGTGGAATGTGAGAATTCAAAGGACTCAAAGCCAACGGGCAAATGAGATGATCCTGCGGCGGAGAGTCTCAGAAAAATAGTTTGCTCCGTCTTTTTCTCCCTCATGAAGTACTTACCCTCTTCCCTCTCTTTACTTCTTTACGTAAGCACGGAAGCTTTTAGATATCTTAAGAACTTGACTAGGTAGGTACAAGAGTTTCTTGAAACCCCGCAGAGAAGAGGCTTTATACCATTCCCCGCAGGGACTTTTTGACATTTTAATTCTATAAGTGCATTGAGAAAGTCGCTAAAGAGCTTTTCTTTAAAAGCCTTGATCTCCTTCCTCCTTCACAGTTGATAAACTAAGTAAGTATTTTTTTGTTTCCTGCCTCTTCTGCCCTCCCTTCTTTTTCTTCTTTATAGGAGCTTACGAGCATGCAGGTTCATGTAGGTGTACCTAGTTTTTTTTGTGGGATAGGTGCATGGGAGGTTGCTATCGTATGGATATGTTTTTGATTAAAATGGTAAGTATAATCGTTCATACCTATTGACTTTGGCAGCAAACCTGGATTCGTCCCTGATGAACCTGTTCCCGTAGGTGCGGGAGTGATGTTGATGAGACCACAGCGGATGACACGGCGCTCTTTCCAGACCTATCGGTGGGTTTACTTGCTCTTTTTGTTTAAATACCTCGCATTGTTATGGAAATTGAACGACGGGAACGTAAGTTGGAGCTTTTCTGCACGGAATGGAATGCATTTAGAGCCGGGAACAGCCGAAGAGGGCCGAAGGAACCCCGGAGGGACCAGAGAACTGGAAGAGTGCAACAACCGCCTGCTCAGGTTCCAGGTACCTCAAGTCAAGTGCGAACCTGTGCAGATCGTTTAGCCTATTTTCCCACTTTTGCAGAGGAGTGGTGGGCGAGAGGCCTGGAGCCTCTACCTCTGCCAAGCCTGTTTCACCGATACCTGGTTATATAATTGTTGCCGTTTTCTTCTTAAGACTTTTTCGGTATAACTTCACTGTGGCTAGGACTCAAATCAACGGAGGGTAGACTGGGCGGGATAAAGGTTGTTGGCTTCATTCGAGATTTCAGTTTCAGTACGTTCACTTTGGTGACAGGACTGACAGGGACCAGAACAATTTCATTTCCCTGATTCCAAAAAGACCCCCCAAGTATGTCCCAAACCAGTGAAATATTCACGCCATTTTCTCTTTACTCGGAAGCCAAAGTCGCCCTTTTTCGAATTCGTGAACATTCCAGATGTCAGAAAACATTTACAAAGTGTAGAGCGAAATAGCGACGGAAAAGTCAATATCCTGCTGAACAAAATAACGAATTCCTCTATTTTTCTCGACTGTCTCTCTTCCCCTTCGTTTAAAATATAGGATGGGTTTTCATAATAGTAAGGATATCAATAATAAATAGAAATGGAGGGAAGGGGGATGTACACGCAGTTGCGTGATACCAACTGCCGCTAGCTCCGCGCTCAACGTCGTCTGCAGTCAGCACAGGCCGGGAGTCGTCCCCAAACTTTTCCGAAACTTTTTCCAGTCGCGAGTGTGCTTTTCTTCCCCAAGTCTTGGTTAATAGTGCGGTGTTTCTTTGCGGTTGTTCCTGAGGGGTATTTTTAGGACGTTCCCTTCCCTTGAAACTGCCGATTTCGTATTATATCTGGATTAGCCAACTACTGGGCTATTAAGCCTTCTATCTCACCCCCTCCCCCCCACAACGACAATTGAAACTTTAATCCTACCCATTTTGTTTATAAAACGACTGGTAACCCATAGAGTATCAGAGCACAAAGGAACAAAGCAGAATGATTTACTCCTATAGGTCCAAAATATAAAGGCCGTCGCGTCGGTTAAATAGGTTCACGTCGTCCTCCTTTAATTTTATGCAGCCAACAGCCTTGCATCGTCAAAGGGGTAAACAAATAATTAAAATAAGAGAGACAATGGTGAAAGGACCAAGTCAGTTCCCGCATTCCCTGAGGGGAGGAAAACGTCTCATCGTTGCAGGAATCCTCGCTAAAGACTTCCACAAGGTAAGCTGTTGTAAACATTTCAGGCAGGTGCAGGTATTTGTGGCTGCTTTTTGGGGGACTTACGCTCAACCACTATAGAGAATGTTCTTGGTATAAATTCTCTCCGAAATTTCCCTTGAAATTTATTTAGTTCTGTCTCTTGCTAGAAGGTTACCTAACCACCTTGACGGGGAAACCCCTTTCTTTATTTATGTGAGAATACAAAATCAGTTTTGTACACCTGTACGGTGAATAATTTACAACTGTAGGGTAGAATGTGACTCGTGTCAGTGGTTCAGAACTCTCTAGACCCGTTTTTGATTTTACTTTAAAAAGTATGACAACAATTGCCATTGGTAAGACGAAGCTGAAATCTCTTCATCGTTTTCACACTTAATTTGCAATTTGTAATTTTTCCCCGGAGGGTCCCTCCCCAGGCACCATGGGCGCCCGCAGGGGGGGAGGGCGAGGCCCCCCCCCCCTGGAATCCCAAAATTACGAAAAAAAAATTGCGTGATTTGTTGGTAAACAAAAAAATAAAACAAACATAGGGTATTTAAAAAAAAATTGGTCAGGTTACCCCCCCCCCCCTGAATATTTTTCCTGCTGGCACCAATGTCCGGGACTCTCCCCTAAAGCCGCATATGATTACTCGGATAATATCAATTTTCCGTGCTGCCGTGTTCAAAGCTTCGCACTCAAAGCCCGTGGGGTTTTCGAGGTGAAGGAGTCAATTTATTTTATATTTTCCGTTTGATTTGCCAGTTCCTACCTATTTGTATATCCTGAAAGAATTTTTCACAGCATTCACAATTTATTTTTAAATTGGAGATCTATACAGTGCATGCACCAGAACGCAAAGGGAGGTAGAGAAAAACTGGAAGACATCCAAAAGAGAAAAGAGCAGAGCATTAATAGTGCTTTCCTTTTTGTGTGACTTAGCCTTGAAGGTATATACATGCGTGGGCGTTGCGTGGCAGTAGATGGAAACAAGGGGAGATTAGACCCAAGTACTTACATATTAATCTACTCAGAGATTCTAATTCCTCTTCTCCGATCCCTTTTCTTCCTCCTTCCTCCCTTTACCCTTTCCCCTTCTTGCTCTTCATTAATCCTCCCTCCACCCAATCGTTCTCCCCTGCTCCTTGCATTTCTTTACTTACCCCCAGGAAAAAATCTAGAGCCTCCTATGAACTCTGGTTAGTTTTGATGCAAATCCTAGATCCGGGCCTGAAACGTGCAGGGTCCATAGCCTCCAGCCGAAGTACGTTAGGCCCTCGTTGTACGCGGGTCTCTGGCCAATAGGGTACGGCGACTGGAGTGCAGTCGGCTGGCACTTGCCGACCGAAGTAGTTGCTTAGGGGTCGACACTCGATGTCTGCGCGCGCAAGCTGTATGTCTCTGACTCATTCCTTTGTTGATGTTGCGAGTGGGTGCCTTGTGTAGAAACCTTTACGGACAACCATAATCAGTGCTTATTGTCTCTTCTTTCATGTGGATACCGTCATCATTTGCGGATACGTTTTTGTTTACATGGTGAGCATGGCTGGAATTGTTTTTGTTTATTTCAAATAAGAATTAGGTTAGCATTAGATAAGACCTAACAAAATCATTTAATTCACCAACCGAATGACGGTAAATGACCTATGTAAATAATGCTGGACAGTCATGTCGGTGCATGGTAAGCATTTGCGGAGCTTTCAAGTAAATAATTTTAAACTCTCGGTTGGTGGACTTCCTAACATCGAAGATCCATGATCCTAAATCCTACCTGAATGGATAACTCGGCTTGTATGATAAGTGATAAGGTGTCGAAACCTTTCTCTTTATCACATTAAAAAATTCTGTTACCATTACTGCCAACTATGAAGGGGTAGGTAGGTATAAATGTATAAATGAAATTTTGTGTTCAGCCATTAATTTTTACTTTCTCGCCGGCACGTGTATATTTTCCCATGATCCTGGAGGCCATCGATTTTGACCAAAACTGGAAAAACTTACAGTAATAATATTCGTTCAAATTTCGCAGAAGTTGAAATTGGCATTATTTGTTCGTTGTGGCAGCGTGGGTAACAGAATTCATAAAATGTGGACAATAACAGTCGGCAGTTGCATGTGCACTTATCATATGGTTTCACCAAAATATTTCTTGACGCGTGCACACGTGTTTTTATATCTACGTGCCCACGCGTATTTTATGCACGTGCCCGTGTGTATTTTTTGAACGTGCACACGTGCATTTTTTGCACGTACCTACACTTGTGCACATTATTTATTGCATTTGTATTTTATGGACGTGTACAAGTGTATTTTTTAACGTGCTCATATGTACTTTTGCACGTGCATACTTGTATATTTTTGCACATGTATTTTTGTGCACGTTTATTGTATTTTTATTGCACGTGCACACGTTCATTTTTTGTACACGTGCATTTTTATTTGTACGTGCGACGATTTGCCTGGCAATAACGTTACGAATTCTCAAATCGGTATGGGTGATGGGATGTGACAGCCGACAGGTTGACGCATATGCTGGCGAATTGCGTGCCCCTTGACAAGGCCAGGGGTAATTTTGCTCATTATGAAATGAAATGATTAGTGGTTATTTGTGAGGGTGGGGCGGTATCATCATTGTAAAAGTAACAACGTACAGCCAGTCAAAACATCGGTAGCGCCTATCCAGACCGACCACACCTACACCATTCCCCTACTTAATATCAGATCAAAATATTCTCCAGATAACATCAAATCAAATCACACTGAGCGTGTGGATGAGAAGGCCTGATTTGCGTCATCGGGAGACCCCACTTCACGAGACATCTACAATTTATTGATCTTGCAGGAACCTAACCTATGGGTAGGTACCTACTACCTACATGTGTAAAATATAGTTAAACCCTGTGTAACACTGTCACACGCGTTACCATCATGCCGCCCGACCACGTCATTTATATGGAAATCAACACACGACTGTGTTGGCTATAATCGAAACCAGTCGAACGATTTCAAGTTTCGACTACCGTATCGGTATATCTCGCGAACACCCTCAACCATTTGCTCTCTTCTTTATTTGGGGACCTGTAGGTCGGTGACTTCGCCTTTCTCGCCTAAGAGATTGTCGTGAGGTTTACGGTCATAGTAAGGTTTTAGGTTAGGTATATACCATGGATTGCTGTGTATTTCACAGCTGCACCTTTGGGCCGGTGCAGCTTAAAAAGGTCCTCCATATATGTAGGTATATATTTGTCATCGGTAATTGAGTTTTTGTGAATGCGGATTACTCCACTTGCCTATATAAGGTCCACTTCCAGTATGACTAGAGTACGCTCACCCGTGTTGGTAAAGGTTGGCCTGATTTGGCAAATCGCTGGTCAGCGTTTGAAAGCTCATTTGCCCTCCGCCCACCGCATTGCGTTGATTCATAAAAGAAAGCCTCATTTGGAGGATGCTCATTGAGGTTGAGTGATTCCATGCTTTAGCCAAAACAGATTTCCTATATAGAGCCCTGACTAAAACTAAATTGTACAAAGGAGAGTTCTGGCTCAGGCATAGGTCAGAATAAGAGTGCTAGGGTCCAGCTTGCCAGCTTGGAACCCGAAATGATTGTAATTATTAATGTTTTGTGACACTGCCATGCCATGTGGGCCTAAATAGTGGTGAGTGGCGTGTTGGCTGAGGGTGACCTGTGTGATCCCACCCCTTCAAATGTGGTCGAAAGGGTTGGGCCAAGGTTTGACTTAGCTTGCAGGGCTTGAGGGGTTAACCTTTATATCCGGCCTTTCCCCATTTTCTGGCAGGCCATATTCCACATAAAATAATACGTTGCCCTTGCTCGAGTTCCATACCCTTTCCGTTATCTCCAGTGCTTCAGAGAGAGGAGGGTTATTTATCAATTTAGGGGTTGCACTTAGTTTATGTTTTTGGTGATAATTTTTAATAGGATAGGAAACGGAAGGGCATTTTGATTGTGAGATAGGACCTGAGTAGCTGCCTCCTGCCAACGCAGAAACCGGCTGAAATTTGTCGCCTGCGCTAGGGTTAGATACTATGTGTATACTGTAGTTCCAGTCCAAGACAGAGAGGTTAACACTGTTACAGTGTCTTGGCGACTCAAAAAAAAAATTGGTTAACTTTTATGCGTAATCTTCATCAAGCTGATCGTCTCAAGTCTATTCATTTTTATTACATTCTCCTCCTCGTTCTCCTCAGTCTAGATTGGAATTAACTGCGTGGTGAAAAAGTACTTAAAGTCGAAGTGAACCTTCCGGCTTTTAATCAGTTACTTTCTTTCACATCCAGTGGGGGAAATTTCAAGAGTTTGGGCGGTTATTTCAGGCTCCTTGAAAGTAGCCCTAACCTTGGGTCTTTACCAGAACATTCTCAATTGTAATTCATCCTTGCAGTCTTTGGCAATACGTGCTGGACTCTGGTCGTATTCTTTCTTGCAGTCTGCAGACGCCCCCTCATGGTACTTGACCCGGTGCAAACGGGACAATAGGCAGGTTCTGGTACTGGGACTGGGTAGGCGCACTGTATATACTGAGTGCACTATACCAGTCTGGAGTAGAGCGGCCTCTTCTCGCTCCATGATTCCGCGAATAGCGAACCGTTAGCACCAAGTCTCCAGCACGTTCATCCAGCTAAGCCATTGGTCTAGATTCCTCTTTCTCTTCAGCAGTTTCCTACCCCCAGCCCCCACTCAGGTGCTTCTTAGTTTTTGGATAGTCTAGAGGTGGCTCAAGAGCTCATAGAGCTTCCACCATAGCGTACGGAAAAATATCGCTGCGTAATCCGCTCACATTCAGGAAAAAACTGGGCACAAACACTTTTTACTTTCTCGTTTTTTCGTTATTGCTGTGGCAGGAAGGTTTGACAGGCCAGCATGTCGGACATCTGTGCTGCCAACAATAAATTTGCTGTTACCTACTGGGATTCGAACCTAGGACCTTGTTTATTATTTTTAATTGTACGAGTATCCTGGACCTATACCCCTCTGCTGGAATGAGTAATATTCCCCTTCAAATTATTTCTTCAGCAGTTTTCATTTAATATATATTGCTGTACAATTATTGTTGTACGAGACTATAAAGAGAATATAAGTTGTCAAGACTAAATTTCCAAGCAAACAAACTTGGTAGTTTTGTATCTCAAGAAGAATCGCAGGATTTCCACTTGCCTGCATTCCAGCGAATGGCATCTGTAACTGGTAGTTTTATCACTTTGTCGTTGCTTTGCTTCCCTCTCTCGTTTATCTCCTCTCCCTATCTCACAGAGGTCCCCTGAGTCGTCTGTTCGTCCATTCATATTGTTGACCCCTCCCTCCCACCAACTCGGCCTCCTGGAGCGAGGTCACCCAACTATTTTGACGTATTTTTACTTTTTCGCTTTTTCGCCATATAGAAGAAATTCTTCAGTTTACATGAGGTTTTCCCGAGGGGTTAACCTCTCCAGGAATCTCGTTGGGAATCTCAGGCAATCATTGGAAATCTTTATGAAATCTCAGGGAATCTTGAAACTTTCTGGAGTAATTAACCCTTCGGGGTGCATCTTTCCATGTATCTCGTTGAGACTCTCAGGAAATCTCTGGAAATCTTCATGCAATCTCTGGAGTGGTTAACCCCTCGGGGTTTCCGATAGAATAGGTTCTACTTTCGTTACAGTCGACAGTCTATCTCTACCTTCAGGGAAGTACACCTCACAAGTACGAAATATTGAAGGGCTTACTTCTTTGTCGGAGTACCTGTGGGTAATCCAATATCGGCTGTTAATGTGACCAATGTGCATTGGGCTGAAACTCAGAGGGTGCGTTGAAGGCATGAAGAGGAAGTTGTTTACTAACTTGAGTAACTTGTAGAGGTTGGATGAGTTGCGTAACTAAATTACTATAGTTGGGAAAGAACCACCCTAGGCCATCCCCCTTTCCCCAGGCGAGTGTCATCATAACTTGTGAAACACTCTTCCTTCTTCCTCCCATTACAACCAGCTGTATAAATTTTCAACTTTACCTGCCGATGTGATGATTCAAGTCCACCTTTATTGTATCAGAGACGGTTTATTTTTGTATATACTGCTAGTCTTCTACAGGCAGAGTATAGGTGCAATAGTCACTGACTTTGTATTTACAATTTTCTGGTTTCACCCGTCTTGTCCACGATGATGAAGTGCCTGGTGTCCCTGATGAGCCCTGCAGACAGCAGTCAGGCGGTCTGCCCGCCTAAGCACCTAGATTCAATTTGTTATATTTCGCCATGTGACACGTCCTCGTAAATTGGGGTGTCGGTGTGACGGACGCTGCACCAATCTGCAATTCTTCTGCGACCTAGTCGGGTGTTGCAAGGCGGAGGAGTATGCAAGTGCCGGCCTTGTCTGTTCATCTGCACATCGGCTCTTCGTCTCTGCATAGAGAAAGCCATCCAAGGCCTTGCGAGGCACGGCAAGGCTTGGCGGTAAGGCACGAGCGACCCCTAACCAAGCATTCCTAACCCTCTCGAGAACAGAGTCCCTTGAAGAAGAATGCGACCATCATCCGCGTTTGTTTCTCTTCTGTCTCTCTATCTTCTCTAATACTGATACGCAAAATCGTAAGTGGAAAAAAAATGTCACTCGTGATATCCCGCATTTGGGGCAGGCAGCGCATTTTTCACCTCACCTGTGAGATTATCTCTTTTTCTGTTCTGCAACACCACCCTTGTAATAGTTACTTTACCCACCAGACACTGGTCTCATTCAAAATTGGATTTGTTGTGAAAATTATTTTTGATCTTCCTGAGTACCTACTTCTGTATGGTCTACTCCAGTGGTTCTCAAACTTTCTGGCTGGCAGAACCAAATTTAGTCGGGAATTCTTTCGTGGAACCTTAAACATTGGATCGTCGATTTCACAGGTTTTTTAGGAAACAACAACAATGCATTTTTCTATTTCAATTTTTCTAAACTAAACTAAAATTGTATTCCCTGAAGCACGGAGAAGGCTTCGCGGAACCCCGGCAAGGCATCGCGGAACCAAATGGTTCCGCGGAACACAGTTTGAGAACCACTGGTCTACTCTACTACAGTCTTGATTGTTGTGGCCTTAGTTTCTTGTTCACACCTTGCCATCACCTTCTTCTCTACACGATTCTATAGCAGCCTCGTTTCGAGGTTTCGCAGGTTTGAGGCTCAAAGAATGTCAGGGGTTGTTTCTTTACATGTCTGGTATCCACTCACCTATACTGGTGCTTACAGCCCGAAGGTGCAGGTGTTTAACGAAACTGATTGTTGGCGGCCGAAGCCATATTAATTTTAGGTGCGTGTGACATCAAGACACCGCAGTATTTTAAATCATTTATATTCAGATAAACAGTTTGGCGTCCCCTGGTTGGTGCTAACGAACTATTTAATACCAGGAAGGCGGTAATTATTTCATGAAAGCGTTAAACACATCCAAAACGGATATATAACTTGTTGTCCAGAAAGTTATTATTCTCCAGGTTAAACAATAGTGGGCGTGGTGGGGAGCCCATCAGGAGGCTCAGGTTTAGATTTGGTAACCAACGAGAATAAAGTCTTCTCAGTTCTCGAGTCCTTTCAGGTACGGTTAGCTCCGCTTGGGAGGAACTGAACGAGACCACCAACCTTGAGCCCTTTGTTCGGTTGAAAAGTTTTTGGATGGGAAAATTGGATGGGATGGAAAAATTGATTTCTGTTTTCGTTGTTTTAGCATCGCAATAATTTTGAACTAATTTTTCTTTTTGCTGATTTGAAGGGCATGCAATTGCTGGATTTCTTTTTAATTTCTGAACTGTTAGTTTTTTTGTACGATCTGACTTGCCGTTTTCTTTCGTTGCGCTTTATTGTTCTTCAGTCTGCTACGTTTCCATCAAGGCTGATTTCTAAATTACTTTCGTTTTATGATTTTTTAGCTGTACCACTCCAAAATACGCTGAAAATTCCCGTTCTGTTTCAAGAAATTGCCAGTCTAGATTCTCAGTTTTACTCGTTTGGCATTGACATGCTTCAGTCCGTAGGGATCCTACAGCCTCTTGGTAAACCATTGCATTGTCGGTATCACAGAGAAAGGTAGTAATATATGACGCGACTAACACGCAATCTACGCCAACAGGTGTGAACGAAACAGTTCCCCCTTAATTATGTCAACTCACCGGTTCTTCTTTGAGGCAAAACCAACAAAGCAAGTTTATTGTAGTGAAAAGATAAGAAGGATGAGGGTGGTGGAGTCATGTTTCCTTTGCCCAGGATAACCTTGAGACCTCCATAATGCACGCGTCAATCACTTCTCGCCCTCAATCTTTTGAGGCCAAAAAAATACTGGAAGGACAGTTATTGAGGATTTTTTCTGAAGTTTGGGGTTCGCACCTGTTACTGCTTATCTTTTTATTTATATTTGGGGCCTGTTTCAGCCTTACAATCACATGATAATAGTAAGTGGATGAATGAATCCTGCCAGCCTACCCAGTTGTACCTACATAACTACTAGCATATCACATTAATAGTAAATCCTATTTAGGGGCCTGAAAAGAAAAATATCATAGATGACCAAAATGTCCATTATACCTACCTACTGAAAATGAGTGGTTATCACGATTTGAACCCGGAACAGCACCCTGACCACATTAGCTCTGAAGGCCACTTGGGACGTGGTGTTTATTTCACTGCGGAGCCATCAGGTAGGGTGCACTCGTACACAACTGAAGTTGGCCAAGAGCTGAGGAATAGACAGAGCCAAAACAGTAGCCGAAACTATAGGCGAACTCGTCTTTGGCCAAATGTCGTATCACAGAAAAAACGCTTCACAAAGTAAGGGCCATCAAATAAAAATCAAGCTGATTTGAATCAGTTGCTATGGAAATCAACCAACTCGAGCCTGCTCGCTATTGGTGTTGCTAGGGTAAAATTTGATTTTTATTTCAAATCAACGTTGATTTTTTTTTTGTGAAAATGGCCCTTAGCATAGTATAAACATCACTGATGGGATTTCAGACTTGCCGCTAGTGGAGTAACTCGTGCTGGGACTTAAACCCAGACCATTCAGGACACGAGCAGCACCCCTTGGATGCACCTATTACACAATGCAGGAGTGAAATCGTTACCCCATATGAAATCCAACTGACTGACGGTTGGAGCAGTGAGTCAATGTTCATTAATTTCCAAGCTCATTTCATTCGTAATAACCAGTATCAGTAATACACTTCGACTGTGCCGACTGTGGTTTCCGCTGGCCACAAACGTCAGCGTGATGGGCTCTGATGATCCTTATCCGGCTTTACGGCTTCCATAAATAAAAGAAAGATAAGATTCATATTGGAATATTTTCAGTTTCATGTCAGATTTGCTGTTAGTTATCTACTTTGTGTCTACTATTGAGCTTGGAACTCTCTCACGAGAGAGCCAGAGTTTCCATTTTTGGGAAAGAGACCTCCTGTCCGTTCGTCCAGGGGAGATGGGAGGGGGAAGGGATGATATCCGTTGGCAGCGTAGGGAAGCTTACTTGCAATTGAAGCTGACTGTCCTCCATCATGCCTCCGGAGCTTTAATTTGATTATTGGCATCAGCAAAGTTATAAGCCTGTGCATTCACAAATAAATTATTGGCGCTTGTATGCATATCAGGTTCAGTTGTTCTATTACCTATGAACACTGTACACTTCGAGCCAGCTATGGCCTCTTTCCCTGAAATCATCCTTACTTCATGGGAAATATTTTTCGCTTCCAACATCTCTCCATGTCTTCAAGGCAGAGGTAACTGTTACAATTCACTTTACGACACTACTTACCTCAGGATCGTATACTCGAGCTCTGGCTTGCTCCAAGCAGAACGGGTGGGTCTGGGCACTGTCGAGACGGGGGCATCGCACCGTGGTATGAGCACGGAGGACCCCTACTATTTCCACCGACCATGCCTCGCTGGGCAGGCACCGAGCGCGACGGCGACCACTCGGGCGAAGGCCAACCAGTTACCGAGGGTGTGTATAGGCTCTCCGCCGCACCACCAACCTCACCGGGGCTGATCTTCGAATCTTAATGGACCCGTACTGGAATTAAGTAAATTGCTTGAGGGATGGAAGAAAATTTTGCAATCCTTCATTTACTTTAAAACCGGAGGTGTACGTCACTACTGGTTTCTTAGCAGTGATTACTGTTGGAAGCTGTACGATAGAAAGTTCAGATGACTGATCTTTAGGCACTGCTCTTGGATACATACTTAAATGTGCGTACTGCGTATAGTTTGAGTTGTTTCTGGTACCATGTGTAGGCTCGATCCCCTTTCCCACACAGTACCGCGCTGTTATCCAGCCGAGTAATGCACGCAGTCACGCGCAGTACCTGCACTACCTGCAGTCCCTAACCAGACACCTGATCCTTCTGACTGTGGGTATACTCCGGAGGTCTTTCACGGCTTCCTGCCCCTCGGAAAACCTGGCTGCACCTGATATCATCAATCTTCATATAAACCTTACCAGAGATAGCTCCATTCATGCCGAAAACTATAGCCAACACGTTGTCCAGTTCTACACGGTTCTACCTGACTAGGCGACTACCTGAATTTCGGCGGGGTCCAAATCGAGTCAGGTATACAAATGGTGAAACCTTCATGAGTGCATTTTTTTCAACAGAACCGATTTATTTATTTAGCGGAGCTAAACATAGCTTTGAATTTCAATACTGAACTGTATTCGATGAATTATTTGATGATATAGGGTGTTCTGAAATATAAAGAGGTATCTCAGTTTCTCCCAAACAACAAAACGTGCGGCCTTGAGCCTTCTAAAGTGCCAGGACTCTAGAAGAAGGTCCTGGGCTCAAATCCCGGTGCCAGGGCTCTTTCTGAATATCCTTCTTGCAATCAGCTTCTGCGTTCCGAACGTCTGTATACCTTCAGGCTCCCTTATTAACAAAAAGAAGCACCAAAAGTCCAAAGACTGTTGAAAGAGAAACAGAAGTGGTTATAGTGTGTAAGTAGGTAGCATTGTTGTTGGCAATGCCAAAGGCGCTAGACTGGACGCTACTATCCCGCACTGACATCACGTACATGTCCAGCAAGAGACGTTAGCATAAGTAGATGCGAGCAGTCGAGCACCTACCGAGTACCGACCATGCCCAATGCACGTGCAGTGATTGTCGGTGTGACATAATTGCTGGTCTGCCACCTCCTTTGCATATTTTCCCACGCAATGTGGTAATGTAACTACATTACCGTACCAATCGGATGACTGGCACTTGGAACAAAGTTAGAACAACGAATCTACAAGCATGTGAGTGCATGGACAGTTAACTCAGGTATAGAACCTATATGTGAGGCTTGATCGACGGGTTAACCACTCGTTGGGAATCATTGGAAATCTTTATGAAATCTCAGGAAATCTTGAAATTTTTTGGAGTGGTTAATCCTTTGGGGTTCATCTTTCTATGAATATCGTTGGGAATCTTTGGAAATCTTTACGGTATAAGGAGGGTGCGAAGGTCGTTTAATTGGAAGACGTACTCGTAGAGCTTACAAGGCGTCCTAATCTTGCCTGAAGGTGAAGAATATAGAATAGGATATAGTGACTTGCCGACAAACAAGCAGACAAGCCTCCATCCTATTAAATCATCGCGCTTGAGCCCAACCTTCCTGCAAAAAAAGCGTCTCAGGCCCACACACGTATCCCAGCAAAAACAAATAAAGGCTCCCTATACCCTAGACGCAGTAACTTGGAGCCTGCCCACAAAAATTTAATGGTCGCCCTATCCTTAGTGTCTCCAGATTTATTTGAAATATTTATTAACAAATTTTGAAATTCTAACCCACCAGGGTGGTCTCTCTGGGAGAGACGTAGGTCAAGTTTCAAAGCGATGATGAGCTAACAATTCCGTGCGGTTTACATTCAAAACGCTTCGTACATTGGGAAATGAAGGCAATGATTAATTCAAGCCTGAAATTTAGCTTCACTCCAAGCTCCAGACTGTACGGTAAATTTTAAACCTGTTCGTTAGAATTGAAATTTGTGTAGGTAACGGAATGAAATTGGAAAAGTTCAAGAGGTCCCAACTGTCCCAAGGACAGACGTACACACAATGATATGACAAAAATTTTCAATTCAAATTTGAACTAAGTACATACTTAATTTGAACAATCAGCTACTTAGTCAATACTGAAACTTTCTTCCAACCTGTAGAATACAGATAATGGCACATATCAAATCTATCGTCGACATTCGTGACGGTGACAAGAGTCGTGCAGCATGGTGATGTCGTGGACAAGGGTCACGTTCGGGGGCTCTCGACTTCATACTAAAAGTACACTACACAAAAAGTGCATATTTACTTCTGATAGTTGTCACTTACGACCGTTATTGCCACTTTAGCTGTGAGTAGCCCCTCATTTGACGCTATAATGCATGATTGCTTCGTTTTTACCAAGTTTAGTTGAAAGGGCTTTTAAAGAAAATTTACAGTATTTCGAGAGAAGTTGTCTACTGAATAGCTGTCATAAATTTCAAGTCAGGGGGTTTTCGTGCTGGTTTTAAAATAGGACTGCGCTGGAGCCATCAACGCTTAAATTGTGTTTGTTATTCTACTAATGGGGGCTTGTGTTGGAAATGCAGGAATTGTGGGCTCTCACTTGCATTTACCGAGGCTTTCCTTCCTATACCAAGCCAATATCGGAAATAACGCCCAATTCCTTAGGCTTAGGACATCATGGTCGGTCTAAGTACTTCCAAGATGGAAAAGGAACACCCTGACTATTTTTTTCCTTACTTTTTAGTTACAAGACGTCGAATGGCATTCTTCTTTCCACAGGTGATAATTCAGTTAATTCTGCTGAAAACCAGGTATCCAGGTGCCAGTTGTCTTTGCTTTACGTTTCTTATGGTGTTTTCTAAGTCTTTGATTTCCCTATGATTGGTGTGATGGTGTAGAGTACCTGTTTCTTTCAGAATTGACGCCTGCGCCCTTTCCGTTGATTGGTCGCGCCTTCTCGAGGTTCCCCTTGCATGCTTAAAACGAAACGGTAACTGTCTGACCAAGGCCACGCCTGGCTAATCCTCCGTAAAGTCTGAGCTGCGCTCATCTTCCTCCCAAGGTGAGGAGAAGCCTTTGTGGTGATACCGAGGGGGTAACCACTCCAGAGATTCCTTGAGATTCCTTAAAGATTTCCAAAGATTCCCAACGCTATTCATAGAAAGATGAACCACGAAGGGGTAACCACTCCAAAAAAATTCCAAGATTCCCTGAGATTTCATAAAGATTTCCAATAATTCCCAACGAGATTCCCAACGAGTGGTTAACCCCTCGGTAAAACTACACCACTTCTTTGTTATCGAAGTCGTTAACTTGGCGTTAACAGATCCACAATAGAATTGTTGGACTCCCCAGTTTCCCAGTAGCGTTTCCTTCTCAGTGAAGTTATCATGTTAGCACTGGCCAACTAATGTGTAAAAGTGTAAAACCGAGGGGGTGACCACTCCAGAGATTCCTTGAGATTCCATTAAGATTTCCCACGATATTCATAGAAAGATTAACCCCGAAGGGGTAACCACTCCAAAAAAAATTCCAAGATTCGCTGAGATTTTATAAAGATTTCCAATGATTCCCAACGAGATTCCCAACAAGTGGTTAACCCCTCGTGTAAAACTACAGTGTCTAAGACTGCTCAAAGGACCGCAAGGACCACGTCAGCCAGCAGCGAACTATAATAATAATAGCACTGGCCAAACAGTTGAAGTCTACAAAGTGGCTGGGAAATTGAGGAATCTGCGTCGGTACTTTGTTAGGCAATTTACGTAAGGTACGTCTACTCAGTGCTAATTTTATGGGCGGCATAAATGTACCATCACCTGGCCCAGCCATTTATTTTCTTCACTTTTTAGGACAACTTTTGCAAATTGGGAATAAGAGGTTCAAATGTACATAAATTCCCTCATAACACCTTTCAGTGTAGTAGCATAAAACTGCAACAGAGGCAGGAGGTAGTTTAGGGCAGGAGATGGCCCTCAGTGAACGGAAGTGCCTCAAGTGGCGTCATTCCGGCACTTTGGCATTGTCTGTGCCCACAATCCGCCAATTACCCCGCAATTAAATCATGATTGCCATTATGGGCGACAAGATATGATCACCCTCTAAGTATGGGTTTGGGTCCGAACTCCCTCTCCAGCCGCATATTGTCTGCTTTAATCAGAAGAATGGCTAAGGCAACTTCGCGACTGTGGTTCGTTGTTAGTCCAGTTAGTCCAGTGCAGGACAAACGAAGGAGGAGGAGGGTGTATTTGACCCCGAGGGGGTCACCACTCCAGAGATTCCTTGAGATTCCACTGAGATTCCATAAAGATTTCCAAAGATTCCCAACGATATTCATAGAAAGATGAACCCCGAAGGGGTAACCACTCCAAAAAAAATTCCAAGATTCCTGGAGATTTTATAAAGATTTCCAATGATTCCTAACGAGATTTCCAATAACGAGTGGTTAACCCTCGTTGAACCCTATAGTCACCACTTCTTTAAGGAAATAGAATCTGATGGAAGTTGTTTTTGTATTATCTCGAACTTGTTATATTGGAGAGTTCTGTTGTACATTTCTGCATTCAGTTATAAGAAAATAGTCGTAGCACGCATTTGATTTATTGTTTATTGTGATTCTGACATAGTAGATTGATCTGCTCTATATTCTGTGGTATAAATGGCTTGTCGGTAGTCGTTAGTGACCGCCTCCGAAGTCCGAACAGTGAAAGTCAGTTGGAGGCGGCTGTTCGCTGAAGTTCGTCGAGTGCCCTTGTCTCAAGGGCAGATGGCCATCATTTACCGAGAAGGTTTCTCAGGTTGTCCAAATTCAGTGAGAGTTGATTCAATTCAATTACTTCTCAAGAAAAGCTTTCCCAACTCTCCTGAAAGTGTATACCCACTTACTTAGGTGACCGTTAACTACCATCGACAGCAGTTTATTCTGCTATTTTATCGCTAACAGCTCCTGAACTGCTTGTTATTTCCTTAAAAAGGTTACCTGCCTGTAAAAGCCTCTAAAAAGGGGTTAACACTTCTCCAGTAAAAGCGTTCGGATGGTCGTTCACCGCCACTTTATTTCATTTCCCTCACCTTCAGAATGCTTGGAATAAAACAACTCCTTTATTCTGAACTGTACGATTAGAGCTTTCCCGTTCAGTTTCTAAAGATTTCCCTGGACCTATTTCATAACTCTATGTGCTCTATGCTCTATGGGCAGTACGGCCCATTGGTTTGGGTATCGGCATAGGGAGACTTTTCCCGTGGTCAGTCCTATGCCTTTATGGGCACAGGGCCCAGCAGGTCTATTACGGATCTGTTAACGCCAAGTTAACAACTTTGATAACGACGAAGTGGTGTAGTTTACCTATGTTTTAGCATTAGGAGCTTATCGCCCGAGATAGCGACCAAGATCCGTAATAGAGCTGCAGCAGTGGCATTCCCTTTCTCGAACGCCAGCAAACCCACCCAACTAACACCTTCAAAATTTATTGTAAGAAGATAAGGCACGCCATGATGCAATATACGGAGAACAGTTCTTCTTACAATAAATTTTGAAGGTGTTAGTTGGGTGGGTTTGCTGGCGTTCGAGAAAGGGAATACACCTGCTGGACTCCCATGAGTCAACCGAGGATAAGCCCCCGATTACACCTTACAATTTCCAATCCAAATAGGATCATAAAAAAATATGATCAAGAAAAATTGTAAGGTGTAAAGTGAATTGAGTCAATTATGATACAATTTGTATCGGCCGGTACAAATTGTATCATAACTGCTGCGACTACCTTCCTCTATGCTGCGATGTGTTTGTTGTTGTTTGGTTAGTCCGTTCAAAATGGCGGCTGAGGTAAGTGGAATGGAAATGACCCGTATTTTAATAGAAAATGTGGAGGAGTACGAATTTCTTATAACGATGAATTGAAAGAATATAGCAGAAATTATTTAACCTAAAACGGTTCAAAAAAGGACCCTAAAAATCTTCAAAATTCTATTTTTTTACCATGTCAAGTTGGCGTCACTGCTAAAACATGATCCTATTTTTATTGTAAAGTGTATTGCAGTTTTTCTAAAATTTTTATGATGCTAAAAAAATAGGATCATATAAAAATAGGATCATATATTTCTTGTAAGGTGTAATCGGACCCTAACTCAACAAATCACCCTCTCGTGCATGTACAAGGGTCAAAGCTTGGGATAGTGACCGTACTATTCCAACATGATGGAAAACACATCGAAATTGTCAGACACTATTTACGTGAAAATTAATTTCAATGTGAGCCCCACGGCTTCCAAAACCACTATTTTAACGCATTCGTTTCATCAAGCGGTTTGCGCGGTTTATTGGCATTTTTCAGTGTATTCTAAACCAGCTTTATACTGATCCTGCAGGCTATTTTCAGTTTTTGTACCACTTTACTCCCCATTCTGTACATTCCTGCTGGGATGGTAAAATGTGTTTTACTAACTTATAAGCAGTCGTACAAAGGTGTATGTATGTATACCTGTTACCACTTATATAACCTGCAAAGTGCGCAACAACGTTACGGTTTACTTCTCGAAATTATTTTTTTTTGTCCTGCATAGTGCCATGAGGGACTGGTGGGATTATAAGACTAATCCCACACCCCACACATGTTGAATTATCCAGACAGCGCACAGCAGAGCTGGTTGATGAGGCCCGCATGCATGCGCCACCATATGTGACCTGTTGATCTATGGGGGCCAAGTTGCATTGTAATGAGTGTATTTAAATTACACTCACAAAAATTGAAGGACCCTGGCCACCATTCTTACTTTAAGCTACTATCTGCCTCCCAGGTTGAAAGTCTTTATCTGTCTCTACTACAACGATCCCTAAAGCACTTTCGTGATATCCTCGTGATTGCTTGGGATTACCCTCAATTGAAAATGAAAATAAATTTTTACGTAAGTGGCCCCTTTCACTAGAAGCCGACTATAGTTGAGCACGAGTACGGGTCCTTACTTAAAAGCATTCAAATGGGTAAAATTGAAAAAGACCAGGCGTGGGCGTATGGGATTGCCCAAAATCTCAGTAGGATTTCATGCTTCCAGTTAGATAGTAAATCCTAGAGGTTAATACACGTGTCCTGCTCCTCCCACTTGTCACCCATCCTGACGCTCCTGTAGAAGGAAGTCTGAGCTGGGAATGCAGCCTTTGGCAGCCGGGTGGCGTTCTGTATGCATCAGTGTTTACTGTTTCCAATATGTTTGTACAAGTGGGGCTTGTCTCCAGCGATCTGTTTACTAGCGCCTCCGGGGTTTAGGGGCGGAAATTCCTGGAACCTAAATCAAGCCAGGATGCCTCTTATCAACGTTTATCACATCTATCAGCCGAGGGTGAGAGCTTCCTCAGCTGCTGAGTCACTCCAGGCTTATCCATTGTTAAGCACCTTTTTCTGATTTATGTTCAGAGCGCTTTGCTGAGGAAAATTTTAATCATATTTTTAATCTCAAATTTCCTTTCGCATTTGGATTTTTTTGGTAGATATATATGGTCCACCAACCCCTCCGATGTTTAACACCCTTTTGGAACAGAAATTTTGCGTCTGGGGTTTTGTAGTTGCAGGATCTGCATGGGGGACAGCGGTCATTTATCTGCAGCCTTGACCCACATCGGAGCACTGTACTTATAATCTCGCCTGCTTCCTGTATATCACTGCATCCGTGCCATTCTTTTCTTCTTATCCTCTTACTTAGTTTACTATTGCACAATTTTACACAGCGAATAAACATATGTTTTAGATAAGGAGTATAAATGCGCTAAAACCTTGAAAGTGTTCGCTTAAAAATAAGACCTGTTGACCTCAACGTATATTTAATTATATTTTTGGCACTTAGGTATATAGGGTCCTAAAAGTGCCCTCTGCGATTACTTCTCAGGTATGACGTCTCAGAAGTAAATGTGGCTCTCAACTGACTAGCACGTTTAGGTTTTCAATAATATTTCATAACTAAACTACATTTTCGACTTCAGATCCTATATAGATCCTGCCACATTTTCTGACCGGCGAATATTACAGCTGACTGCGGGGGCCCTAACTAGTCTTAATAATGCAGGGCGTGGTGCCAGTGCTGGTGCAGCCTTGTGCATGCACGGCCACGCAATGCTTGTAATATTATGCCCCACTAGATTAGTGATAAAGTGCATACTCGCTACTGGCAAGTTAAAGAAAAAACTCCGGGTAACTCCCTTGGTCAAGGCAAGGTGATCCCGATGAAACACTTTGCTAAGCGTGCCTACAGGAGTTAGGTACAACCTTTAGGTATACTGGGGCAGGGGCAGTAAATTATCAATGATAATACCGAAGCAAATTCTAGACTGCACTTCGGACCGCAATACCTTCTGGGCGCTTTCTTGTTATTTTAGGGTTGATTGGGCTGGATTGCACCACTTCTCTGAAGTATACTATAGTGTCTTCTATCTAACAGATTATTAACAGATTTATCTTATCGTTACCTGAACAAGCGGACCACCACATAAAGATCGTCTCAACCTACACGTATAAGGTCGAGTTCTAATGTGGATGTAGGGAAAAGTGCCACTTTCCTTCGTTCAGTCAGTCCTATATGATTGTAGATCTTCGTCTGTATATTGTATACCTACTTACGTAACTCTCTCTTAGCTGATATTCAAATCTGAAGTGAGTTGTAAAATACTTACTTAAAAAATTGCTAGGTAAAAGCCTTATTTTTTCGAATTTTTCGGTTTGATTTAGGGGACAAGGTCAAAAAAAAATTGTTCACGGTGTTCTGCTGCCACTGGGTCAGAATTAGAGAGGGGTAAATAAAGGTTTACCTCTTATCTCGTGATTGGTTATCTCTTTATGTTGCTGGAACAAAATTATGTGTCCGCAAATAGAATAATTGTCATGATTAAGTGTACCCATACATGTACTTTCTCTACCGGTTACAAGAGTGAAGTACATCATAATAAGCTGCGATCGATTGGTTCGAGGCACTTCAGTTAAATTGACCTGTTATCATGGATTGCACTAGTCACTAGTTCTCTCTTTATGGCTTTGGCCGTTTCCTCCGCTTTGTATGCATTGTGTTCATTAGTTTCCTCTACGTCCTCGCCACTTTTACCACAAAATGAAGGGAATTTATTTAACCTAAAGGATTACGTTTTACGTACTCCCACGTTCCATTAAAGTCATCATTAACAAAGGCCCTATTTATTTATACCTACCTTTATTTCTTAAATAGTGGGACAGGGGTCAGCGCTGCGTTTGTTTCGGTTCATAAGCTAAGTGTGCTCAATAAATTAGGAAGACCTTTATTTCAGGTTCCCTCTGATCAAAGATCCTGATTCCTGCGGGCTGAGGAATTCCAAACCCTTCGCAACGTCTAATTACTATCTTTTATGTCTCTAATGAAACGTACCTCTATACCAAAATTTCTTTTGTTTCTCATTCTCTCTGTATGTTATCGATTTCATGTACAGTGAGGGTTGCATTTAGGGCTAAGTACAGGCAAAATTTTGTGTCTTTCCAACCAAGGCAATGTTAATCTTATGGGCGGCAAAAAATGCATCGTCAGGTTAACTAAGTTAACTAGTTTTTTGAAAAATATACAACCAGTCACCTGCGTGTGCCTCCGAGAATATACCTCCGAAATATCACTGACATACCTTACGTACCTAACAAAGGTATTAAGTTACACCAGGGTCCAGGAATGTTCACTGCTGAGTTGTCCCTGTTGGGTTGTGCAAAATATTTGAGGTCAGCACTGTGAAGGGGAATCTCTCCCTCTAAGGAATTGCTTACATTTTCGATACAAAGCATTCGCGTTCTTCACTTTCCAAATTCAAATTAAACTAAACCTTGATCTCTCTCCAAAAACCTTTTCAGAAAATTTGTAACTGCGCCAGGATTACAAAGCTTCTGAGCTTCTCTGTTTTGCATTTTATTCCCCAAACCGCATGTTTAGAAATTTCTAACGAACTTTGAAAGTTACGTCGAGCAGTTTCGCCTTGTTTTTCGTTTGCTGGATGACTCTGCTTTATTCCTTAATTCCTGAGGTATATTGTCTTAATAGCATAAACCACAGTTCCGGTTCTTCTGACACTTCGCGCTTCAGTCAGAACTTCGTGTTGATCTTGTGCAGATTCTCTGTATTCCCGCTTCCCTGTAGTCGCATATTGTACTGAAGTATTCACTGTTGTTTCGCACCGCGGGATAGTCAACCTATGCGTATCTCTTCCACCGTCTAAGGTAAGGAAGGACCTGTCCTTCCCTGTTGAGTGACGCAAAGCAGCTCCCTGCAGGCCTCCCCCTATTTTGAAATTAGGTTTCGCAGAGGTCTATAGGTACCTCACTCTTGCTATCAGTGAGCAGGTCTTGAACCTTTATGGCAGGCGGCCAGGCTCGCTGGTGGCCCGGGGCAGGCTCCGTCTGGTCCACTGCCCTCTCCAACTTCTTGCCACGCTCTTTTTATTGCTCTTTGGACTCCTGGCCCACGCGAGCTCTTTTACACTTCAGTATCATACGAGTAGCACGCAGACGGTAGCTCTACGATGGAGTTTCAATAATAATTACTTTTCCTTTTGTGCCATGGTGACTCTTGATGCTAATATCTTGAAAAATTCCATTTTCGGAAATTGTGTGAAGGGAACTTGTCGGGTGGAGAGGTTAACTTAAGTACGAGATTAGTTTTTAAATTTATTTCTGTTTTATTTGATAGGCTAGTGGCTATAGTGTAACATGCCCAAAAATGCATGGGAAAGACGGCTTATTCGAGCTCCTTCGGACTTCTTGAGACTGCCCTCATAATTGAAAGGTTCGTTAATACCTGTCATTATGCTAATGTGGGAACTCTCAGTCTCTAGGAATGTTTGTAGGTGTAACTAGGTTTATGCACATACATAAGAAGTCCGGGACACGCAGCAGAGAATTGTTGTATTATGATTGAAATGTGTAGGAGGAAGCTATTTTGCTCCCTTGGCCTTCGTGAACATCTCCGCTATAGTCCAAGTCAGGCTGCATGGGAGCGTGCCGATTACTCATAAGTTCTGGCAAATCTAGGGCTGATCAAAACTTCTTCTTGATCAGGGAAATATCTGCTCAGGGTCGGATTGGCATTTTTAGCGTATGGTAGGATATGGAACCCAAATCCGGATCCAACTGAAAATCTTCAAGAAATTATGAGTAATCGGTACGCTCCCATGCAGCCTGCCTTGGACTATACTGGTATTTGCTTCGATGTAAGTAGGTGGAGCAAATTCTACGATGGAAACTGGACGCAAAACCAGCGATCGTCCCAACAGGCTTTTATAGTTTTGTAGAGTTAAGAGGACGCTATATACCTGCATGACGATGCATTTTTTGCCGCCCATAAGATTAACATTGAGAGCGGCGATTCATTTTCAAGGTTTCCTTTTGGTTGGAAAGACACACAATTTTGCCTGTATACCTAGCCCTAACAATGTTCTAGGGAGTGTTTCGAAGCAGATTTCCCAATTTCTCACTGGTTTCTTTTATTGCAACTGTTTTGCAAATGCTAGCATCGCATACCTCAAGAAAAGTGCTGTATCTCGAAAACCAGTAAAAAAAATGGGAAATCTGCTTCGAACACTCCCTAGAACATTGTTAGGGCTAGGTACAGGCAAAATTTTGTGTCTTTCCAACCAAGGGTAAACCTTGAAAATGAATCGCCGCTCGCAATGTTAATCTTATGGGTGACAAAAAATGCACCGTCAGGTATAGCGGACCCTTAAGTCAAGTCTTTCGATGCAACTCAGAATAAATATCTGAAATGTAATAGCAGAATTTGTTTCGCCTTCTATCTCGACGTTTATCTAAAGTAGCCAACACCCTCGCTCAAGAACATAAAGAATCGTTCAGACAGAAGTTAGGTATACTAGCGACATGGTCGTAAACTGAGGGTGCAAAGGGTACCTGTACCTATACCTATAAGTAATGCCAATGCAAATGCAGGTCTGATAGGTCACTAGTCGATCTGCTGATAGGACCCCTTAGGGGCCATACCTGCATCGAACCAGGTACGGTATACGTAAAACAGTGCAGTGTTGCCAAGTCACGCTACGGTCAATTTGTACCGAGGCCTGTAGATTATATAAGTTGTCTCGTTTGGGTATGAAGTATAGGGTCTCAAGATGACGTTGGAACTTTTGCAGTGATTGGTACGATTCAGGGCTTGGAGGTCGTCGCTTCTAATAAGTCAGAGATGATTTTATGTCATCTACATACACATCTCAAATTCAAACGAGGTAACCTCCGGAGTTTAAAAACCTTGGACTTGCAATGCCCCACCATGCATCACCCTCTCTTGGATAATCCATTTACATAATACAGATTGTTCCTATTCACGTGGATCATATGGGTTTTACACGGACCTATACCTAGTCGACACTTTTCACTTTGCAATAGCATTTTTGCTGATTCATTATTCCAAGGCATGGTGAAATAGGGAAGGTATCTACCGTGTGAAGTGGCTGAAGGGCAGACGTGGAACGGGATCCGCAGGAAATAAGGATACTGCATGGGTATTGGGTAACCACTCCAGAGATTCCTTGAGATTCCACTGAGATTCCATAAATATTTCGAAAGATTCCAAACGATATTCATAGAAAGATGAACCCCGAAGGGGTAACAACTCCAAAAAAAATTCCAAGATTCCCTGAGATTTCATAAAGATTTCCAATGATTCCCAACGAGATTCCTAACGAGTGGTTAACCCCTCGGGTTTTGGCAGCTATTTCATTTGTCATTTACTTTTAGCTCACTAATAATTCATTGTCATCACCTCGGATTGGAAGATTAGCCAACAGTGGGTGCGATGAGGATGATACAGTAAGTGACTGAGAACCAACAGCGAGCTAGGGCTCAATTGCTGCGTAAATGTGTAATGGCCGCCTCGTTACAAGGCAGCACGGGGTCAGACATAAAGTACGCACCAGATATTATTTCCTGACCAAGTATAATGACGGTAATCCAGGATTCAGACATGTAACTCGAAAAGAACGCCGTCTAAAGTAATCAGGATGAATGAAGTCTAATTACTTTTTTCAATGTCGTCATTTTCAGCACATGCATGGGCGTAGACAGACTGTGGAGAAGAGAGGGGGGGGGGGGGGGGGGGGGGGGGGTTACATAGAAATATTGATTGAGTGCGATGGTTAAAATTTAATTTTCTATGATATTAGGATTAGGTAATATCCCCAGTCGCACTATTGACCACCACAAATGGATCCAGATGATTTGTATACTACGGCCATATCGACAGACAGCGTTTGTTTGGAGTACCTACCTACTAACAATATTTACTGTTCGGCCGATTTTGTTCAAATTTGGTGCACGGGTGTGAAAAAATAATGCGCAGACACTGTATTTTCCGATTTTCCATTGGCAGGAACTGGGGGGTGTAGCCCCCCAAAAACCTAAAAAAAAACAGGTTTTTAATTTTTTTATCAAAATTGACGCCTACGATTTCGTTTATATTCTCAGGAGTTATAGTGCATATTATGGGTAAAAATACCCCATTAGTGGCATATCTGGGAAAACTCGAATTTCGGAGATTACGACCCCCAAATACCTATGTGAGTTTTTTCGTGTTCACGAAATATGTCATGTGGGTACTCAAAATGCTCTGGATAATTTCCTCAGGCAAGTTGTGTTGTCAAAAAAAATCTAAACCCATTTCCAATACCTTCACCCCCCCCCCCCCCCCCATCCGGTGTCAGTTTTGGTAGGTTCACAAAATATGCCATGCGGGTATTCAAAATACTCGGGAAAACTTCCTGAGGCTATAGCTATTTTGTGGGGGGGGGGGGGGGGCTCGAAAGTCAAAGCTCAGCCTATAGGATGGGAAAGTATGTGCGACCATTGTCGCACCCCTTGTTTATATTATTTTTTCTTATACGGACTGTGATGAAGGTCGGACTCATTTCCGATAGCAGGCTGCAGGCGGTGCATTGCTGCACTACGTTTCCCTATTCTATACCCTATGCCCCATGCTATTAGAAACCTAGAAACCTACTTAAGAGGACGCTATACCTGACGATGCATTTTTTGCCGCCCATAAGATTAACATTGCGAGCGGCGATTCATTTTCAAGGTTTACCCTTGGTTGGAAAGACACAAAATTTTGCCTGTACCTAGCCCTAACAATGTTCTAGGGAGTGTTCGAAGCAGATTTCCCAATTTCTCACTGGTTTCTTTTATTGCAACTGTTTTGCAAATGCTAGCATCGCATACCTCAAGAAAAGTGCTGTATCTCAAAAACCGGTAAAAAAATGGGAAATCTGCTTCGAACACTCCCTAGAACATTGTTAGGGCTAGGTACAGGCAAAATTTTTTGTCTTTCCAACCAAGGGTAAACCTTGAAAATGAATCACCGCTCGCAATGTTAATCTTATGGGCGGCAAAAAATGCACCGTCAGGTATAGCGGACCCTTAAGTATCATAGTATCGGATGTTCAGCCCCAAGGAGAACATCTCTTGCGGTTGACAATATTATTTGCAATGTGAATCAGAATGGCTGAGCGTTGGTTGTAATGCTTCCACAACCCAGGTTCTTTCATTTTCTCAGCGAGCGGTCGCACGTCTTCATGCAGAATGCATTACACAGCGAAGGCACCTTCAGTGTTTCTCTAGTTCTCCAAAAGAATAGGCTGGATTCCCTCTCGCATCGTGTTCTTAATGTCCCTGAATTTTCACTCTTCACTCTCCCCCACGTTTTCTCATAAAATTTGTGACCTATTGAAAGTACTTCGTGAATGGAAGGTTCAGGTACCATTGATGGGATCGCAGAGGCGTTTTTGCAGTCAAATTTTTGACCCTGGAATCAGGAAAGTGCAGGTGCTAGGGACTAGGCATTTGGGATGACTTACTTTTTTGTTTTTGATCAGAGTGACGCCTCAGATGAAACTGTTAACCAACGTGCAAATAACGATGATAACCTCTACCTAGTAAATCTGAACGACGTGAGCTCTATCACCCGAAATAGTGCAATTTCATCGAGGATTTCGCATTCGCTAATCGTCATACCTATCATACCTGGCTATGGGATCATGTCAAAGCACTTGAATTTCGTAATGATCAGAATCAGCCTGATAGACATCTCTGCTGACCTTTGATGACATTCCTCGATACTATTATCTCCACAGGTATTTGAGTTGAAATATTTTGACAGCTCATCAGAATTGGATTAGAACCTTAACCTCATGTTAAATGGTTATCTATCGATTACCTATTTGGAAATTTGGCATCATTTAAAGGGTAAATGTCACGTGATATGAGGTAGTGGATAATGTTGTTTTTCTCTATGCAGATTTTTGCTTTGAGTTGAGGACCTGCATCCGCCCTACTTAATTAATAAAAAAAATAAAAATAGAGTCTTTGACCTTGAAGTTGTACCAATGTACTATACGAAGAGTATATGTGTTTCCGTGCCGGGCCACGTGTGCACGTGCAAGAGAGCGGAAGCGCGCTTGCCTTGTCACAGCCATGTCAGGATATGCAAGATTATAAGGACCGATAAGTACTGGGGGTAACACACCTAAGGTACAGGCCCATTTTTTTACTGACAACAAAACGTCGGGTCTCGTAGGTAAACATTTCAGCGGACGGTATTTCAGTGTGGGCCAATAGGCGCGCTGCCGTTCGGATTCGTATATTTCTAATGCCTCAATGGGAAGTCGGTCCCATCAATACGTCTCATCCTCAGATGGTACCTAATTGTCTCCGTTGCTTGACAAGAAATATTTTAAAAATTTACGAAAAAAATATATATCATCCGACTACCAATCCGCCAGTTACTACGATCTGAGCCATTCCCATCAAATGGTTCAACAACTTCCCACTACTCTTTCTAAGAAAGTACTCCATCGATTTTATCTGTATCTCTGACCAAATTACACAGGGGAATCGTTTTCTGGGGCATAAGCTTGCTTTTTTATAAATCCAGTGTCATTAATAAATAAGGCCGTGGGTTTAAATAAATGAGGGGGTTGTCGACTGGTCGTGGCACTAACCAGGGTGATGAATGGGCCCCGTGGCACCAACAGCTTCCGCCGGAAACCAATATCAACTCCCAAGTGACTTCGCGCTATGACCTTTCTGCGTTTTCCTTGGCCGAACGACGCGTGGCGCATGGTGTTTCTTGTTTCTTTGTTTCGTCTTATTTCATATCCCTGAAATGTATATTGTACATATTACAACCTGTCTTATTGTACCTAACAGCCAAGCATTTTGAGTTTTTTACGGAGAGCCCATAAAGAGCGCTAGAAAAGCATAATCATCGGTTTGCAGGATAAATTCCTATTGGATTTTACCTTAGCTTTTTCCTTATAAATCTATACTTGGGGTCCAGCAATTATTGCACGGTAAAAACCGAATTTAACTGGAAATTAACCGTTAACCGAGTATGGTGGAACGCACCCTTAGAGTTGTATTTTAAATTTTACTAGAATCTAGATCAGTCGCTCGGGAGCAGGCAATCCGAACTTTTCCGTCGGTCTTATTGCGACAAAAGATAAAATACCGATCAACTTTTACGATCAACTTTTTAAAAAAACGAATTAGAAACCTGCTTCTGACATGTGCTGTGATCCATAAAAGTATTCTGTTCTTCTGTGCTTCTACAGAAATATGTAAGTGATTATGCTGCTGGTTTTAGCATAAAGGTAGTTATAAGCTTAGCCATCTGCAGGACTGCAGGGCAAGCAGCTGTCACTTGCGACCACTTTGTTTTCATTATCATCTGCAAGCTGACTGGTAGCATATGCTTTCGACTCTTGCAATCCACCTGCTGCATTGCGTTGTTCGCGTTGCGTATGTGATTAAAACTTTAGTTGCAGCGAAAAACACACCTGCTGCACTAGTCTGGCCAGATTGTGGATGGACGACACACCCAGACAGTTGGGCTATGTCGGGCCATATTTTAGGGAAATCACGACAGTAGCAATCAGTTCTCTTTCGGCCGTTCTTGAGGAACGAAGTGGTGTCTTCTTGTCACAAAGTTGAATGTGAAATATTTTGTAAGTGATTCTAAGGGTTAGAGTGCCTCTCAGTGGCCGAGTGGTTAAGGGGTCCGCTTTGTGTCCCGAGAGGTCCGGGTTCGAATCCCCGCGAAACGGAAAAATTTTCCGCTTCCGACGTGGTATTGGCTTCAGCCCTCTCCTAAACTGGCTTCGGCCACTTCATCTTCATCGGCTTTGGCCAAAAACATCTAGCAAACCAACTTATCGGCGCATATATGTAGATTTTTCTTCGAAATCTACCTAAAAGGGGAAAAGAGGGAAACATAGATCTGATGTTCTTTCTGAATTGTAAATTCCCTTCTACAAAATATCAGCTCACGTCGTTAGGGCACTTCCTCATTGTTGTTTTCCCTGTCCGGAAAATTTGAATGGCAGGTGATGATGATGACTTCCTATTTGTGGGGTTTTCTGGTCAACAGCCACGCCCACAGCATATTCATCACTTCTCGAAATTAGGCCAAACTTCCCTTTTCACTCTGTTCCTTCTCGCGCTTCCCGCTTCTTCCGTATTCTCTTCCCCACTCACCAGTCTTCCCCCTCAGCTGGTTTGATGAGCTTCTCGTAAGTTTCTTTCCTGGATTCTTTCAGTAGTCAGTTCCATTTATTGCCTAGTGATTTTTGTGATTTTTTTTTTCTATGAGAATGACTGTGTGCTTGCAATCGATAAGTCGCTGTCGTCGGTAGATCAGATGATGGATTGTGCTGTATTTAAAACTTAACTATAGGTACTCACTAATTAGTACCGACCCTGAAGTTCTAACCAATTTTACCCCTTCCCCCCCCCCCCCCTCGCAATGTGGATATGCTCCTTGTAGACTTGTAGATGTTCTTAATCTTAATACCTTCAGCCAAAGTGTAGACTGGAAAAAGCACTTACTTAATTTTTTATGTGGATGCATTTTATAATTTCAGTTACTTTCGTTATTTTTGTATATTTTGAGTTTATGCACCTTTTGCTTGTTTTATTTTTGGTTTCTCACCGTTTGGTTGTCCCGGGTGTTTGCAGATCGCGCAGACATGGTGTGATGTGGCTGGTTCTGGGCGTGCAGCAGGACCGGGCGATGGCGGTGCCGCTGCGGCATTCAGCCAGCTTCTCCTGCCTTCCTCGCGACCGCCCGCACCGCCCTCGTGCGGGCACGCTACCCGCAGACACGGACTACGGATTTGTCCGTCCCCCACCCACCCGCCACCCTCCCACCAAGAAAGAGTCCTTTCGTGATAGTCTGATGAAGAAGAGCGCGAGCATTCTCAGTCCGACAGCGTGGTGGTCTCAGAAACCTAGGCGCCCGTGCCCAAAAGACGTGATATTGGAAGAGCCGGAAGAGGCGGCCCAGCAGAGACGGTGGAGAAGTCTGGGGGCTCTTCTGCGTCTTCCACTGACAACAACTCAGCTTCCTCCGCCCGCTTCCCCTCGTGCTCAGTCCTTCTATCTCCTGGACGATTTCCTACCCCAAACTGAACAGACCCACACTGCAGCCACGTCTTCATCGGACTCCCTGGAGCTGTCATCTCCTCTGCCACCCCCCGTGCCCCCTCCTCCCCCACCGCTGCGGCTCCTGAACTATCGGGACTGTTCCTGTAGACAGTGTGCTTCCCGCGAAGACCGTGCCAGTTCCAACGATACGGTATGTCCAAGCTCTGGAGGGTGTCGGGTCTGTCTAATGCTTCGGGTCTTATCAGCATCTAAACTCATACCTACGTATAAGCTTCATTCACTGTTCTATCGTACCTACCTACTCTTGCAATACGGATATCTGTTTACCTCCTATGTTGGATGCTCGCATGCTGCCATAGGTATTATATTTGTGGCGTTATAGCGTCTAGAAAATCCTGTAGCTCGGAACCGATCGGGAACTCTGCAGGAACCTGCGGTGACCATTAGTTTACTTTGAGCTTGCACTAATTTTATGGTTGTGGTAACCTATATAGGTACCTACCTACCCTACCCTACCTGCTTGCGCGCACTAACATACTTCCCTAATTATCGATACTACCTTGGCTCTTGGCTGATTCCCATTTACCTTTAGGTCCGGTCTGAAAACGCCCCATGCCTTTAAATGTCTAGGTATGTAGGTAGGTAGTATATGAATGAAACCGAAGTGGGGGAAATTGGACAAAATGCACGCATCGCACACGTGCAAGAGCCTTCAAGCCCTCTTCTGCGTTTAGACATGGTGACTGGTGTGGGTATGTATGTGCGTGTTCTACACATGCTGCACAGTCCTACAGACCTATTATTTTGCCCATTCAATAGCAGGAAACACCCACAACCAGCCATGATGCCCCAAGCAGCCCATAGTGCTCTTCAGTCTTCACCAATTATCATTTACAAATCCATGGGCTATTATATTTACATGTATCAGATAAATGTGATAAGTGAAAAGGAAGAAATTTGGCAAGGCAGAAGTTCTCCAGTTCCAGTAAGATGTGACGTAAGAGCATTGACCTCCGAGTCCAGACTTTGAATGCCTCTGCCATCTGGCGGGAAGTGTGTGAACTGCTTGACTACTTTACCGACACTGGCAGTAGTTCCAACATTCTCCGCTTGGAACGCGCATGTTTGTTTTCTTCTTGCTTATTGTCGGGGTAGGGTTTGTGGCGGTGGAGATTTTTGAAGGTTTTTGTCAGAAAATTGTATATAGTACTTAAGAAATGTATCGAAATGTGTAGTTTAAATAATTGTTAATCTTTTAAGTATCGGCCAAGCAGGATTGGTGCAGTATTTCAGTTGGAATCGGCATGAAACAGTGCAATGGACTTGGCAATGGCTATTTCTGCATTGCCAGTGGTATGTCCACGTATTTATTTATAATTTACTTGGTAGTTTCTAGCGTTGAGGGAACTATTTATGTCCTGTTTTACGAGTTAAATATTTAATGTAGTTTTCCTGCCTCTTTTTAGTATAATTGTTCAATCGTGAAATAGGTAAGTAGGTACCTACCTACCTAGTTGTTTTGATGCTCCAAAGCCTGCTGGCACTGCTGATTCGGTGCTGTCGGGTTACTAGTTAGGCAGGATAGGCTGTTAATTAAACCGATGAGTTAAGTAAAGCCGGTAGGTGGGATTGTTTATAGACCCAAGCAGTTCCAGCGCACAAGCTTCTGCAATCTGTGCTTATATTTGGGATTGGGGGTTCTTTGGGCATCGGTTGTTTGAGAGGCATTCTGCTTTTGAAACAAGGGTACGTCAAGATTTCCCATTTGGATCTAGTCTATATCGGTGATTATCCTTCCGCAGTGAGTAAAAGGAAAGCCAATCCAACGACGTTGTCAAAACTGAAAACTTGTTTCAATATAATTTCCGTAGGTACCTACGTGCCTGAGGTCAATACGGCACATTAGCGCAACCTAGAAAAGTCAAGAATGAAGCAAAAGCATGCAGTGTCCATTACAATAGAACGACAATGCGGCCATTGTTTCAGTCTGCCTAAGTAACGGAATCACTTTATCTACCTATAGGTATACACCTAACATTCTATCCAAGAACAGCTCATTACCGTACCTAAACATTGCCAACACGTTTGCCCTATGGCAGCTAAAAAGGACTACTCACGATTGTCCTAATCGGAAAGTCTTCAAAAAGACGATATCTTCATTTCAACCCCCTGCCAGGTTCATGGGCAGTAGAGTGGACGTGCCTATCTACCTTTTGTTTGACCTCTTCTCAGCCTCTGGTCGTATGATTCCTCAAAATCTTTTTTCCTAACACTGGAAGTCTATGCCAAAAGGCTCATATGGCACCTCCACGCATGCCATCCATTCTTTGGCTCCAACATTGGTGGTAAACAAAATGTTTAGCTTACTTATGGGTTTATCCACACTACACTTTATGTGCTTGCTAAGTGATATTTCGGTCAGCGATGCGGCTATTGTGGGTACAAGTCTCGGGGGGGGGGGGGGGGGGCGCAATTTGGTCACTCTCACAAACAAGCTCCCGGAAGCGAAAGTGATATTACTTGCGCCACATTTCTCACTTTCTTTGGAGTGACGAGACCGCTGTCAGTAAGGTTGTGAGTGACTGGGTCGCGGGAGAAATGGCGAGGTATGGGTTCGATGCGTCGTAGGCCGAGCGGGGGTGTCGATGCTAATCTCATCTGTCACTCAAACAAGCCCACTATAACACTATAGGTATAGCTCCTGTCCCGCTTGCGATACCTTTCCAATTGGGTCATTGCCACTTTTCTATTTTTCGTTGCTCCAGTGCGTCAGGCTGGGCGGCTGTTCAAGGCTCCAGTGGGAAGTAAGTCGAAGGAATTTGAAGTCATTGGAGACTAGATCAAAGAACTTTCATAGATGTCGTCATTTTGGCATAGACATGGCACTCTGCGTTTTAACCTGAAAAGGATTGTTGCCAATTCCTACAGCACCGTCTGTAACATCCATCCCCGGATGGTTAGATTGTGGAATTCGAAATCTTGTCAGATCATTATTTAAGATTCCTCTCGCCCCTCTCGGGCAATATTCCCCTCGACCCTCGATATTCCCACGCTCCATTTTCTTGTATTTCCTTTTCCTTATGGCATCCGCCTCATAATACCACAGCCAGAGTGCTCTCAGACCTAGGATTTTCATGTTTCCGGAAAAAAATCGAATTGGACGGCTCGAACAACCACAACCCTTCTTTTCCTGTTTTTCCTTGTTTGTTATTTCCTATAATTGAAATCCCGAAATGAAGAAATTTTATTTTGGGAGTTGAAACGGCCCGAAGGGTCCGATAAGACCATGCACCGCTGAATCCTATTACAGGCCTTGAAACTGTCTGAAAAGCTCATTTTGGAATGGTTTAGAGATCCTATTTAAAACTTGAAAATTGACAATTCTGGCCTACGCTAACTCTAAAATAGCATCACTAAATACTAAATAAATGGCCCTAATGTGCAAGCCATGCTAGCGGGGAGTTGGCTCAAATCAGGGCAATCGTTACCTTTACCATAATGTGCAAAGTTAGGCCAGCGGAACTGTGCACATTCTGGCATTGGCCTTCATTTGCCGGTGTTGAGGCAATGTGTGTAGTGGACGTCATGTCTAAAGACAAACACAGTTTTTATGAAACCCCCCTCGCATAGCCCTGGTGTCCTTGTTAATTTTCTTGGTTCGGGTAAGCGGTTGAGGCCACTGGTTGGCTTTCAATGTCAATTTCGATTTGGCTGTTATCGGGGCAGCCTTCCCTTGCTGGATCAAACGATGCGTTCAATGCACTTCCATTGAGGAAAGACCTCGTCGCCTCGCCCACGCTTGCAGTCGAGCTAGCAGCCAGCGCAGCGCCATCGCCAAGCTCTTGACATTGCATCACTTCAAGTTATTATTTCTTGAATTTGTAACGAGCCGTTCAATAAATTAATTCGTGCTGAGGTTCCTTTTGAGAGGCATTAGAGAAACCAAGTAGATACAGTTTTTATTCCGAAAAAATACTCAGCGGATTGTGGTTTTACTCCTTACTCTACCCTCTCCCCTCCCTCTTGTAATATTATCTACATACTCTTACAAACCTGGTTGGTGGGGTCTTCTAATTAGTTGAAACAACTAACTTAATTTCGCCTTCAGCTCTGTTATTTTTGGTATAATAATTCAGCGAGGGAGAATGTGGGCGGCCAAGCTCCCACGCGTCTCACCCTGACGGATGTCCGCCATTAACCAGGGGGCCAGGGGTATGGTGTCACACTTAAGCGGTATTGTCGTTACATTACACGGGCGCTGGCCATCCCCGATGACCCTATAACTCACCCTGCTGCTGTCTTCAGTTTCCCATCCCCTGGTCCTCTGCTTTTAGGGTTGCAGTGGGTAGCAGTGAAGTTGTAAGATCGCTGCTTCGTGGCCTGTATTTCTAACCAAATTTTTTTTTTTTTCATGTTTTCAGGTAAGTCAACTAAGGATTTTTGAAGTTTCCGGAAACGGAAAGGTCTTCTTCGGATCGGGAGAGGACAAAAAGTAAAACAAAAGGTAATCAATAAGTTTTTGATCCCGAGCTCCATCCAATATCAGTTCAGACCCCGATATGCTCACTTTGAGAGTCGGTGAGACGTTCTCAAAGTCAAAAACTCATCTGCTGTCCAGTTGTACTGCTTATTGGACATGAGGTCGCACGTGAGTTTCAAATTTATTCTTGTTCTTTTGTTCTCTAGTGCTTCGTTTTTTCTTCCCTCTGTAGACTCGCATGCAAGTGTTTGCCGTGGGACCTTTTACCCTCAGTCTGCTAACTGCGGGCTGTGTGTACCTGTTAATGTTCATTATAAAAAATACCCCACAAGAAAGCAGAAAAGAGCAGAATTAATAAACTGGAATTACTAAATCACGAGTGCTCGTCTTTTAAAATTCATAGAAAAATTTTTCCGTGAGGAAACTGCTTGAAAAGCTTTTAGTAAAAAATACTCCTAATTAGCACGTACTAATTGCATCCCTACAGAGTCAGCAGTCAGCTTCCGCCTTTCTGATTTCTCTGGATTACAGTATTTTTGTTACTTTATTGATCCCAGACCCAGACGTGACTTCATCAGAGTACCTATGCAAATCTGGCGTTCTTTAGTTACCCAATCCAAAATCCAACCTTTTTGCGTAACTGTGGGGGAACTCGCTTATTGATTTAGTTTCCTCATGTATGTAGAGCGTATTTGACCTTAAACTTTGCGTGGGAGACTAATAGTAAGATAGCATCGACACCAACCATTTTTCCAGTCAGCAGCGGTTTCAAGGAACTCTTTATTTACTTACTGAAATGACCGGATGCCTCTGTCACTTTATCGATTGCTATGCAATGATTTTTTTAATAGAAAAAAAACTTGCACTTTCAAGTGCAGTGCCTTGTTCCAGTGCATTTTAGGTATTCTTCAGTAGGAGTCAGCACACTCAGGATGGCCAGTTTGTATCGTAGGACGTTAGACTTGATGTATTGCACCATATGGCCGTGCGGAGGACTGGAGGGTGAGTGAACCTGCGTAGGTGTTCTGTGTTCGTGTCTGCCTCGTCTCCTAACCTCACAACCTGTGTTCATTTGTTATTCTACTAGCCCCATAGTCTGACATGTATTTTATAGTTTTTTGCGACCGTATATTACACTGTTGCAGTTTTATTATTATGGATGATTCGAGTAGCAGGATAATTCATCGCTTTTATAGGGTTAAAATAAATTGAGTTCCTGTAACTACGCTTTGCGAGGGTTTGCGAATTAGTACGCTTGAGAGAATGGGAACGAGGGTATGAAGGTGGTTAACAAATTTTTTGAGTTAAGAGCATTTTGCATGATAGCCCGTTGGTACATCAGTCTGCCAAATAACTGAGTCTTTGGACTGCCGTGCACCAGAATTGTATTATTAGCTTGTCCCAAAAACCTTTTCACGTGAATGTATGGAGCAGTGTGGTTGGCTGAGCCTAAACTTACACTTTCTGTTTTGCTGAATCAAGGTATAAAATTAAAGCGCCTACTGTAGACGATGTTTAATTACTGGCCACCCACCGCAAGATCCGAAGTCCCTTCAAACGTGTAAAAGTGGGATGAAGCTCTCTCAGATTAGGTCACTGGGTCAGCGCCAACCCATTAGCGAGGTCAGCAGTCAGCACCCCACCCCCATATTCCCGAAATGGAGATGCCACCCTGCTCGAAAAACTGGGACAAATTACTCCCTCAACTCCCCAAGTTTTCCTGAGTGCTCGCTACTTTATAAGTACTTTCCACACATCGCAATAGCGTCCAGACAGACCAAGTTCTATACGAAGTTAGTGATCCTTCAAAACTGCGGTTCCCTTCTTCACTTTCACAGTCTTCTTCATTTGAGTTTTGAGTGCCCTGCTCATTTTGCTGGAAGTACGAAGAACCCTCTCCTCTAACGCCACTTCCAACACACCAAAAAACAGAAAGAAATTTAGAAAGTAGACCACTACTTCACTCTATGACTGAAGTATGAAAAGCTCAGCTGTCCTGAGCTGTGGGAATTTCCCCGATGAGTCATATCCGCCCGTAAGCCCTGGTTCCCGTAGGTGCTTTCTCTTTCACTCCACACGATTAGCGACACAAAAATCACCGCGTCATTTGACCCTGACCTAGCCTGAATGAGCTCTCAACGTGTCATACATTATATTATGAGTGTTCATTTTTGGCCGCAGACTCGCAGCTCGCAATTCTTTATTTTATGTCCGTCTTATGTTTCATTTAAGTGTATAAGAAGCTTGTTTCCAGTAGCTTTACGCCCCTTAGGGTGCGTCCCACCATGCCCAGTTAAAATTAAACTGGAGATTTTGTCCTATGTTTACCATGTTAAATTTAACATGGTAAATCTCCAGATTTTGTCCTATGTTTACCATGTTAAATTTAACATGGTCTTAAATCTCCAGTTTAATTTTAACTGGGCATGGTGGGACGCACCCTGCGTATGGTTTATTCAGGAGAATTCGAAAATGGTTTTTAACTGTTGGTTTTTCGAGTCAGCGCTATCGCTTCGCTACTATAGCAATTACCTGAGTTAAATATATCCAAGTCCAATTCAAGTGTCTGCTCTGGTCGCTTGATGATCTTTTATACATTTATTCCTTTTTTCCTATTTCATATTCTTCTTGTGTGGTGGAAGAGGAAGACTGAGAGATTTCCCATTAAATCAAAACCAACAAAAGTTGATTATTTAAGACTATATCCTATATCTTTTGTAATGTTTCGGAGAGAACTATGGAGCATAGGTTACTGGTTGACCGCAGCGGGAATGTCCAAGTGACAGGTCCAGTGGGCGCGCAGGGGCGGAACAACTGGGCTATGGCCGATCGCTCTCCCACCTCCAGGCCCAGGTATGCCCCCTTTATGGCCAGCTTTGCCCTATTTTCCACTACAAGAAGGTGGACACTTCACTGAATAGGTATCAATGTTGATTATGAGCTGTAATGGGTCGATTATCACATCGTTTCTGTAGTATCGCTCGGGAATGGCGCTTGTGTGAGCCACTTTAGACTCATTTGCGCAACTTTTTTTACTGATCCATGACCCTATTTAAATCCATTTTGAGCACAGGCTTGTTAGTAGGCGTCCATTTACTGATTAAAATATGTCAAAACTACTCCATTACTACTGATTTAATCTGCAGTATTCGAACAGAAGTTTTGACATCGATGGGATGCTCATCATGAGTCACGACTCTTGACGTATCATAGATCTTTGATTTGGTGATATCTTGATCTCGATCATGATTTTAAACTGGGCACCTTATATTTAGGTACCAAGCTTGACTCATGTTAAGTTTCAAAATGACAACCAGGCGTACCTATTCTTGACCTTCTGGGTCATGCGATTGACGTGAGTCACTGAACTATAGATGAACTTGTCGGATAGTACCAAAATATACGATTGTTTGTCACCTATAGGAAGGAGCCATCGCTGCTTACAGGACATGCATGATGCATACGTCCGGGCCTCGAGCTATTTTCAACGTTGCACATTATGACGTAATTGTTTGGGACATGGAAAACAATAAGCATGTTAACGGTTCAAGAGCATAAAGCTCTAGCTACACTTTAAGGCGCTTTGGAACAGCATGCTTTCATTAACATCGGTGTTAATTATTCCCCATGTGTTTTCTATTTGCATCATAACCATTAAATAAGTCGTGCAGCTCCAGATAAACTGTCAGATAAAAAGCTTAATTCCGTCTTTGTGTTGGACGGTATAGTTGGTGACCGATTTTCCCCAAATATTGAAAAACGGAAAGTTGGTATACGACAATGTTTCCCTAGTTTCCTTTATTCCGTAAAAACTTCCCCATTTCCCACTACGCTGAACTGTTAGAAACAGCAATGGCAAGTTTTGTGTGACGTCCGTAAGTTCGCACCCGACGTGATGAGGGATAACCCGTTAGCCAGCCAGCACTTCCGACTCGCCACGAACGCCTACGTTCGCTTTGTCGACGCGAACGGCCTTGCTTCCGCTAGAACCGTTCGGCGAAGACGCTTCCTACCGATGACGCCTCCGGCCGCCCGCCCAAATAACGCTCCTTCGTCGTACATATTCATGCTGAAATTGCCCTACCTCAGGAAACTCCTTAGTTTATAATTGATTGAAGGCTCTTCCCGACTAGGTTAGGTGGACTTGATGAGGACTGATTGCCCTGAAATACGCCTTTTAGTGTAGTTGTGCTGCGCGGACTTGCTGCTGGCACCCTAACCAGGGTCAGTTCAAATTCCAGCTGGTGTGAATTTTTCTGCTCTGATGTTTCTGAGTACCGTTCCATCTGGTGCACATTAAGACACATCCCGACGTAATGTGTAGAGAAACGACCCAAGTCTGCTGAAATGAATGTCCTCTAAGAGGTTCAGCGATTAAACCTTTTTATTCCAACCGATTCCATATAGACTTCCGTCTTTTCTCCTTCATCTTCGTGGGTCGTGAGCCTAAATTTTCTATGACGGAAAGAAGGGTCACCGGGTCATTCCAATCCAGATTGGTTAACACTGACAACAGTGACAACATGTCATTATTGTCGTTTGTAGAACGAGAGCTCCGCGGGAAGAACTAGTCCTTCTCATCGTGACACTGACTCACCACATGAGTCGAGTGTCATCCTGACCCATTTCTGAATCGAACCTGAGAACAAAAGATCGGTGCCGATGCGTGGCAGAGGCGAGGTGTGGGGCGCAAGGTTCAGGTACTTGTCGGTAGATCCATCATTACTTTCGGTAAGGTTGGATGTGAGTTGTGACAATGTCAGTGTGGACGGTTGTGGGTTGAACTCTCTTTTTCGAGAACTACCCCATGAGTTGGCTGGTTTTGCTTCATGTGGTGTAACTAATCACGCTATCGGCTGTAGTGGGATGCGGGCTTTCTAAGTACACCGGAGATTTCGACTGGTGATCATGCAGAGAACCTATCCAGAATCCAGCTACGATTCATGCTGTATGTTTTGAATAGTTTGAGTTGAAGAACTGAAGGTTCCATGATTCACTGATAATAATTTGTAAAGGGTGTAAGAGGCTTCCCCAATGCGGGCATTTTCTATTAAATTCTTAGATCAATCCTAATTCTTTGTCGTATAAAGACAGATTGAAATTCATTGCCTCATATTGGTTCGACCCGACATTTAGCTTATTTACCGAGGAGCTATACTCAGCAGAGAAGCCGAACCTTAAGTGGAAAAGAGATATAGCGTCTGGTGCTGCCAGCAGCCCTCACTGAAATTTTGGTTATTCGAACCCTGGACCTCCGTTTTGAGTCCAGCTCTCTTCTGAGCCAGAGAAAGCCGCGTCAGCCACTTCTGTAAATAGCTGAGTTATTGCTTTTCTTATTTTTGCGGTGAGATAATATGCAAGATGAGGTGGGAAAGGAATGTCAGCCTCCGGTCACTGGCCCATAATGAAAAGGTGCGACAGATAAGGCAAGAATTCGGGTGAAATATTACAAAGAATGTCGCAACGTCGCAACATGCGAGCGAATTCCGATGAAATGCCAGGCACATAAAATATGGTCCCTGAGCGGCTGAGATTTCCGAAATCCTCCAAAACTTCCCCATTTGCTCTCCAAATGTGCAACCAGGAAAGAAAGAAGGTCGGCCATAACTCAGTGTCCCATTCTTCCATTTTCGCCATAGTTTGCGCTCTCTTTTTGACGCGGAAACCAAGATATACGAGTGGTGTTCTTGCTGTGAGTCTGTAGCAGTCGGTGCATGGCTGTCACTGAACACTGAGAGAGCAACATGTTTTATACTTCTCGGGTCATGGTAAGTGGCAAACGAATTTTTAAGGTGGAATATTTTTTTTTTTTTTGTTTTCATTAAAACTGATTGTTTGCCAAAAGAAAGTGTGAAAGTTCCCAAGTTTCTTTCAAAGAGAGTTATTTTATTCAGTTAGTAGGCGGGGAAATACGAAATTGTTTCGGAGACAAAGTGAAGGATAATTTAATTTATGTGTAATCAAAGTTGGTGTTGGTATTTTCAGCACCGCGGCGCTTTCGAGTCCTCGACATTCTACTTGACTTATTTTCCTTAACATCTTTTCAAAGCCTTTTATTTTACAAAATGTGCGTCTTCTTTGCCTTATCATTTAAGAAGAACCAGCAGATTGTCTTATGTTAATCGAGGATATCGCTTACACCCATAATATTGCTTATTATTTTTAATTTTTTTCCTGCTTGCTTGAAACTTGGTGTTCATGAAATTATCAGTAGAAGTGTGGCACTGACATTGTGGGTGGAGCCGCTGTTTAAAAAACACCCCCATTTCTTGTTAAATTATTATAATAATTGTTAAATGACTGTAATAGGTCTTTAGGTTGACTGTTAGGACTAGGAGCGTGTATTTGTGGCGGAGTGGGATCCGGGCGCTAGCTGGCTGCCCTCAGGTCGTGAACCAGTCTGGATTCGTGTATGAAAGTGGGATAGGATCAGCCATTGGCTCGGTGGACTTGGTCGAGAGCGGACTGTCGGAAATTTCGTTATTTTATTTGCGTGAGAGTGAAATGTGTATAGTGTGACACCATGTTGCTCTCCTGCAGGATCAGCTATAACAACGATGTAAGTTTATTTTCCCATTTTGATTTTTATCACATTTCGAGGATTATTGTCGCCTCAAGCGGAAAGATCCCGTGAAAGTGTGAGTGAAAGGTTTTATTTCTATCTGGTTAGGTTTTCGCTTGTCACTTTGGAGTGTTTTTTTATTCTTTTGACATTTCGTATATCCAGTCGATGGAAAGCGATTGTTTTTGCCGCAGATGTTTCTCTTTTCCTTTTCTTATTTCATTTTGAGTTTTCTGGCTTGTTTTCTTCAACACCATGGCTGTCAGCTGTAGTTTATTTACCTCTCTTTCTTTCTAGCTTCCGTTCTATATTTTACCAAATTATTTTCGCCCAAACTTGTTCGTACAGGGTCGCTTGTTACCGCTGCCTAATTGCCGTTTCGGTGTTCTGCCATGCTTACACATGCTAAGTATTTCCATAGTTGTTATACAGTTAGGCCAAATCCAGCTTAATTAACCTACTGGAAGTGATTTCGTGCGTACAGTCTGTTCACCCATTGTATGGTTTCGACGCGAGAAGAACTTGTTTTTGAAGGAAGGACCGTCAGATGGCAGGCAGACGCTACCCGGCCATGGAAGAAACCCTGAAGGGACCTGAAGACCTTGCCACCCTTCGGGGAGTCTTGTAACCCTTCTCCCTTGCACCTGGCTGACTAGGTGTTATTGTTTGCTTGAGATATTCCAGATTACGATATTGGGCCATGTTCCTTATCTTTGCTTTATCGTTGGCATGGAAAAATACTTTTCATTATGTTTTTGCGTTTGAAAAATTCCAGTGCTTCAGTTGTCAGTAGAGCGGGGCTTGAGCACTCATGCACGTCCAGCGAAATTTGTAACGAGAGATTTCGTGCTATAGGTACCGGTGAAAAAAGTTTGAGAACTGGTGATCTAGAGTGAGACCACTGGAGAAATTTGAAAGGTATTAAGGGCTGAGCTGCTATGGGGTATGGCATAATGTTGTTGAAGGTGTAGGTGCTCCATGGCACTCGTCTGGAGCCTGACCTTGCCTAACTGTTCAGGTATCAAGGCCATACAGTCACTCTTCTCGTTGCAATGTCACACAGTGCCTGGTATATGCCTCCAGCAAGTCATAATAAGCCTTTCGCAGCGTTCGGAGGCCCCGTTTCTTTAGATTTTTGGCGTATAGAGACTCGAAAAAGAGGAAGAACTTCATATCTACGTCATATCGTATCTACCTATACTTCTCACTACGATGTTATTATGATATGTGAAGCTATACCTCACGCGTGTCGTCTTGTGTATCGTTTGTTATCCAGAGACCATTATAATGAGGTCAGAGCCATTACCCTAGAATGAGTTGATGGGTTTAGTGCGATTCACCTTAATCCAGCCGGATAAATATCAATAAACAAAGCTTTCGCTGGCGGACTTCGCAGATAATTGGGTTAAAAGGGCGACCTACAAAAGTATGGAACGAAACGTAATTAAACTTTCATATCCGCATCTATATTTCACCTCTGTGACCAGCATCTGGCTACAGCTGCTCTCTTTGAAACAAAGCTGCTGTGTTGAAGCTTTTGTTACCAGCTATTTCCCGTTAATTTTTCCGACCCCTCAGGATTATTCGTTGTTTCCCATGAGTTCTCATTTTACTCTACCAGTCCACGACTCAAAATTCAACTGTGACGTGCTGCAAATAGCATTTTTATTTCCTTTCGTAGTACTCGTGGTCTACTCGTAAAATGCTGGACTCGAATCCTGAGAGACCTGGGTTGAATCCCGGCAAGAGCAATGTTATCAGCTATGGCAAGGAGGCCCACTTCTTGTCTCGGCTTCAGCCACTGTTGACTTCGGCCAACTCTTCCTTGACAACAGCCCCCTATGCCTATTATTCAGTGAAGCTAAAAATTTATATGAAGAGGCTTTTAGCGTCCCTATAGTGGACATTTAGACATATTAGTAGAATCCTTGCATCATACGTCTGTTCTATCGACAGAAACTGAGTGATATCGGGATTCGAGCTTCGCGTTGCGCATGAGAGTCCAGTGCCTTGACCACTGCACCTTGGGAGACCCTCGCAGGCTGTTGCTCTGCAGCTAGCACCTGCCTGGGTTCTGTCAGGCTAGATGAGCGAGATTCAGAAATTTCGTAAAAATGTCACTGACAGTGCCGAATTCTATCGTGCACCCAATACGAAGCCTTTCATCTTGACTGCTTGATGAGTGTCTGATGACATGACTGACTTGTTTTCGTGGCGTATTGGCAAGTTTAGGGCCCTCTCAGTCGCTATCTAATATGTTGCCTGGTGCCTGGCACACAGCGGAACACTGGAGCTCTGGAAGAAAGCGCATGGTCGACCTTATGGAGCCTAGCTGTTTGGATGGCTGCTCTTCAGTCTTCAGCAGCCAACCAAAGCAGCTCGGTTTCACTTTTCACATAGGAGAATCACGCAAATGGCGCCATTTGCCACTTGTCGTCATTTCCGCTGACGATTTCATTGAAATGAGTGTTTATAACGTGAAACCTACGATTATCTCAATTAGCCCGTGATAGTGACAATTGAGAAACCTGAATATCGTATACATCAGAAGTGCTGAACTGCTAGCGTGAGCTCAGTTACTTTGTTTACTTTTTGTATTGAAGCTGCTTGAATATCGTATACATCAGAAGTGCTGAACTGCTAGCGTGAGCTCAGTTACTTTGTTTACTTTTTGTATTGAAGCTGCTTCCATCTTCCATGATTTCCTTCATCGGCCAGCTGCTTGAACAGACAATAACTCGTATCACTTGTGAAGTGACTAGTGAGTCGACACTCAACAGTGAGCATAAGCTGTTCATTGATAAAGGGCATTGGTTTCCTGGTAGTTGCTTACATGCTTACATTGCTCCCGATCCCATCAGTTGCTTTAATTAGGGAGAGTTAAAATTAACCTGCGTTTTATCCCGGTCTCCTTTCTATTTTCACTTTTTACTTACCTTCCACATGCTAGCGTTTCTCATAACTTAGCTGCCCCTATAAGGGGGTATCGAGACACCACGAAAATATACCCAGTGTTCCCGAAACGGTCCAAATTTGATCGATAAACCCGAGGGGTTAACCACTCGTTGGGAATCTCGTTGGGAATAATTGGAATCATGGGTTCAATCTTAATGAAATATCAGGGAATCTTGGAATTTTTTCGGAGTGGTTACCCCTTCGGGGTTCATCTTTCTATGAATATCGTTGGGAATCTTTGGAAATCTTCATGGAATCTCAGTGGAATCTCAAGGAATCAGTGGAATCTCAAGGAGTCTCTGGAGTGGCTACCCCCTCGGATAAACCCGAAGTCGAATAATATGGAACCCACAAAAACCGTGTAAGCTCCGCAGTGTCAACAGGATTGTTCGAGTGTTCGGAGACCTTCCAGAGTATTTTAATTCAACACATATATTTATTATTTATTTACCTGTAGTACGGATCTCTTCACTTCTGCCTTATACTCTGGCCCTTTTCACACAGTTCGTGAATCATCGCTATACACCGAGGGGTTAACCACTCCAGGAATCTAGTTGGGAATCTCAGGCAATCAATGGAAATCTTTCTGGAGTAGTTATCCCTTCGGGGTGCATCTTTCCACGAACCTCTTTGAGAATCTCAGGAAATCTTTGGAAATCATCATGCAATCTCAAGCAATCTCTGGAGTGATTACCACCTCGCTATACACCCCATCATTCTTAATATTCGCTTCAATAAAGTAATTCAAAGGAGCAGCCACGTGACGTCATTGGGTAAAATCTCCGGAAATTACACCATATCCATTGTATAATTTTTTTCTAAAAACAGCTATTTTGCTATTCTTCTTGGCCATCTCTTCCGTACTAAGCCGCTCGGAGCGACGGCTCTCAGCTGTTTTACTGCCCAGCCCGCCACCGCGTCGCCATCTTTCTTCTTTTATGATCTTCCGATACGCTTTCCCGCAATATAATACCCCCTACCTCTCAAGGCTCATCTTCCTTATCCTCTGAAGGACATTATTCATTTGTATCTCAGTTTTCGCGTTACTTTACGGACCTTCAATTAAATGGTTCATTTTTCTGGAGAATTTCTGACTTGCCGGTTGTGGTTCAAACTTTCCGTTGTTTAAATTAATTATTTTGTACAATCTTCCTACTCTTATTCAGTTTTTGAAAGTCGTGTATATCCCATAAGATGGCGTCTTAGTGTAACTGAAAATGTTTAACATATGGATGGTGGACCTTCGCTTCTGAAAGGGATCTTGGATCTTGTTCCTCCAACTTTCCATGCGGGAGTTACTAGTAAGTTTTGGACTGTTTGTGTGCGGGAATACGCCACGAAACCTGGTTGAGCAACCTGTCGTCAAGCTTTCTTCCAAATCATCACACATAGAAACGCAGCAACCTGTTGGTGCACAACTTTCTCTCCTCGATGAAAGACGTCTCTCGGTAGTCGGCACATGGAGATATGTAGGTGAATGTGTCCTTCACTTGTCAATACTAATGATCAATCAATCTATGAATAGGAGCAGTAATGGGAATGGAAGAATGAGTGGGACCCACCCCCGTCCTGTGCCTGGCTCCCCAGTCTCCTTCAGTCTTCGTTAACAGTCTTCTAATTACTTTCTCCTGGTCGTGACTTGACGGGTCCTCGAGGTCGGCGGGCGATCCTCAAGTTCATAGTTACCTCTTCTTCTTCATCTTCTTGCCTTTCATTATTCATTCTTTTTTCTCGCCTCTATCCTTGGTGAGACTGCTCTTTGTTATTATTTAGCCCTTGAGAATAAGCTTCAGCATTTCGCGTCTCGCCTTAGTTCAGACAGTAAAGGTCCCCGCACAGGCCTGAGGTCTGAGGTTCAGTCTTTGAGACGGTCAAATTTTTCCCTGCACCATTATATTTCCTTCTGTAAAAAGAGGCAGATGTATTTGTGTGTTTGTACTTGTTGACATTGGTTGTTGGCACTCTGCTGTGGATTGGGATTGGGGACGGGGCTGGTAGACTCCCAGCACGGCGGGGGCAGCCAAACCCAACGACTGACAACCTGTTTTCGTTTTATTTGATCGCTCACCAATTTTACGACTGTTTTTATTGCTTTCATTTCGAAAATAAAACGCCCGTTTCCCACCCACGTCTGTTGAATTAAAAAGTAATAGGAAACAGGACGTTGATTTGGTGGTCTCACTGTGGTCTACGGGTTTCGTTATTGCTCAGCCCTTCCGCAATGTTTTGCGACATTTAGGGTGCGTCCCACCATACTCGGTTAACGGTTAAACTTCAGTTAAATTTGGCTTTTACCGTGCGATAATTTCAATTTAACTGGAGTTAAACGTTAACCGAGTAACCATACTTGGTTAAACCCCAGTTAAATCCCAATTAGTTCATATTAAAAATCGACTTTAACCTAGGTTTAACTGTTTACCGGGCATGGTGGGATGGAGCCTAAATGTGTGTGTTATATAATTTATTCAAAATATATACTACATATTTCTATAGGTTATGGATGGCTCAGTTTTGTGGGCGTCAAATTTAAATACCTGTGTTGGCAGGGAAAATCCAGTTGGGAGTTGGGACTAGTTGTTTTCTAAGCTGACACATGTATACGAGTGAGACGGTTGGTCCTGAGATCTTGCTTTAAAACCCTACACAACTACTTTTACTTCTAAATTATACAATTAATGCGTTACTGTATGTGTAATTGTGTACTTCGAATTTATTACCGATGAAAGTAGAGGCCGCCTATTAGGTACTCGGGCTACTCAGTATTACTCATTTTTTCCAGACTCATAATTCATTCGAGCTGGCCACCTATACCTAGCCATATTTAGACAAAGGCGTACGAAGAAGTGTGTCACGACCTTGAGGGGGGGCCGCGGGGTAGTTGCTCCGGGGCCCCCAGCATCCGCGGCGTATTGATCCGCCGATCGCAGTGCATGGATACTGGGGGGCGGTGTGCGCAGGCCTCCTTCTAACAGGTAGGGGCAGTCCAGCCCCGTTCTTACGGTCCGTGTGTAGTCGCGCGGTCGTTTCAAAATCGGGGCTGCGAGGGCGAGCCTTTTGGCCTGGGCCCACCCCCCTGACGGCTGTGTTTACAACATGTTGTAGTGGTGTTTTGTGAGTTTTTTGGTGTAAAAGTTCGTTTTTACATTTGGAAGAGCTGTTTCTTTTATTGTTTTACTGTGGTCTGTCCAGTATATGATACTAGCCTTACAATTTTTGTGTTTTGGGGGATTATTGGTACCACTGATAATTAGACGCTCAGTGCTATTTGTTAAGCACCCTTCCAGCTTTATTTTACGAATATTAGTTCGCGTTACCGAGTTTTGATATCTATCCTATAGAAGGCTCTAAGTTTGTCATGAATTTTTAAAGAAGGAAGTGTAGGTATAGCGTCGCAAATCAGAATTTTATGCCTGTTGCAGTGGTAGCGTCCCAATTTGGATTTTTCTGGGTGCAGTTGTAAAAACGTATAGCTATATTAGGCACTCTATTCTAATTGCATCTTTCTATGCCACAAATTTCAGGTAACTATTGGAAAATAAGCTTGTTAGTCAGATTGTGGGGAATATAACCTGAGAGTCAAAGGGAGGCTGAAACCCGGAAACTGGGATAATTATTGCCCTATTTGGCGTGGCGAATAGGGGAAATTTGATACTTGGCGCTGATGTTTGGGGGGAGGGCATTGCGTCATCACGGAGGGGAGGGGGCTTCCCAATGATTCAGCTGTTCATGCCGTCTATTCACCTATTCTCAACTGCAATGCCTTCCTTCCCTTCCACAATGGCTCAGTGAATTGCTTTATAATTTATTTTGTATTTGCCGATCATTTACTTACTATGTGAAATTATTGACGATAGAGTCAACCTTCGTCTAGGTCTAGAACATTTTTATTCTCCAATTCCCAATGAACGATGATTTTATAGTTCAGAACGAAAAAGTTGGATCCATTTCCTTTGAAATATGTCAGCGAAAACTATAGTATGGTACCCATACCATCTTCGTCAATTCAGCCTTTTGTATGTTGGTCGGCTGTCCCTGACAGCTTAAAAAATTCAATGCAGTGATAGATTTTTAACTAAAAAATTTCGTGAAGCTGCATCTGGCAAAAAGCCAAGATTTCCATCATTTATCTGAATGCGCTTCAGCCACAAAACACGATTTCCGTCTTCCTGTCAGAAGAAAGACTTGGAGAGTTGAAAGACCTCCGCAATATTGATAGTAAGTAAATAGTGGTTATGACGCCGCTGACTATGCTGACGGTGTTTACCGAGGCTGTCAGGGAGGTCGTCGGCCTTCGAGAGGGATGACCCTCCTTTTTGTCATTCTTGGTGATGTCTCCTTACAAGTTATTACTTCCGTATCCTAATGCGAGCATCGAATGAAGGAAAGTTTGCAAATAAACCTCCCTGTTTTACCGTGTTGTTTTCGCTCGCGAGTTCAGTGACATTTTCTCATAGTCGTCACTTTTTATTGCTGCACTTTTATACCTCCACCCGTACTTACCGTTCTCCAGCGATTATTATCATGATCGTCTCCCGTGTTTGCTGGTTTTACCCCTGAGGTTCAAACATCACTAGGAGATTTCTGCCTTATAGCAATCTTTCTACAGAAAAGTAAAAGTCTTATAGTGGCCGCTGCTGTCCGCAGTACTTTAGGTAATTCGGCCTTTCTTCTCATAAATCACAACTTTCCTGCAAAACGTATTAATTATTAAGCAATGACTCGGTGATTTCGGGAAGCACGGAACTAAAACGCCCTGGCAGGCGTTCTAATTTTTTTTGGACCCATCACAAATACGTAAAGGAGAAGAGTGAAAGTGGCGTGTGGGGTAGACTCGTCTGTCTCTCTGCTTCTCTGGCTCCCTTTAAATCTTTCCGGCCGTCCTTGTACGTGTAAACACAACATACGAACGCTTCCCGTTCAGTGTAGCCCAGGGACGTTCGCCAAGAGCCACACGCCCCATTTAACGAACGTCCGAACGCTGAGGCAAACAACAATGCACCATTACATTCCTGGGGGGTTCACCGACCGATTTGGCAACCTTTCGGACTTTCAGTGATGTATCGGATGCATAATGAATTCTGAGAACACAACTTCGTGGTTTAGTAGTTCTGTCGTCTGCTTTGGCTTCAGTTTTCCTTTTTAACTTATTTTTCTAGCTGAACTCGAAATTTCTGACTGTTCTATTGTTGTTATGCCTTTGCTTCAGTGAATAGGACTTAACCCATCCGTTCCAAATTCCTTTAGTTTGTTAGTAACTCTCAGTCGCTCATCTATTTAAAAGAGTATAATTATTGTGGCTGAACGACTCGCTGACTCAGTGATTTACACCTAAACGACGCTTAGTCAGTTAGAACAAAACTGACTGATACTTCCTCACCAATAGGCGAGAAAGTGTCGTTTTTTTTAATTACTAAAAATGATTGTATTCATCTCATGGCGATTCATTGAACTCACTGTGTAAGTAATGTAAATCCTCGTGTAAATCCATACAAATATCCGAGCAAATATCAATTATCTTGTTAGCTGTGTTATGCTATTTCGAGGTGCAAACAATGATCCCAGGCATGAAGAGGGGAGGGTTCAGTGACCCAATTGGCAAGGGGAACGCTGCAGGCCACGCGGGTCAGAGCGCCGGGCGGTTGGGCCGGCGCCAGTTCGAGGGGAGCCCCCCCCACCGAACGGGCCATTACTTCCCTTATTTCAGCCCTTCCCTAATCACTTCCGTCCAATTATGATACGCGGATCTGCCAACCGTCCAGACTTTATATCTTTTGTTTCAAAGTTGCGAAGATTTTTAACTCCCCGATCCCCGACAGTCCCGATGCATGGTGGACTTCCCAACTTGAAAAGGGATTACGTCAAGCCTGGAGGTTTATGGGATAAACGAAAAAGTTTTTCTTCCGTGAGAGCATTTGTTTGAAACTTTTTTATTATCATTGTTATTTCGATGATGGAACTAAGAAGGAAAATTCTAAATTCTTATAATCTTGTTTCTTGTCGTACATAAACACATGCATTTGGGAACATTGTTTGGTTTTTAAAAAACCTACTTTAATCTCTTTAAATTAAAGATTCAGAGTTTTCTCAGGAAGAAAGAAATTGTTTTTCATAACTCCCGGGGTTTCCATGTTTCCCTTCTACATGCACAGTGAATGGCCAAGGGGTTATGTATACACGTGAATTTTCTACTGGAAAGAAATCATTGCTGTCTTGTAGAATTGAGCTACTTTCTGCATTTACCACACGAAGCTACACATTTTTCACCTCAGTTTTCATTTTTCCAGCCCTCCAAAATTTCCAGCTTACATATAATAATTTTGCGTAAACAAGTAAACAGCTGGAGAATTTGAAATGCCTGTGCTGCGTCTCTGAGTGATATGGGTAGTAGGACGGAGAAGTCAGTGCTGAAAAGGTTCGACTTGTGGAGGTGAGCGGATGGGTTCGAATCCTCACTACTATACCTACCCATGGCACCGAGCCCCCCGCAGGGGCTGCGCATCCATCCTCCACCGTCAGGAGCAACCTCAGATGGTAAGCTGGCTGGATCTGACTCAGGTCTCGTATGTGAATCCCCAATATACCTATTTACCTATACCCGCTCATGGTGACACCGAATTAGCTTGGCGCATAGCGTGGAAAATCAGTGAAATCATGCACTTGAAAATTTTTGAGATTTATCAAAAAAGGTGGAAAAAAGCATAGGCTCCGGAAACGTCACTGGTACCATTGTCAGTCATTTTCTTCAAGAAGCTTATTACTCCGAACGATAGTCTGAGTTCATTGCCCTTTGAAGTGAGTCATCGGAAAGCAATCTCATTGGCTTGTAGAATTGTCAGGTACGCCGGTATAGGTGCGATTAGGGATATTTATGGAGGAGTTTCCTCACTATGTAGCCGTCCGTCTTCGTAGTTAGATATTTGTATTGATTATTGTTCTAGCGACGTACCTTATATTCCATCAGTTATTTAGAAGGTATGTCAGGAAATATACCTTACTGTGGGTATTTTGAGGGGGAAATAATGGGTATAGAAAGACAAAAGAAAGGCAACGAGGTTTTTGGAATTAGGGGTTCTCCAGGTTCATAGAAACTTCTCAGTTTACATGGGAGGTGAGAAAGTATGAAAATAAAGAAACGACTAGGTATTTAGGTTGTGTACCTTTCTCAAAATATATGACAATTACTGAACCTAAGTAAATGTCAGGTCGTTGGTAAGGCATAGGTGCTATAACGAGCAGTTGCATAACATAGACAGAGTCCGCAGACTTCTCGTAAAAATGTGGCGAGATTACCACCTGACAAGCTGCGGAGGAATACATGTAGAAGGCGGGTCGGGTCTTGTGCATATATCGAAAGATGCGTAGGTCGCAAAAATATGCAGTCGATAATACTATGGATTATTCAAGAAATAACGGTTATTCTGTCGATAAAAAGTTCTTGATTTATCTCCTCCACTACCTGCCTGTCTTATAACTGGTCACCCCTAATGCACTGCAGAAACTTAGACTTTCCATAGCAGTGATGATTTGAGTCACTCAACATTTTAACGTAATATAGCCGCATTTTCGGCGGTACAATTGTCGCATCGATAGAACATGGTTTTTAGCCCCTTGCTGGAGCCCTATTATGGATCTTTTTATCACGCGTGATCACGCAGTTATCACGAAAACATAGAGGGAAAATAGCATTGCAAATGTTAATGACGCGGTTATCACGCGTGATAAAAAGTTCCGTAATAGAGCTGCTGGTGATTGGGTCCGAAATAATACACAAGTTTTTGGTTCAAGAAAAATCATATCTTCGTAAATGAAGGTTGAGAGTCATCTTATTGCATTTTAGAAACCTCAGAAAATGCAGAAAATGGTATTGCATATATTATTGCACTGTTAGAGTATTTATACTATAGTATGCACGAGTAATATGTACACACTTTGCGAAACTAATCAGAAGTTAGGAAATAACCCGAGGCATTTTTGGGTCTCGTATAGTACAAGCATTTGGAAGATATTTCGAGATTTGGGTCACGAGATTAGCCAATTAATTTGGGACGGCAGTGATGAGAAAATGAAATGTAAACAATGAGCCATATTGTCGTGATTAGCTCGGGACTGAGCTTTTGCCAGGTTAAGCTCGTTTACCGTTCCTGTCGAGTGTCGATCATTCTTGTTTTCCCTAAAATCTCTCAAGCCTATTCCAATCTCATTTATCTATTTAGGAAGCTATTTGAAATTTCAAGTTGTGGGTTACCGTCTCTGTCGTGGTTGGGTAACTTTTTCACTCGTCCTAACGCTTAATCACGAAGAAGTTTTGTCTCGTCCTGGTTGCGCCTTTTTCATTGTCACATTCCTTTTCTCACAGCAGTTTATCATTTTGTACATTCTTATAACTATAAGTGGGTTTACAGTGGTCATCGAGGGGTTAACCACTCCTTGGGAATCACTGGAAATCTTTATGAAATCTCAGGGAATCTTCGAATTTTTTGGAGTGGTTACCCCTTCTATGAATATCGTTGGGAATCTTTGGAAATCTTTATGGAATCTCAAGGAATCTCTTGAGTGGTTACTCCCTTGGTGGTCATATTCATAAAGTATTTCATCGCGTAACAAAACAACAACGTGTCGTAAATTACCCGCATCAGGTCACTCAGATGCTTCTTTCTTCTATAGAACCCGCCAGAAAAATTAAATCGTATTCTTGCTGAAAAGCAAAAAACCTATTAGTGTCATTGTTTTGCGCATGACTGTGACGTCAGCGACCGCCTTTCCTCTCCCCCTCCCCCCCTGGGATGTGTGAGAGAAACGTGGCTCGTGTTCCTGTCCACCCCCTATCGTCTCCCCCTCTCTTCCCCTCGTCTCCCCCTCTCTTCCGACTCAGCTAACGCAATTTGCCCCACGTTCCGTTCTAGGCACCTCAGCTGGAGGTCCCTAAGCAGGCAAACCACACTCTGGAATCCGGTTTACGGCCTGATTTCATTTCCAGCTGTGTTCGGATTTGAGCTTTATTGAAATAGTCTCTAAATCTGATTTGCTGTGGTTACCCTTCTGTTTCTAAAGCCGTGATCATGAGTTTTCGGAGGCTGTGAACGGAGGAACTGCAAAGAAGGAGGTCAAATTTTCGTGAAAATTCTGCGAAATGTTTCTCTTATTGTTGTTGTTATTGAGTCGTTTTGTAGTTTATTCTGTAATGTTCTCCATTGTGAACGTAAGCAGCCCTTGCGAGGGTTCATACTGTATGGGTATTGACTCTTCAAGGAAAGCCGAGAGGAAAGCACCCTTTCCTGGCCAGAAAATTTTACGCAAAAAGATGAAAAGTGCCCTCTATAGTTATTGTGTTACGTGGGTAACGAGATGTGGCAGCAGGTGGCTGAGTGGTGTTAGTAATGAATGAGGGCGTTGCCAGGTTCGAGTCACAGCCCGTGCTTGATAGAGGCCTACCATGGTACGTTGGTAGGGGGCTCACGTCCCTAGGTACCGCAGGTACGGCAGGTACCATCCGACGTCCTGCCAGGCGCTGCATCCGCCATGCCGATAGCCCCGTGGGAAGGCGGCTGACCACCCATTTGCTAACTAGCTCTTACATGCATTAGCGCTAAATTACAGTCCATGCCCTTTTACCACATGGAGGCGTTACTCCCTCGCTAAAGCTTAGAGCCTACTTCTATTAGGGAAACAGACTGGGTTCTTGTAGCGATGTTTAATTAGATGGGAAGGGACATGGAGAACAAAGATGGCAGGATTTGGATCAGAAATGGCACAGGTCACATCGCCTTTGCCATTCGGGGGTCTTCTTCTTAGGGGTCCCGGGGTCAGTTTCGACCTATATATGCTCAATCAAATAAAGAAGAAAGTTTATAAATCCAGCGAAATTAGTTGAGCTTGGTAGTTTCGCGTTCCGTGCATATAATTCAAAGTGAACTGACAGTTAGGACGCTTACTTTTTAAGATCTATGTGCAGACATTACCTGCGCCATTGAACTGTTTAGTTTTAGTTGATTGTACGTGTATATGCACGCTCCCATTGTACTCCTTGCATTGACTCAGTAGTTGAATTGAAGAGATATAGATGGCATAGTGGCTAGACTTTCTAAAGAAACCAAATGAAAACAGTATAAACAGAGTTTTATATGTTACACGAACGTAATTATGGCTGGAGGAATGAACTCAACTTTGTAGCGCACGAATGGCGAACTAATCAGCCCACTAAAGAAGTTATGGCGAAATTTTGGGTTTTACGACTTCCCCAAATGACTTCGCCTTCTCAGGGTTCTGCCACAAAGTGCTCCCACGTGCTGGACAGATCAAATTTACAGCTTCGATTCTTTTGTTGTCAAGACACAAGCTCAACAACCAAGAATTTTACATGTCCCCGACAACTAAAACTTGTAAAGGGTTTGAATTATTGAGATTGTTCTGTACCCTCATTTCCCCGTTGTTCAGGAATTTTGGGCTGCTGGCTTTTAACCCTCTGCTTTTAAGCTATTGCTTATTTTAAAATCTCTGTTTTCGAAATCAGTACAATGTCATGGCAGTGGTCTACATACGAAAGGTTTTTGCTGCTTGTAATGTGCTGGTATGAATATGGTCAGATCTAGTTTGCCCTCCACCCATTAGGGTTTGCCAGTTACCACACCCGATTGAACCTGTCGTAAGTGTTTTTTTGTAGTCGGTGTGATTATTACCGTCACAGTCAGCCTTGACCAGGGATTTAACACTTCTTTCTTCCCACTAAACTATTTCTTGATTAATGGTGGACGGACAGATTAGAACTGGCACTCAGATTATGATTTGGCTATCACGCCGATTAAACAACCTGCCATATTAGTTGCGAGAGTCGCTGAATCTGTTTTGGAGCGCTTCTCCTAGGTGTCAAGTTAATCGCAAGAGGCATGAAAAAAGAGACAGCTCAAAAATTGACTGATCGCTTTTTGGGTACCTGCACCAATGCTAAACTTGTGCTCTTCTTCGTTTTCCCCATTTCAAAAAAACAACAAAAAACAACGCCCCTAGGAACCTTGTTAAGAAGGCATTGAAACATAATCAGGCGCAACTTGCGCGAAATCGTATTATCATTATTTTTTGTAGATGGTCATTGTGTTTTTTGCTTAGTTCAAGGTACTTTTGGCCTTGATGGAGTTCACTGCTTGTTCAAGTTGTGCTACTGCAATTCTATAGGCCACTATATTTGATTTTAAAGTCTATTCGCCCATACTAGTTTCGGAAAAAAAAATAGATTTCCGCTTTCCGGGAATGAATGAATGTTCTTCTAACCTTAACCTGTCTTTGGGGCAAAGGTAGCACTGTGAAATGGGAAAACGTGAAGGGCCACCAAGTGTTCGGGAGCGACGGAAATGGGCAGACTTGGAAAGCACGTGTTGAGTTGCCCCCTGTCTTGTAAGGCTTCCTTCACAGTATCACGTTCAGCGGCACACACGCACCCCATGGGGGGGCTGACCCTCTTAGTTACCTTCCTACCTTGTTGAGCGTCTGAGTTACGAGTGGTTCAGTTGTTCAGTAACTGCTGGCCAGTTAGGAACGCGGCTGCTGCTGCTCAACGGGTTCAAAGTGTTTGTTTTGGGGTGTAAAAGTTTTTTTTCCTTCTAGTTATCACTATATTTTGTGAATTTCTTTGGAAAGGTAAATCAGTTGGTTAATTCTACATTTATTTTTAAATTTATTAGGGCGTCACTCCCTAGGACTAAGGTATAGGTGCAGGTATTCACATATAAGAAAGTACTCTTATTGGGTTTGTGTAGTAGCGTACACGTGAAATTGCCCTGCGGTGGTACCTAAAGTAATAATTTGACACTGAAGCTTGTTATTACCAATTTAGGTATCGTAGAGCTCTCACCGATCTGCATACTCTATGTCTAGTATTCGAGGTCGCTATCGGTGAGTCCATCGAGAGCTGGTCATGGCTGCTGCATGTGAAAACGTTTTGCGCCAAAAATCTGTTGTAACCGAGGTTCTTTTCGCCCCATAAATAGCTCAACTTTTCAAGTGCTGAGTTGAGATATTTTCAGTTGAACTGATGAAGTCCGAAACTGTTCTTCAGTGGGTCCAAGTTATTTATTACCTTAAGCTGTCATCGGTTCGCATTTTCGGCAGTTTTTCTCTCTGCTGTCTCTGTTTGGCTTCTTTCTTTCCTTATTTCTTTTTCTCTAGAGCCAGGTCGTGGAAATGAAATGAAATCTCCTCAACGCCTACTTTATTCTACTTCATTATGCAGTACTTGCCACGTTCGCTAATACCATAAATAAAATAGTTAGTTATTTTAGTGTCAATTTTTCACTGGCCTTTATGCAACTGCCCACAATGTTGTAAATCGTTAACTTTACTCTGCGGCAGCTGTCATGTTAATCTGCCGCAAACACAAGTGGCGAAGAGGTTTATCATTACCAAGGCTTATGCCAAATAAGACCAAGAACCGATATCCGAAGTGGGTGTTAAGTGATGATTTATTTTGGTTATTTCTCATGTTTCCTTCTTGTTTTAACTGTTTTTGCGCCCACAGACTGTGTTGTACACCTATATGGCGTTAATTAAGGCGTTCCTGCATTATTTATCCGCCTCCATGGAAATCAGTTTGATTGTCTTTGTCTTCAGTCTCCATCCATGATGATGTTTATTCAACATCATCATATCCTGTTTGTATATGAAATGAATCACTTCTCTATGTACCTCTATCTGAGTGATGAGTGATGACTATCGGAGCAAATTTCAAAAATTTCTTAATCCATGATTTTCATGTCTGTATGTACATTCGATGTGGCTTAGGAGTTGATTTTTGCCCTTTTGTCTAACGTTGGTTATTTTTTCTCTGTTACAGGTGAGTTACTCGAAAGACACTAGCCGACTTGTAAGTATAAAACACATTATGCCTTTGCTGGTGGCTGGGAACACACTCTAGGTACCGAAATTTACTCCTTACAAAATATTCAATACCTTTTCATTAGTGGTGGCCTAGTTATGGCTTATCTAATAGTAATTGTACGCCCGCGATATCGTTATCTTTAGTATAACGCCATTGCAAGGCAGCGATACCCTCGCACCTACCCAAATAGTTAAATTTCCCAGTGATGTAGTGACATTGCTAACATGCTAAGCATGCACCCTGATTTTTATGGGAAAGGTGGCCAGTCAAAAAACACTGGGAAATGGGGCTGGTTTGGCTAGCGTACTACTACGTTAGGAAATTATTGCTACGTTAGTATTGTATTTGTATAGCAAAAAAAATTTAGTCCCTATATGCTCGCATTGAGTGGGAAAATGTTTTTGGTCGATCTTTCCAGTTATATCATCCCGTATAGAAGAGTAAGAAATAAGTTAATCGATGTTGTCCTAATAAAACGTGTGTAGGTAAGTACTGGAGCTCACCTTGGGCCTTGGGGTGTCAAAATTTGGACACGTCTTGAGTGTGATTTCCGCCTTCCGTGCATTGTTCCAACACTCCATTGATAGTTTGAGGTATGCGTGGGCTCTTGACATTATAGTGAGCTGTGTCATTTACTCATTGGAATACTGGACCCATCCCGACATCTAGGGCCTTGTAAGGTGACGCTCCACTATCTCGAACTTCTCCCAAACTCACTAGGCTGGGTAGGTGGCAATACTGTCGTTCAGCAGCGTAAACTCTAGCATGCCTTAGCATGGTATGCTTAACAATGATTTTTATAATTTTTTGCTCCTAACTTGGAGCTTTTCAAACCAAATTGGTTGCCTGCAGATTAAATATGGGTGTCACATGGCTCCTGTTGTTCCAGTTTTAAGTGGAGATATCCTGCTCAGCGTAACAGCGGTAAGGTAATAAAGGACAAAATCTTGCATAATCACGTTTTTGACGGCGTATTGAATCTCGAAATTGGGAATATTTTTTCACGATTTTTCATATTACTGTACATCAAACTGGCTTTTAATGATACTACTGATACTTACATGACTAGCATGCATGTATGTAGTTCAGTAAAAGGAGATTCTTACTTCTCTCTGGACTCACGCCTACCAAGTCGTAATTTCAATTTCTCTAACATAGAAACGCTAAAATAGGCACAAGGACGAATTCAGTGTCAACTGTCTTCGGCACGTTGCAGTAAGACCACTCTGGTGCGAAGACTCCCACGGGTAGGTGTGCTCTGGGCACCACGTGCACCGGGAAAGGTGCGACAACGACATGCGACATGTTCATGACACGGGACACCATCTCATTAAAGCCGATGCGACCTGTGTGTGGTTGGTCTCCGTGCATAATCATGCGTGAAAATTTCTTGTTTCTTTTATGTTTTGCTAGGCGATAAGCTCTTCTTGTGATGAAGCGTTGTAGAGACGAGCCTCACGGCAAGAACGAGAAAAAGACCCCGAATAGGTTATTGTTGCAAGTATTGGAATAAAAATAATACTGGAAATTTTTTCATGACCTGCGTGAGTTTCATTATTTGACCGAACTGAGTGTATTAATTTGGAATATTTTTACTTTCCCATATATACGAAGTAAGTATTGTTTTTCATTCCAAAGCGCCGATCAGAGGTCCCAGACACCAAAAAAGTTTTTTTTACGCGTTGTATATGTATATAATTGTTTGTGTGTATGTACGGAGAGCTAGAGGCCAAACCGTTCGGCCGATTTCGTTCAAATTTGGTATGTGGGTGTAAACTCACCGTGCGCAGATTACGTTCGAGTCTGGTCCCCATCGGTTAAATATGGGGGCACCGCCCCCCAAAAATCTCAAAAAATCAGGTTTTTATTTTTTTCTCAAAATTGGCGCTTACGATTTCGTTCATTTTTTCAGGGGTAATAGTGTATATTATGGTCAAAAATACCCCATTAGCGGTATATCTGGGAAAACTCGAATTTGGGAGATTACGACCCCCAAATAAGTATGTGAGTTTTTTCATGTTCACGAAATATGTCATGTGGGTACCGAAAATTCTCGGGGGAGCTTCCTCAGTCAAGTTTAGCTGTCAAAAAAATTCTCAATCCATTTCAAACCCCCTCACCCCCCATCCCGGGTCAGTTTTGGTATAGGTTCACAAAATATGCCATGCGGGTATTCAAAATACACGCGAAGACTTCCTCAGGCTACCGATCTTGTTTAAAAAGTTCCTTCGAGCTTCCACCCCTCCCCCCGGTTGTGTTTTGAGAGGTTTGCGAAATGTACCGTGTGGGGTATCGAAATGCTTGGAAGGCCTCCTAAGGCATGTTTTCACGTCCTAGGGGCAGTGGTGGCTATTAATTCGTTCGGGGGAGCCCTAGCCCGTAGCTCAGCCCATAGAATGGGAAAGTATGTGCGACCATTGTCGTACACCTTTTTTTTTGAGTGAGCAATCAAGAATGACTGAGAGATGAGACTATTTTCCACGGTGATGTTGGTTATTATAGAGCGCCGAGGTAATGGGTGATATGTGATGGGTGATGGCGCTTGTCAGTGGGCCGAAGGAAACCAGTTCGAGGCACCTGTCTCAACATCCGTCTTTGCGGTTAATCGGTTGGCATATCTCGCTGATTCGGTCAAACCTTGCTATTATTAAGTTATTAAACGTAATTTGAAAAATCAAATATATCGTCTGTAAACCCGACTTCCAACGGGATTATTATCTCCACGTCGGTTCTATGCTTCTAGAGCGCAGGGCCAGTTGTAGAAGTCAAGAAATTTCGCGTATGAGAGCTCAAGAAAAGGATAAAGATTGAAGCGAAATTTTGTGTTCTGTAGAGAGGTAATTTCTGAGAAATCTTCCTATACGTTCGTGAAAAGATAAGTGTCGTAAACCCCTTCACTCTATTTAGAACGAAGCCTAATAAGTGCTTTCTTCCTTTTTGTATGGCCTCTTGGGCACGTTTTCCGAAAAAACAGTTTAACCCTCACTCCCCTGGCCTTGCCGCTTACCGCCTGCTGCGGCACCTACAATGATAAGTGCATGTTATTGCATCACACCCAATGATCGGGAGATGCTACTGCGGATGACGTCATGCTCCAGACGGGAGTAACGGAACTAGGTCAGGGTCCCCTTCCCGGACCAACGGCAACTCCACGGCTATTGGCTGATACCTGTATGCCTCACTAAATCCCCTATGACTCATTTCATTACCTCACTTTATAGCTTGATGATTTTCCTCTGAGTCTTTGTTCCAGATAGTATACTTAGGTATAGGATGAGTCTTCGCGTTGTCACAGAGAGTAACCCATGCCCTGTACGTTCCAACGTTTCTGACGTTAAAAAAATATGCTACATTTATTTTCAAGTCAAATAAATACCCATTAGTTCCCTCATAAAGGTGTCTTTATGCCTACAAGCCTGCATTGTATCTACAGTCTTATTTTCTATGTGTCTATTCAATTATTATTGTAAGTTGCCGGTGAGAGTGCAGCCTACTTGTTGCCTAATGTCTCTCGTGGGGTTTGATTAGATACTCACGAGTACACCGCGTTTTGAACTTACGCATATATTATGTTCAATGCTATACCTTATAGTACGACTCTAAAAAAGTGTTAAAATTGTCATCATTAAATTACTTTTAATCACCACCATACTCGGTTAAGAGAAAAACTCCAATTTTCTCGGAAATTTAACATGGGAGAAAATCTCCAGTTTTCTCTTAACCGGGCATCGTGGGACGCACCCTAAGGCTGGATTTAGCTAATTTCGGAATGGAATTTACCCGAATCATTTTCTGTAAGTTAAACAAGGTTGCCATGCGTTGCTAGGGAAATAAAATTCCGACTTTATTTACCTTAGCAACGCATGACAACCTTGTTTAACTTTAGCTAAATCCAGCCTAAGTGGTATACTACACTTCTTTCGGAAAATACACGCTGTGTCCTTTTGTAGGATATCACTTCCACCGAGTGGGGTTGCTGGATTGTAACACCCCGTTACCGTTACGACATTTAACATTTGTTGAATAGTTGGACAGCATTCCGCCTGAGGGCGGTCTATTTGTGGGCGGCAGTAGCGACATTTTCGTGGGAGCAGCGAGACTTGACAAAGTGGCGACTCTAGTCTTTAGTCATGTGTGGCCGACTGGCAGTTAGTCTGTACAACATGCGTTATCGCTTACTGCTTGGCACCCGCCTCACCGCTGCTGCTGCTGCCTGCAGCTTCCAACTTTCAAAAACCCTAACGAGACGTCGCTTCGCGTGACAAGCCATTTCACAAGTTACAAGACATATTTCATGCGCTCTCACAATAGAGCCGTGAATAAAATTTATTTGTTGGGGAATTTTTTGATCGAAATTAAATTGCTTGGTTCTCTTTTTAATAATCATAAATAATGTTATTAATTTTCTGGACATAACTTTGAGTGTCCACTGATTGTGTGGAAGCACACTTCACTTCACTGGCTTGTTAATTATAAATTTCGTTTGAATAGAAAAGAAAAAATATAAGATGTCTGAAACTATTGATAAAGCACGACTGAGAGGAAGCAGCGTCGGTAAATGCGACTCGTAAATACAAAAATTGAATTTTCGTTGGTATAGCGTCTTCATTCGAGAGTCGAGGAAACTTTGTAACGGAATATAGGTCACTGGAAAGTTGCCCCTAATTAAAATTAATAAAAGAGAAGAGTACGGAACGGGTACCGTTATGAATTCTTCTGAAGAATTGGCCTTGGAAGAAGGAGCAGACACAATGAAATAATACACGACTGACTGACTCTTTCGCTACTTGTTTCATTTTCTATGACTCTTTTATGAATTTCATTTTGATGCTGTTATTTAAACAATATGGCTGCTCTGTAATTGACTTCCGTTCCATCACGAAACAGTTCCGGGACTATCCGTGTTGATTTACCTGTTTGCGTCATTGTGATGATGGCGGCTGTTTATCCAGCTGGGATGGGCCTTTCATCATATTCACATCCATGTCTCCAGCTTGATGGCCATGCATTAACGTCCGTTTCATTAGCCTCGATTTCAGAGACATGCCTCATTTCCCTTGTTAGCCATCATAATAGAGAGATTGTTTATGAGGCGCTGATTTGTCATTGACCAAACTCGTGAGCTCATCAGTGCGGCTTCCATCACTTTTCTTTCCTGTTGAAGGTCCTAATGGAGTCTCTATACAGGCTCCCCAATTTCGAGGCTCTACTTTGCGGGGGGTTGTTCGTGATTTATTTTCCTTCTTTTATTCTAACGTGGCCGATTTGCTGAAAGTTCGTGCTACCATTGTCTTTCTAAAACTGTCAACCTAGAACTAGTCCCGAGGGGTTAACCACTCGTGGGGAATTTCGTTGGGAATCATTGGAAATCTTTATGAAATCTCAGGGAATCCTGGAATTTTTTTGGAGTGGTTACCCCTTCGGGGTTCATCTTTCTATGAATATCGTTGAGAATCTTTGGAAATCTTTATGGAATCTCAATGAATCTCTGGAGTAGCTAGCCCCTCGACTGATCCCTTTACAATCCGCTATACCAAGTCGAGAACCAAGTCAGCTACCGAGAGGCAAATTTAAATGTTCACTAAATCGAGGTCATCATAATTCCAATGATGCTAAGACTCACGTGGACCGGTGCACGATAATTACGATACAAAACTCGTACTTGACGCGATAAATACCCGTAACACTCGTTCTTGTACCCGTACGCCACTCTTTGAGTCGTCAGTCATGCTCGTTGGCAGTGTGTCACTTGTTATACTCGGTTCATTGTGTGTCAGCCGTTAGGTTCGTCCTGGATTCAAGTTTCGAGGAAAAGCGAGTTCGTCTGTTGTGTCCACAAAGAACTTGCCATAGCGAACTAACGAGCAACAGCCTGAATAGCCATGTGCCTGCATGTGGAGAATAGAGAAACGACTAAAGTCGAATTCCAGGTTCGACACCAATGGCCACCAACTATTGTTGCTTTTTTCATTATTCATTTGAGGTACATTGGGTATGTATCGAGGTTGTGGCGGTTTTTGAACCTGCCCAAAACTATGTCTTCGTCGGGAAATACAAGCTTGTAGTACTTGCAACTGAAATGGTCTAGTTCTAGGCTTCCTTTTCTTCTAACTCCTCGCTAATGAGCTCTTATGTGCTCACTCTACTTGTGCTCTGGAAAATGCTCCATACACCCCCGCAAATTCTGTAGGAAGGCTATGGAAATGGAAGTCTCGGTGGAAAGCGCAAAGCGCCCGCTGAGAGGGAACCTCAGGGAACGCTAGAGAACAGTGACGTCTTATCTTTTTCCAGCAAATGATGGTTGCCAAGGTTGAGTTGTATTTTCTTCAGCACTTTTACCCCCACATCGTTAGTCGAACATTAATTTGTATTTGAAAAGCTAAAATTTATCTTTGATGCCTATATACAGTTGTGAAAAGTCCGTGGTTTAGATACGTCGTCAAAATCTGGAAAGGGATACTGTTGCGTGGAAACAATTCAAGGTTTTTTCGTTTGACTTTTGATTTTATCGAATTTAATCGGGATATTTGCTTCAACTAGGATCTGATTATTTTTATTCCGACCACCAGGACTACCCGCTGTTATGCTGAAATTCATTTGTGTGGAAATTATTTCGAAAGCTACGATCCAGCGGTGCCGCAGCAGGAGGGTCCTTGCTGAAACCTTCTATGAGTCTTGTCCCTAACCTTGGGCTAAGCAGATTTCGTCTGCAAATGGCCTCAGGGTCAGTCTAGGCAGAGAGAGCCCAGGTGAAATCTCTCTTGACGCGGATGACGTCCACTTCGATGAGGCAACCGTCATTGTCAGCCTGTCTAGTGCCGGACATAGGCAGCTCTTCACACTTCGCCCATGTAAAACCTACTATAAATTTGGTCGAAATTTTCAACGGGGCACGAAAGTCACTGAGACAGTGCAACCACTGTTGATTAAAAACTTTCTCTCAGAATTTCTTTATCTCCATTTGTGCTTCTGGAAGTAATGCGGACTTTTCTCAGTTATTTAAGCCACTGAAGGGCCTGCTGATGTCTCCTAATTTGACTTCACTAGCCTTGGGCTAGCAGAGATCGTTTTGCAAATGACCACGATAATAAACCAATATCAATGTCATTGGGTTTTCAGGTTATCGGTTTTTACGCTGGCGCAGTGAGAGAGGGATTGTAAAAGAGTAGTTGGAAATTATCTCGAGGCCTTTGAAGGACAAGTGAATAGCAAACCGAGGGGTTAACCACTCGTTGGGAATCTCGTTGGGAATCATTGGAAATCTTTATGAAATCTCAGAGAATCTTGGAATTTTTTGGAATGGTTACCCCTTCGGGGTTCATCTTTTTATGAATATCGTCGGGAATCTTTGGAAATCTTTATGGAATCTCAGTGGAATCTCAAGGAATCTCTGGAGTGGTTACCCCCTTGTAGCAAACAAAGGTTATGATGACATTTGCGAAGGGAGTGGTTTCTCGATCTCGGTGACTTTCCGACCCCTCACGTAGTCTCGATACATTGGAAGAGTTCTGTTGTTTTTTGATACAACAGTTTTCCAGTGTAGGAGGATCCTCATATACGCGACTGACCATATTCGTTTTCTTTGCACGAGCTAGCCATAAAAGCTACGCTGGCGATGATACAAAATGACACGTCTCCCTTGAACTTGAACTTCGCATTTGAAAATTGACCTCGCCGAATTTATATAACGTGGCGAGTGTTTCCGTGTGAGCTGAGTGATCGACGGACGTTAGTTCAGTACCTGCCTATAAGACTCCTGTGGCCGGTGGGCTACCGACCTAGTTTTGAGAGCCGACAAATCGTTTATATGCTCATATCGTGAGCAATCACTTAGGTGTTTTCACTTCATTTGCCTTATCGATTTCGCGGTCCCGCTGCTAGCGGTCTTCCCTGACTGAACGGTCTTTTGTAGCTGGAAAATGTCCGTATATGGTGCCTAAATGCATTCAACTTACCAAATTACCTTCCAGATTGTTGCGGTTGGTCGTGTCTTAAATTTCCATCTTTCTCTTTTGATTCTTGATATGGTTGTTGCCTTGTTGGTAGGAAAGCCACTCTTTTGCTGCTCCTCTTACTCTATCAAAGCAGACATTTGCCTTATCTCTGTACTCAGTAATTCAAGTCTCAAGGAAATTTATGGACAGAGAAAAGTGTGTACATAACGGCCCTTTTAATGTCAGCTTATCGTAAATGCCATCAAAAGGGGTGCCGAAACTGCGTAGCGATCGAATTGGCACTAATGTGAGTGACGTTATTTGTCTGTCTAGGAGGACCGCGCCTGCTGCGAACAGTGGCAAGGTCCCCGTGAGTCAAGGTTGCGACCTAGTGAACTCGTAATCTTTGTATACCTACCCATCTACGTGTGAATGAGGAAGCACGGGCCCTGCGTAGCTGGGTGTGAGTTCTTATTGGAAACTCAGGCACTAAAGGCTGTAACGAGGGGTTAACCACTCGTTGGGAATCATTGGAAATCTTTATGAAATCTCAGGGAATCTTGGAATTTTTTGGAGTGGTTACCCCCTCGGGCTGTAAGAACTGGTCCCCCCTGTCTATGAGGGGGAAAAGTTCAGAACCAGTGAAATTCTCGGTTCGTATAAATCTGAACCAAAGATTAGTCAGTCATTAGGTTTTTTTCAGCTAATGCAAAACTATCCAGTGAGTTCTTAATTCAAGCACCCTACCGGACTTAGGAACTACAATAAAGCAGTCATACTTATACAAGTCTCGTATTTATGATTTGTTCTGCTTCATTGAGCACAGGGCCTGCAGGCCCCAAGGCTCTAGTGACCTTTGGCCCGCATGGGTGTGTGGGTTATGTGATATGGGTCTAGGAAAGCGGTGAGGTTGCTTTGATGGTTGATGGGGCCGCGCACTAATGCACCTAATGCACTCCGGAGTTCTGCCCTGATGGCGAATCCCATTGGGCGAACGAGGAAACGGCTATGTGGATTTGGAGCGCGATGCGCGACGCGCGACTCCAATAACAAAACATGCAAGTGACACTCCGCTGCATTCGCCATTTTCTATTTCCGCAATTTCTCTCCTTTGGCGCGAAAACACCCCGCCATTAGAGTGCTTGTGGTTCTGCGATTGCTATGCGTCGGTGGCTTGTAGCTTGCATGTTTTATCGTTTATCTTCAAAGAACCGTTTAAACCACTCAAGTTTAAGGAAATATCAGCCCTAATTCCTAGTCGTTACTCCGATTTCCGAATTTCACGTCACAGCAGTTCTGTCGTTACCATCATGAAATACGAATATCGTATTGTAAGAGTCGAAACTTCTGGACCACCCATAGCATGTTTGTTTCTTGGGCTGCAATCATGTTCGTATGATCAGAGACCGTTTGGTTTGGCCCGTCCCCAATCAAAAGACATAATTTTCTCAATTAAAATGTCGGTGGCGAACTTTTTATAGCCTGGATGTCTACTGTACACGCCATTATGTCCCCTCGTATCATCCTACTCACCCACTCTCCTGATGTACACAAATAGACTGCGGTCATGCACACTGTTTCCAGCGCATTGTTCGTAAAAAGTGGGTGCTCGCTCATCCGCGTGAAGCTATAGGTTTTCTCATTTAGACGGTTCAGTGAATTTTTCAACGCACAGCGAACAGCAAGCAGATCGATGGGTTCTATAGGTTTTATACTCCTATTATGCAGAGAAGAGATGTCATGTAAGGAGTAGAACAATGATCTCGAGTACAACCGATAGAGCATACTTGTATCAGGGTCTCTATTCAAGCCCCCAGTGACTCCAAAGTCACGACACAAACAACTTCTCTCGACTAACCTTTCTCTGGAGTCTTGAATAACCACCCTGATCGAAGTTGTAAGCATCTTTCAGTTGCATTGTAAACTTCACAATTAGTGTAAGTGTTTCTAATATTTAGAAGGTAGAATAAAGGTATTTTGTAGTTGTATGGAGGACAATACCAGAGGGCAGTAAGCAGTGTATGAGACGAGATGAACTGTTGGATTAAAGAGCGAACGAGCGGTTTGGTTGTTCGGTCTAGTTCGGGTGCTGGGCCTCTGCCAACCCTGTCTGCATCGTCTGCAGTAGGGAAAGCGTCCGCTTCCTGAACGGTTTGTAAGTGCTTTACCCGGCTCTCAAGTAAGTTTCACAGGGCAAGAGGAAAAGTTGAAGATGTTGGGTGGAAGTTGAACTCAACTGAACATTTTTCTTCTGAAAAGGGGGCTCGTATATTGATCCGGTGCTGCAGCGGAAGATGTCGAGCATTAACGACTGGCCTAATTTTATCTTATCTGTTGCAACTAAGTATCCCTCTTATCTCTTTCTCATACCCTGCCTCAATTTTATTGTTTGTCCTATTTGCGAGGTGTGAGTGCATTCCGTTATCTGGGAAATGAGCACGACAGGAGAAGGTGTTATTGGGAGCATGCGCGAGGTGTGAGCGGTGGCAGGCGAAATCGACGGCGGTGTTAATTCGTTTAGTACAGTTCAGCAACTCGGGCACTGGAGTGGCACATGAAGGTTACCCACATCCTAGAATCAAATCAATGGGGGGTTTGTTTGAAATTTCTCGCCAAAATGTGAATTGCGTCAGTAGTATTAGGTGGCTAGTCTTTAGCTCTAGTTCCGTCCAAGTGAGAGGATGATGACTTTAGACTTTCACGAATGACTAGTGATAAGTTCCGCCCACTTGAGTGTTACAGATTCACCTCGAGAGGCGAACAAGTGGGCTTCGAAATGGAATTGAGAAAAAATGACACGAAGCCTTATTGGAGGCGATTCACTAATTCACTGAGAGTTAAGTGCTGACTAGGCATAGTGGGAAGCTCAGGATTGATGATATTCGTGCCTGGCATTTCCAGCGGACAAAAACGTAGGCGAAAGGAGTCGTGGCCCAATTATAACTATCTTTTCACTTTCATTCAAACCCCTTGTTTTTTTCGGTGGAACTTCTGGATCAGCTAACAACTTCGTTGAAGTGTTGTTCGTTGGGGGAAGGAGTTGCACAGTGCTCTTAGTTATATTGTGCCATCTGATTTCTGTCTTTCTGTGTGCCCTTCAGCAATGTCAGTTATGATGTATCTGGATGCAGCAGTTGTCGCGCCTCGCTGACGGCTTTGTAACGTTGTCGCATTGTGTGAGTAGTGTGTCGTGTCAGCGACATGGTGATGGGAGGTGGTTGGCAGGTTGCCGAACAGCGGCAGCGTTCACCGCTGACTGTCCATCTCTCGCTTCCGCCTTTGCTGCTCCACTTCGGCACTTCCCCGCTTGTCCTATTTCGAGTAGCTCTTTGTTTTGGTTCCTCCTTCCTACTTTCCGTGCTATTTCCTCTTTATTTTCTTTTACTACAAGGTCCGTGGCGTGTGTAGAAACTGTAATGGTAATCCCTCCCCCAGTTAGATTTCCTGGATGGAGAAAGGAGTGATCGATACATTAGTTTCTATTTCAAATCATTCTCGTCAGCTTTTCGTGACAACTTTCAACGTCGAAAAGATGAAAGAGCAGTCATTCAGCTTACCATTGTTTGCTTTGCCGCCGTTGTTCATTTTAGTCTACACATTTCATTTCTTGTTTACTTTGATAGCTTGCTCCCCTGTGTCAATACAATAGTTTTGAAATACCGTACAATATGTAATCAGTGCTTTGACAAGGCAGAGGAAGAGAGCGAAAAAATTGCTGTTTTAATACCGAGTTCATAGGGCAAAATCGAGGTCACAAAGGCGAATATGTTGTAACTTTGCGATAATAATTTGTATCTGGATGTACCACGCGCGGTAACGTCTGGCTCAGTTGTAGATATGACTGTGTGGTGCTTGTCGGTCCCTGTCTTTCCACATTATTCTACCGATAATTATTGTTATCGATGATATCTGTTTGCAAAATTGTTAGTGTCGTGATTTCCCGTGCGTTGATTTCTTACTTTATTATTTTAATTTAGTATTGAGTATTGATTTTCAGGAGCCTTTAATTTTATCAGTTGCCCAGTAGGGTATTTTCATTTAGAGCGATTAATTTAACCTGCGTACCTGCGTGAATGGAATGCGCAAAGGCAGATTGGCAGTAAACCTAACTTAGATCAAAATTAGTTCAAATTTGTCCCTCATGATCTCCCCTTATTTGCTTCAAAGGGTTTGTTGCGAGGGGGTGACCACTCCAGAGATTCCTTGAGATTCCATAAAGATTTCCAAAGATTCCCTGAGATTTCATAAAGATTTCCAATGATTCCCAACGAGATTCCCAACGAGTGGTTAACCCCTCGGTTTGTTGTATGTTTGGAATATAAGACTGAATCACTTCGGGCTATTTATTTATAACAATCTTTCCTCCCACCTAGCTTCATATCTATGGCAAAAACAGGGCGCTGTGTAAAAAGCACCGGTTGCCTGTTTCTTATTACTTTAACTTGTAGGTTTCTTCTGTCTTTAATTGTTAGAAATGACTAAAGGTCAGTGCTATGGGAATGGGGTTATGAGAGCCTTTACGCCTATTGCTATTGGCCATTTACTTTCGCAGCTGGCACATAACATATACATCCCTCTGCTACTATTTTAACTTTAATGGCCGGACTGTATAGTTTAACAGACACAGAGTTATGGCTACGTGGAAGGCTTTTACTGGGAATTGCCGAGTTCCGGGTGTTGCTCCATTTACGTTTTATAGCGAGTCTAGAAGGAAGATTCTGTTAAAAATAATAATGGCGTATGAATGTCGAGAAGAATTATTACAACAGTCCTTAACGGGAGGTGATATTTTCACATCAAGCTTGTCCGTTTTTTCATTGGTTCATTGACGTTGTTCTCGCTGCTACAAAAACTGATTAACTTGAGTGTTTTTTTACTTTTTTTTAGATTAAATACTTTTTTTTTTTACTTTTCTTAAGGCTGAACATACATTCGCTATTTATTTACGTTTGGACTTCAAACTTTGTGAGAAAACAATTGGATATTTAAATATTCTGAAATATAATGTCTTTTTAACGTCATTACTCATGAGGCTGTGTTGTGATTTCACGATCGGTTAATTTTGAACAATTTTTTTGGTGACAAAAATCACTCCATCGTAAAATCACAACTCAGCCTCAGGAGTAATGTCGTTAAAAAGACATTATATTTCAGAATATTTAAATATCGAATAGTTTTCTCACAAAGTTTGAAGTCCAAACGTAAAAAAATAGCGAATGTATGGTGGCCTTTAAGATTGATGTATTGAAATAATGGTTGATTAGGATGTGAGTGATCGCTGCAATGAAATAATTCCCTGGATATGTAATAATTTTCCTGCATTCGGAGGACCCACAATATCTATTGCTGGTGAACTGTTTATAAACTTGTTTTTGTTTGTTTTTGCAGGTAAGCGTGCAGACTGGAACATACCCAACAACTAGAGAAGTATCTTCAGTGATCCTCCCGTGTTCCACAGACGATCTCACTATCAGTCAGGTAGTTATTTTCATTTGTTTTTAGGTTTTGAAGTCAAAATCCCCCTCGAACTATTGTTCCAACAAAATTTAGATAGCTTGACTTCCAGGCTGGACTGGCTTGTTGGCCGAGGGGGTAACCACTCCAGAGAGATTCCCTGAGATTCCATAAAGATTTCCAAAGATTCCTAACGATATTCATAGAAAGATGAACCCCGAAGGGGTAACCACTCCAAAAAATTCCAAGATTACCTGAGATTTCTTAAAGATTTCCAATGATTCCCAACGAGTGGTTAACCCCTCGTTGTTGGCTCAAATTTAGGTTAGTTCACTGTCTTGTGTTCTGGAATTAAATTCAAATATAGATTACAATTTGTGAGGATAGAAATTAATAAATCAATAGTGTACTTTTGACATGGCGTGGATTCTTGATAATTTGACTATTGTCGGCGGGTCTGCGACATTGTTTCTCGTAAGGGTTGTGCGCAGTACGGTGGAATTCGAAATTTTGCATAATTGTATGGTTGTGGCTGGTAATTGCGGTCTAAGCACACTGCGTAGTCCTCTTGTTGGTACTTTCTGTAGTCATTAGTGCGTATGCATGGCATTACGGACGTACACTCTTGGCTGCGCCTTAATGATACATTTTGCAACAGACCACTTCCTTTCGACTTTGCTCATATTTGGAACCTTGGCTAACACTGTGCGTAAATGAAAGCGGCCAACTGCGGTTGGATGGCTATTTTTACTCTAGACAGTTTCACAACCGACATTCTGATATTTTTCCAGAGCTTTAATCATAGGGAAGTAACCAGTACACAAAACGCAGACAGTTAATTTGGTTAATTTTTGTTTGTGAGGAAAAGAGCAAGGTACTTCAAGAGATTACCTGCACTTAGTTACAATTATTCGCAAAAAGGCCGTCTTGCGGTCCTTATAAGGGTCTTCCGGGTATGCTTGGCATGACAATGGCGCATGCCTTGCGTTTGGTACACTATGGAGCCGTGATGGAGTTATTCCTCCAGGCTTGAGGCTTGGCCCACTCGAACACTCGAGTCTCGAGTTCGACCTTCCTGCCCGATATGTCTGCATCTATAGCTCAAGCCATCATCCGCAGTTCCATGTGGGAGTTCATTATTTGATCACAATTAATACAAAGCTCGATAGCCCCGAATAGGCTGAGGTTTTTGTCGAATCCGCTTCGATGGGTTTCCATTAGGAGGCAAATGAGTAGGACGTATTTAATTTGGAGGCTACGATTTATCACCGTCTTATTCGAGTTTTGGTGGTTTAAAAAATAATTAGTGGGTATGTTATTAGGTTTTTTTCGAAATGAATAATGTTCCTTGGCTTTATTCACTTTTCCGTACAGTTCTCTACGTGTGTTCTTGCCGCTTTAAGGTATTTTGGCATAGCGAATCGGTTAGTCGTTTTTTTTTGTCGTCTCTTTACCAAGTTTTTGGTGTATCTAACCATTCTTTGCTGCTATTTGTTACACTGTATAATTATTTTTTACTTTTTACAGTAATATACTGGAACGAAATGCTTGACATTTGGAGGGACCGTTTCCATTCTTTTTGTAACGTGCATGTCATGTCTTTCTATTCAGACCCACTTGCGTGCACCCATTTCTCTTTCAAAATGATGTAATAACTATCTAGAGGACTGCATTCTTGGTATAGGTCTATTTTTAAGGTAAACGGTAGCTCTTACTATAATCTCGACGGTGTATTCAAATTCGTCCATCTCTATAATGACTCACATTCTTTTGGAATGAAAACCACAGTGCCCCTCTCTCGTCTCTTTTAACTGCCTTCGTGTGGTTACCTAAGCTCTAATCGAAGTCCTCACTGTTCCATTTCAATCGGAATAGGAATGCTATATTGTACTTCATTGCGGTTAAATGGAGGAAGAAGCGGTTGGAAAGGACTTCCTATTGAAAATTCGAGCTATCAGTTCAATTGTATGTCTTTCTTAGTCTGTGCCAGTAATTTTGTATGGTGTCCTGCTTCAGATTTTAGACACGAACGAGACATTTTTAGAAGCTTTAGTTCTAAAGAAAACTTAGACAAAATTGCAGACGCTAAAGGTAAACGATTAGATAAATTCATTGCGAAATCCATTCAGTGAACCAGGGAAACCTATTGAAGTTTCAGCAAGTTAAACTTGGGGTTAATCCTAATCTTTTCGATTACGAAATTAGCAGTAGAGCAAAGGGGATAATGGTGGTTGCTATCTGAAACCATCAGAATTTTGCACGTCCATTCAGCTGGATTTTAGAACGGGCGTGGCGCTAAAGTAATTAGTTGTGGATTAGTATCCTGGCTCTATCCGCATCTGTCCAGCGACTCCAGCCAGCCTGCCAGCCCGTTCACTTTCGATAGTTCGGTAGTCGTTGTGGAGTGTGCGGGTAGCGTGTGTGTGTGGATCTTCTATGTTGCGGAGCCATGCGCTTTCAGGCATCGGCCGTGACTACACAGGTATGATAGACACTTTCTCTTTACTTAAGCAGATAAAGATAAACTGAAAAAAAATAATAAGTAAGAGTGTGAACACTATGGTAGTAGATATGAAGTTTTTTCCACTTGGCTCACTGTCCAGTTACGCATTTATTCATATGATTTTGTAAGTGGAGTTTATCAGGTGTTAAACTTGTCGTTAAAGTTCTCTTTAGTCGGACCAAACATGATCAACGTTTTCGTTTCTGAACTAGAGGTTATTGGCAACTTTTACAAAAATGCGTGTCTTCTGGAAATGCCATCCCGAGGGGGTAACCACTCCAGAGATTCCTTGAGATTCAATAAGGATTTCCAAAGATTCCCAACGATATTCATAGAAAGATGAACCTCGAAGGGGTAACCACTCCAAACAATTCCAAGATTCCCTGAGATTTCCAATGATTCCCAACGAGTGGTTAACCCCTCGTCCCATCCTTACTCCATTGTTTACCGTTCATTAAGGGCCCCTTTAGACGGAGCGATTGCTTGCCGCGCAATCGCGGGTTGGGGTAATAAATCACTCAAAAATCTTGACAGGAAAACGCACTAGCGATCCGCTCCCAATGCTACCTTATGGAGCCCTTTACACGTAGCGACTGCCAATCGCCGCCCGCATTAGTCGCGACTGCGACAGCTGCAAATCCGCAAATCGCGATTGCGACCGCGTTTCCGCTGGAGGGCTGTTTGTCTAGTTAGCTTATGAAAGCCGTAAACCCCTTTACACGGAGCGACTGACTGCAGCGATTTTTCTATTGTTCTCTATTGTTTGACACAGTTTTCTGTTGAGTAGGTATATGTGAAGGGGCTATATTATGATATTAATGTTATATTATAGTTATCTACACTTGGTTTTAGTTAAGTATGTCTTCCATACTCACACAAACGTTGACGCCTACTTTGAAAAATGTTATTTTCATCATTGTAATTAGTAGATCACTATCACTGCAACTAATAACAATAGAAAGGTAGAAAGGTATGTGCGAAAAATAAATCCAGCTTGGTATGCGGACAGCTGCATTGTCCCCTTTCAATTGCAACACCAGTGGCATCATACCTACTTAACTGTACCTACCCATTGAACAGAAGGGTCCAGCCGGTAACTACCTGCATATGCCACCCCAGGACCCCAATAGATTTTCTCAGGTCCTCGTAGATCGTGTGGAAAACCCCCTTCTGCGCTCTTTTTTGTAGGAGCCGACGTACCCACACCCTGTTTTTCCTCTTCCTTCTTTTTTTGGTAAGGTAATAATACACGCATGCTGCCTCTTCGTACTCCATTGTGTCACTGGACTGGTCATTGGCAGTCCTGCACCCTCTCCCTAGCACCAGTCACATTCCATTTTCATTCATACAAGTTTTACAAGTGCAAAAAAATTGGAAATGTCAGAGAACCTCCCAGGTAAATTTGGTTTGAAAGGAACAATGTGCTCCCAACGGTACTCACTGGATAATGGGGTGATAGCTCTGCTATACCCAACCTGCTTCACCTATCCTGTCATCACCACAATACGTAGTATTTCTATTTTTCTACATCGAGGCCCACTCCTACCACACTCTGAATACTAAAGCAGAATTAAGAAAAAAATATGCCTACAGTTAACCATTGATGAGATCCAAGTACCATGTATCAATTACCTTTTAATTAAAGAAATTCGGTTAAATGAACTCCTGATTAAATAAAAATCACTAGTTTTGACATTGCAGTAGGTACAAAATCCATGGTGATATTGGGGCGGACTCGCGATTTCGTCGAGTGAACTGCGGTCGAATCGCTCATCCCTTTACACGCACCCGCTCGAAAAAATTCTGTCAACTAGTGTCAAAATTTGTGAGTTATTTATGACCAACCCGCGGTTGCGCTGCAAGCAATCGCTCCGTCTAAAGGGGCCCTAAGTTCCAAGAATTCTATCGTGAATTTTAAAAGTTTCATCCCTTTGAAAATAACTGGAATGCATGTACCTGCGATTATAGGTATCTAAATCTAAACGGCGCATTGTTAGTGTTTTCCTATCTCTGGCTTTTCCTTGATTCAATTTCATCTATCAATTTATTTTTCTACTGTCAACCCTTCTCTCCTCTCGAAAACGGCGTTGAAAAGGAAACTCGTGTTGACGTGTTCGGTGGATGCCATGATCCCAGAATAACATCCCTGAAGCACGCGATCGCGATGTCTTTCCTTTGTCAGCCCACCCTTCTCTGTTTCCTCTGCGGCTTTCGTTCTCTGAGCTTCCGGTAATGGCCACTTAATGCATCTTCTGCTCTTTCTGAGACGCCCGCCAAAGAAGCTCTTGTTATTGTGGTTGAAACGTTTGCGGTAACTGTGAGAAAGTTGACTAGTAGCTATATGCGTTTTCATAGCATCTTTGATGTTTGACCTTTGTTTTATTTGTGTAGATGTCTAGCGGTTTCTCTCTTATTTTTATAGACTTCCTTGCAGTTTTAGTGGTTTTGCTCTTAACCCCGGAGCGAGTATGTCCTGGATTCGCATCCTCTTAAATCTCGTCTCCCTTTCTTTCCAAGTTGTCTCCACGACCTTGGAGTCTTCTCGTTGAAATGAATGGTTTTGCGAGCGGGACCTTGGTTCGAGTCCCGGTTGTTGATGCGTGGGTCAACTCTATGGTGCGAGCCAACGGATCAGGCGATTTATACCGCTGAACATTTGCCAAACCCTTCCACTGCATTTCATCTCAATCGATTATTTGTTATAAATTATTCTGTCGCTATCGGCTTCGTGTGGTAACATCATTTACGAGTTTTAACTACCTGTAATACACTGCGCCATATTTGTTTTCCAGTATTATGCAATTACCACTTTACCTCTGATTATTTTTCCCTCTATGTTCAAGTGCCTTTTTTTTACTTCAAAGTTAACGACCTGAAGCTATATTTTTTTCTTTCGATCTTCTTTTGTGCGCAGATGAATATCACAGTCTTTACATTTCAATCGTAAAATATCCTGGAACCAAATAAGGAAATAACCATTAGCACTATTCCATAAATGCATTTACGCCCGGGCGCAAAGTCATGCGGGCGAAGGTTTCCTGGTATTTGCCATTATCGTGTAAGGCGAGGGAAATTGGTTGTAAATGACTCGCCTTATTGGGTACAGGCGTGAAAAACGATGGCGGAAGCCACCGCAGGTATTCATAGCAGCCAACCGGCTGCGGGCACGTGGTTGTTGGATGCTTGATGGACCTGAAGTCTTCATGACTGATGATGGCAGAGATGTTATAAATACCTACCTCAAAGTATTTCAAATAAAATACAAATATGTTGTAGGAAGAAGTATTTTAAATAAAATACAAAATACCAGTAGGAGAAAAGTATTTTAAAATACTTGTATTTAAATACGTATTTAAAATGTGTATTTTACCGAAGATGCTTTTGAATTTAAAATAAAAATAAAGTCAACTTTTAAAACAAAATTTTTCGTTAGGGAAAATGGATGTGACATAAATAAACAAAACTAGATGTGGCAGTTCGCCTTAATAAGCACTAGGGCTTCGAACAGCTTGTCAGTCATCTTGCGCCGGTGAGGCCGCAAGATAAGTCCTCCTGAGCTGAAGAGGCGCTCCACAGGAGCAGAGCTGGGGATGATGGTGTTGTACTTTATGAACAATTCATAATCCCGCCAGAATTCAAATATTGACTGGAATATTTATTTCAAGCCAATAGTCACCAATATTTTAAGTTTTAGTGAATTTTCTTTGGAGAATATATTAGATAATTCAATTAATTGTCAAAACTTAATATTTAAAGAAGAAAAAACGTAAACAAATTAATACGTAGGTAGTTCTCCAAAAATCGGGCATCTGATTAGTATTTCTAATACAAAATACGTCAAAAAATGTATTTCAAATAAAATACAAAATACCTTTTTAAAGAAAGTATTTAAAATACAAATACAAAATACAGTATTTTGTATTTTATATTTGTATTTCAAGTAGGTTTTATTTAAAATACTCCCATCTCTGGATGATGGTAGCTCATCTCGAGGAATAGTAGGATCACTTCATCTGCCAGCGCCAAATATGATGCTAAATGCCCAACTGCATTAGTTTCTAAGCCATCCAGAGATGGTCAGTTCGTTGTTCACGCCTTTTTTTTTATGAATTTGGTCTTGAAACAGGCCGAGACATTCAGTTAGTAGTTTTTAGTTTCGTCTATCCAAAATGGGAAGCTCAAGTATTATTCTTACTATGAAGTTAACTGCAACCACAGAGTTGTGAAAGTGTGATTTTTTAAAAGTATTTTTTGGAGGGGGGGGGGGTAGTTCCCGAACTGCTCATGCATTGCCTGGTTTACATGAGGTAATTCCAGCTGGTTTTGGTTGTAGTTGTCCGTGAGTTCTTAGCTTATATAGCGTCATGTATCACGTCATTAGTCAAGAAGTCAATTCGCAGTCATAGCCGCAGATTAATCCTCCCGTCAAGGACGCGGCCTTTTTCTCATGACGTGAACAGGCCTTGAAGAACTCTCGAACATGCATACAAGCCATACAGCCATTGCCAGGTGCCGTATGACATCAACCATACGTTTTGTCGTGAGCACCTTTTGTTTGGACTCTAGAATGAGTAATTTGTTAATTTATCAACTTTTCCTCTTTTGGTAATACCTCAAACAGGAAGAACTCTCCAACTCTGCGAATGGTCATACATGGCTTTCGATATTTTTTCAGGGCTTAAAATAACCTACCCTTCAATAAGGCATCAAAAAGAATTTTATATGAACTGAAAATAAACCTGCAGAGTGCACTCAGCCATGGTTAATTTACAAATTACCTAGTTAGTCATTATAACTCATGAAGTCAGGGATTACTATTTTCTATGGTTAACCACATGACCTTTTTCCACCCTTTGTAGGGATGTATGGATGACAGGGATATGGATGGGGGGCATCAATTAGGAACGAAGTGGGTAAACCCGCATTTGCAGCGGACACAACTCCAGACTCTATTTCATTTTCAGCCCGTCTCGTCCTTCATAGTTATTTATTGTCGGGCAATTGGTGGAAGCTTTTCATCCCGGCTGAATGTCCTACGCTTTTCACGGTCCATTGACATGAGTTCTAAAATTATGCTCAATGGAAACCCCTATCCTACCAATTATTTTATCTGGGTGACGAGTGTCTTTGTCCTTCTATTTGTGCTATGACCTGAATGGATGTGAAACAGTTTTTTATTGAGCCACTTATTTATGGGAATTGGATTTACGGGGTGGTGGGTACCTAACTTTTGTTTGCGTAGACAGTAGACCATTTATAATGTGATCTAATCCGACACGCTGGGCTTTTACAACTGTCTGAGCTTTCACAATAGCAGTATATTGTTATATTAAGTCTGAATACTCATTCCGCTTGCTCAGAAAAACGTAATAGGCAGAGCCGGATTAACCTTCAATGACGCCCTAAGCTAGACTCGATTTATAGGCCCTTTTGTTTTATTATTTTTGTCACTTAGTGGCAAACGATACAGAATGTTTAAAAGACAAAAAATGAACCTATTTTCGAGCAAGCGAAGCGAGCGAGCCGAAAATTTCACTATTCTCCGTAAAATCTCCATATTTCCTAATTGTTTATTACGTTGGTGGTTGGGGCCTACATTTGTAGGCCCTAAGCTATAGGTAGCTTATTTAGCTTAATGGTTAATCCAGCACTGGTAATAGGTACATAGGTACCAGGCGTCAGGGGCAAGTGGAATTTCCACGTGGTCAAAAGTTTCGAAAGCGGCCGGGATCCTCATCGTTGCGTATTTCTATGTAATGGTTGCATCTGTTTTGGGCTAGGAAGTGGGTGCTGATTTGAGGCTAGGATTGGCCAGGTACGGCCCGTGACTCATGAGGCCGCTTGCAGGACCGCTAGGTGTGAACAAGGTGTCAACAAGCCATTCAAAACCAGTGAGAGTCTCTTTCGAATTTCGTCACTGGCTCTGTGGATTTGGTCGTGGGAAGTCCGGTGCGTGCTTTTTCACTGTTTGTTCAAGGTTTTCACTTGAAGCTTCGGTTTTGCTGCTCTTCGATGAAGGTCAGTAATGTTTATGTTACGTGCTGCTAGGCAAACTTCCTTGCAAACTCATGAACTTTGATTAAAGTCTTGTTTTTGTTTCTGTTGAGATAGCGATCAATATGCGGACGTGCTGTGAGTTGACTGTCCACCAATTCCACAGGTGGCCAGGGTTTAAAGATATTTTGGAGATGGCATACGTGTACGTGGTTATCTTATCCTGCAGCTCTAATATGGATCTTTTTATCACGTAAATGTAGGGAAAATAGCAATGCAAATGTTTAACACGCGGTTATCACGGGTGATAAAAAGTTCCGCAACAGGGCTGCAGGAGGAAAGAAATACTGTTAACCTAAAACGGCCAGGTGGAAATACTGGACGTATCCGTTATCGAAATTTATAAATTTGTCCGACGTATGGAGTCGTAAATTTTAAGCTAAGACAGTGCAGACTGTCCAGTCCTAGGAAATAATTTTCATGATAACAATTTGGATTATACTTGCTACTGGAAAGATAGCTCAGTAGGAGGCCTTATCATATAAGCTGTTTGCTCCAGTTTCTTTTGAAGTTCAGACTGAGGTTTTATTTCGGCTTGCTGGAATACCTCAAAAACAATCCGCACGGATCACTTCTCAGTTGACGAAGACAAACGTTAGAGCGCTTAAATGAGACTTCGCCTGCAAATCTGTGATTATGTACCCTATCTGAATTAGCATATCATGTTTACATTTGGCAAATATTATGGTTTAGCGAGGAATGAATGGGTTGCTGGTTTCCACGTTATAATACGATCAGCTGGGAGGGAAAGGCCTAAAAACGGTATGTGACTTCTGGCTATGACTCCACGGAGTATGTTTGTTTTCCTTGTAAATCTGATGACTGATGATGACGCATTCAGTCATTACCTCCTCACTAGATCACTCATTGGCAATGCACACGTGCTTTCATTCATACTCCTAAGGTAAGTTAGGGCTATATGTGCTTGTCATGGGAGCAACTATGACTAAAATGGTTCTTACTTCGACTGTCTATATTTTAACTTCTGTTTTGTATTGGGAACCCTACTAACAGGGACGGAACAAATTTTCCTACGTATTAGAACGTGACCGAGTCCCCAGAGAATGAATGTTCGAGGAAAATTTTCTCGGTGTTCGGGAACAAATAATGGTAAATATAAACTCTCAAGGGGCAGGAAAATTTTTTTTTTCTGAAAAAGTCGCCCGCAAGAAGTGCGCCGTAGCCATGGTTACTCTCCTCTGAAATAAAATAACTACTGAAGTTCAGACTTGGTCTTGATTTTGGTGTTAGGTTTTCTTCCATTCTCAGGTTTTCTTGTTTTTAAAAGGCCTTGTTTTATTCTTCCTTTTTCCAATTACTGGCTCGTATCATGAGACTGTTTGTACATGTACCGCTGTACGTGGTGATTGAAGTGTTCTCGTATTAGGAGAGGTATCTATCAGTCTTGGTCTTGGTCTCGCGGTTCTCCAGTTCTGTACTTCAGTCCAAGTTATTAGACAATCTCACGCACGTGTGCGATAGAGACGAGTGTTGACTCAAGCTTGTCAATATCTCGTCGGTATGTACTTATGCTGTTGGAGTGTTTAATTACATGCCACTAATTTGTATTTGGAAACTGGTACCACAAAGTTACATCATTTTTCCTTTTTATTTTTATTTTTTCCTTTAGTTTAACTGAATGCAGTTTAGTTAGCTGTACCCTGTACCTGTTACTAGACGGTATGACTAGCGTGTAAATGGTACTTGCTATAGCGTAAAAAGAGTTCCAGGAAAGTTGAACTGCTAATTTTTGTCAAGATTCCTTTGGTTGGTTATAGCAGGTTCGGCGATCGCCTCTGGGTGGTCTCAACTAATGACTACCTCAACACTTGTTACCATTGCAAAAATTGTTGTGTCTGAATGAAATCAGCATAAAGTCTGAAAAGTGAAGACTAGCCACGCCTTCCGTCACGCTCAAAGGTCTTGAACTTCTTGCAGTCTTTGCGTAGGATGTCGTTAAAAGCGGTTAATTACAATCAGGGAAGGCATTGATCTTGGGAAGACTCTGTGATCGGCTTCCATGTAAGGGCATGGTGCCATGGCAACCAAGGTGGATGACTCCGGGATACGGCCGGCCATGAACCGCGCTGGAGCCCGCGGACTCCAGGCGACTCCGACCCATCCAGCCCAGGCCGAGAGCCATCAGGGCAGCAGACGCCCAGACCAGGCTGCGGACCATTGACATGCCTGTGTGCGTGTGCTTGCTCGGTCTTGCGTAAGGAGCCCCCAACGTGTCCTCTTTCAAGGACGCTCAATGTACCTTCACCTTCATGCGTGGCTGTGCCTTTGCTCCAGCCGGACGTTTCGGATTGTCTTTCACTGCCCACAGGGTAAACGAAGCTTCTGCGCCTGCTCCTGACCTTGCCTGAGTTTTCTCTCCCTGCCGGTCATTGTTTAGGTGGTGTATGTGAAGAACACTTGAAGGCCAGACAACTTTGCTTGAAGATAAATCAAAAGGAAGGGGGGAATTCAGCCGGACCTTCACGACACCGGATTAGGTAGTGTCATTTCCTTGCGGCAATTTCAGCCCAGATCCCCAGCACACGTCTTCCAACCGCGACCCATTTATTTGTTGACAGACTGCACCGCAGTGTTCCAATAAACGCGTTCGTGATTGGCTCCGTGCGTGTGGCTCATCTTGGGCTTTAGCTTTAGGTGGGTTTATCAGTGTCCCCGATGCTCGCGTTTCCTGGGTTTGTGGAGTAGTTGTCTCACCAGTCCGTCAGTCGATATCAATATGTCGTGCGTGGCGGCGGTGCATGTCAAGTATGGATATGTCCCCGTCTACTGCGTCAATGTAAGTTCCTCCAACGCTTCGTATCCTCTTTTTTATTTGATTTTATATAGGTTTTCCCTGTGAACGGACGCATTACTCGCATCCTTAAAGCAGGTTCAGGTTCAGAGGCAAATATAAAAACTGGGCGTATGGGGTTTTTTTTTTTACGAAGGTCCTTTATTTCGTGAAAGGTGTTCCGATGTGGTTTAAGCTAGGCTTGCTGTGCAATTTTCATTTTAACATGCTTTAAGAAGCTCGAGAGGAAAATTCATTTGAAGGAGCGACCAGCTTTAGCCGCAGAAGCCATGCATGTTTGAATTCCTTTCGTGGGTTCCCTGAACGATCCCTGAACTCTCAGTATAAGGGAAGTGAAAAAAACATTGAAGTTAAAAGTTGACGGTGTTGTCGGGATCTATTTGGTTTTCAACCTAACTAAGCGCCGCCGTCGTGTTAATCATAAAGTGTAAACAATGGCCTGGATTTCATTCATTATCGCACCAGCTACTCTCCAATCTTGCTTCTACCATAATTCCATTGTCTTCTTGTGTTTCAACTTTGTTTTTGTTGCACAGTGCCTTAGAGAGGAAACCACCACTAAAACCAGTTCATTAGAAACAGTTTTTTTAGCGTCAAATGGATGTATATCTCCTGTTTTTTAATGATAATTTTTAGAACGTCTATAGGTAAACAGTGAATCACCTCATAATCTCATGAAAATCACATGAGGTTAATCTTATGGCATTCACATGAGCGGTGTCTCATGTTGTTTTCCTATCTCCTTTGGCCTTACTCCACACATGTTTTACATGACGTCACAGGGGTTCCATGACGCGAGCATTGAATCAGACCGTCCATGTTTCGGGCAGCCGGTTGGCAAGGCGATAACGAAATAACGTAAAACAACATACCCTCACGTGTTGTGTGGCAGCTGCCTGCTGGAGAGCTCGCTTGAGTCACTCATCCTGGCTGGCATGTGGCAGTTCTGCCAGTCTTGAAGGATCCACCGATGCGGGAGGTGGCAGTATACAGTGCGGGAGTGCTCAACGTGTGTTTATGGTGCGCTCTTTGTTTGATTCATTTTCGTTTATTTTTGCAATAGTCTATTATGTTTATTTTGGTTGATGTCTTTGTTGGTTCCACCAATTTTATTATTTTTAGTATCATTATTTAAATCTTACTAGTGCCTCTCAGTGGTCAAGGGGTTCGCTTTGGGTCCTGAGAGGTCCGGGTTCGAATCCCGGCGTAACAGAAAGATTTTCCGCTTACGACATGGATGTATTGGCCCACTCATATTCGGCTTCGGCCAATTCTTCTTCGGCTTCGGCCAAAAAATCTAACAAATCAACTCATCGTCGCATAATATATTCTCTAAACGTCGCGCGTTAATTTTTTTTTTTTTTTTTTTGACGCGCGACGTTCAGTTACCATAATAGGGGCGGATGAAAAAAAAATGCTACTGTGGAGTTTGGCGTGATTTTATAGTTTTCAAATTTTCGTCTTTTCGCTCGTGTAGAATTTCCCCATGTGCATTTTATCTCTCTCTGATAAAGGTACATATTATAGGCTTGAAACCTACGACAGAGTAATTGTTGTGACTACGCTCACGTAGATTACAGATAGCCTGCGCCGACCGCCGTCTTGATTCTTGACATTTCCCACGCCGTGTTCTACTGCGAACTTGGATAGTCGAAACTTTCATGATGATCGATGACCGCTGATTTGTTAGAGCTAGACGGATTTACAGTTGTCAGTCTTCAAGTAGCGCCACCGATCACGATTAATTCACATCGAGTGCATGGTGCATGGAAACTTTGCCTTCTGCGTAGTGGCAGCTCAAGGAGACGCTACTGTGGAAAACTCTGGACGGGAGCAAAAAGCGAACAGGCTCTTGGCGAAAAAATGGCAACTCATGGCTTGTGAGGTCGAAGGCCCGTCATCAAGGCACGATTGGTGCGAGCATATTCTCCAACTCATTGCAAAAAATCTATTAGACCTTAACTATTTACACCGCCACAATGACTGTGGAGTCAAGAGCTCCAGCAGCCTGTACTAAGTTGTGGCTATATTTAGCTCCACGCCGATTACCCTTCACTTCGTAGGTTTAGTTAATGACGTCACGATGCGAGCGTCAGAAGGATCTCATGGCTAAATCGTTGCGACGGCGTAAATGTTTAATAGTAAAGTAATTAGTCTCCTTGGAAAATCATGAAGAAAATTCTTAATTTATGGATCCCATCCTCTGACGCTTAAAGAAAGAAAGAAATTTTCCGCTAGCTGGAAAATCAGAAATCACTTGCTTGCCTGTGCTTCCTGTGCCTGAAGTTGTAGTTTTCCATAGTTCCCGTTTTTATGACATCACCTTCACTGTATCTGACAGCTAGTGTCCCTGCTTCGTGCCTATTATGTCTTATTCCAGTAATAATAATATTCCCCTAATAAGTACCTTGTCTGCTCCTTCCTCTTGTGGTATAGTGAATTAGAACCGGTAATACCGCCCAATCCAGCCCACCACATGAACATCTCCGTAACTGCCCTAGACCTAGGGCAAGTACCGAAGCCCTCATTTTAGAATAGAACTCACTCATTATTCGATATCTTACCTAAGTGTGTGGCTAGCTGTGAGTTAGTTCCTGCCTGCCCTTTGCCACTTATATTGGCCAATCTTTCCGAGAAAGTCGTCCTTTGGCCATTAGGCCATTAGCTTCTAATAGGAGAAAGACAGCTCCGGCTAGGAGCAAGTATGGTTTACAGTTCAGTGGCAAGTTCAGTCTTGATGAGACAATTTAATGAACAGGAAACTTCAACGAGTGTTATTTCAGTGTCTGCGTTCATTTCCGGTGCATGGAGTAGAAAATGGAGAAACTGCAGGAATGTTTTGGGTGCTGGGTTAGAATAAATAGTATTCACTAATTAGTCATTACTGGTAATCCAAACGGAAAGTCACACGCACGGGTGTGGAATTGTTCCCAGATGTGATATTTGATACTCCATACAACTGTCTGAATTCTGAAGTAGTACCCCATCAGGCCATTCCAGTTTTCACGTATTTTCGTTATGCTGTGAGAAAAGGGTGTCTATTCCCATCTCCAGTGCATGACAAGTCAGTGGGATCTTATGATGTGCTTATACGTTGCACGAAGACGAAAGACCCCCCCCCCCCCCCTCTCCCCCGCGGGATCAAATCCTTGTAGCCTTTTCTGTAAGCTCTGATATTCGGCTTTTTTGATTTAAGTCTGACCTAACTCCGAAGGTATTCAATCCATTTAATATCGATATGACCTTAATCCGTCACACTTGTTGGCTATCGACCTTCTTCCTTGTTTGCTATCATCTACTATGAACGCAATACTCTCCTGCCCCTCTGATAAGGTTCCGTGAGGACAACAGTGAAGGTTTTGTTGTTTTGGCAATGTAATAATGGTTAGAATCCATTTGTTGTACTGCATCCTTCATGAAACTTCATTGTTTCTTATCAAACGATATTTCATATCTCGATTATGAAATGAATGAAGGCTAGTAAAGTTTCGATCTTCTAAAATATGACTTAATGACGTTTGTATGGTGATTCTTAACCTGAAATAATGACTCACATAATGAATAGTGGCCACGGAATTAAAATGTAGTGTATTTATTGCCCCTTGTCCTGAGCAAAACCAAGCTCTCTTCCTGCTTCATTTTGACTTACTATCTTCGCGAGCCTCTCCGCCAGTTTCATCTCAAGGATCTATCAACTAACTAACCTGATTTTCAGGATTGCAGCCATCGAACCGTTGAACCAATAGTAACGACTTGGCTGGTGATTATTTGCAGCGTAGCAGCGTATGTAGCTCTGCGACTCCTTTGTGGGATGCCTGACTGAGTTCAGCCTCAATTAGATTGTGTTGAAGGGCAGGATAGCTCGATTATGTGTTGTAGACTAGTAGTCGTAGCTCGTTATGCATCCACTTAGCCGTTCGCCTATTACCATGGCAAGCTTCTCGAGGTTTGAAGGGCTCTACGGCGTATTTCGACTTGCTTACTCAAGTTTGTAACTGTGTGCGAAGTCCCCTATAAGTCAAGTTCTAGACAGCGACTAGACACTGTAGAATCAAACCTATACATTTAACTTCCGTCAGATATTCGCTCTTTTCCTGCAGATTCCACCATGAGTTCCTACACCCGAAGTCGAAGGATTTTTTAAAAGAAGTCCTTTCCACGTGGTAGGTATATACCTACCCAAAGCAAACTTAAACTCAGAACATAACTCGTGAGAGTTTAGTGTTCTCGTGGCCAAGTCTGAAAGTCTAAATTATTTTCCTCTAAGCGACGCTGCGAAAAAAATTAATCGCTGTACAACCTGAGCTGCTAATAATTTTGGGGGAGCAATAAATTGTAAATGCTCTGCCTGATAATCTTTGGACTTGGACCCACAAAGTGCAGTAGCACTAGATCACTAGACTCGCTGCGGTACAATGGGCGAGCTGTCGGCCGCTCCTAAATCAAGCGACAGTGGAATTCATATTTCAGCAGCTGTCGGCCTCGATGCTGTTACCCTGCCCTTCTGCTTGACCCTGAGTGTAGGACGCTGCTGTATTGTCCGCCAGAAGGCACTCCTATCGCCTATCTTTATAGCTTGTCATTATAGCCAGTCGATTTCTAGCCCTACAGACGCCGATGATAGGCTGCATCTTGCTTATAAAAGTGATACTCTTGTCATGTTTTGGATGGTTTCAGAAGTGTTGCATAAAGGGTCCGCTATACCTGACGGTGCATTTTTTGTCGCCCATAAGATTAACATTGCATTAACATTTTTCGAGATACAGCAATTTTCTTGAGGTATGCGATGCTAGCATTTGCAAAACAGTTGCAATAAAAGAAACCAGTGAGAAATTGGGAAATCTGCTTCCAACACTCCCTAGAACATTGTTAGGGCTAGGTACAGGCAAAAGTTTGTGTCTTTCCAACCAAGGGTAAACCTTTAAAATGAATCGCCGCTCGCAATGTTAATCTTATGGGCGGCAAAAAAATGCATCGTCAGGTCTTAAACGTTTTGGCATCTCGGCTGCTGGTCATAGTTTTCTCGTATGGGTAAACAAACCAGGCGTTAATATGAATCCATTTTTATTCCAACAACCCTCTTATTCATTGAGTTCTTGGCTTCTGCAACCGTAAAAGTTCATGCTTCTGAATCCACCGTCTCAATTACCTCAAAGGGAGTTTAATTCTCAGCAGTTCCTCAGGTAACCTTATATGGATGTGAGTAACCTAGCACTTACATAACCCGTACATGCGTGAGTAATGACAGTTTTTTGATCGAATCCTTGAAGCCCCTTGTAACTAGCTTGTCACCCGGACCAGTATTTTGTCACAAATTGCTGTCTCATCGATACAGTTTCAAGGTTATCTAGCTGTAATAAATAACTACACCTAATAATAACGCAGAAGTATTTACTGTCACCACCATCACCAACAGTTACAGCTGATGGCTGAATTTATGCAACGATCCCTTATAAACTTAAGGAAACGTTGACGACTACCCACAATCTGTAAATGAGAACTGCTGTGAAACTTTCTAATAGCCCCGCTGCCAGAATACCGTTTTAATTTTTGAAACCTCAGCCGGCTCTCTTAAGGTTTTTACCACACACGCGGTGTGGATAGCACATCCGGAGGCCCAGATCCTTTGGACTCGAACCGTCAATGCGCAGAACAAAGAAGCAGGTGGTGATGGAACCTGAACCCAGTCTGGCTGGAGGGTCCAGCTGCCTGGCTGACCACCTGCCGCGCTATCCCTTGACATATTTTTATACGAAGTGCTGTTTGTAGTTTTGTTTCTTTCTTAGTGCCAAGTCCTGTGTATAGGTTGTTTTTCAGATTCATTGAATAGCAGATTGATGAGGTTGAGGTACACTCCCAACGTGGTGTCAAAATGGAGACTAATGTGATAATGATGGTGGCAGGACCGGCTTAGTCATCTCACTGGGATAGGCTGTGGTTTTTTCAGCTCTTTAAAAACTTGGGCGGAAAATGCGGCGAAACTCCAAGAGCCTTTCGACCAGAATGACAAACATTACATTGATTTAGTGTCATTTTTTCAAATATTCAGCGCAGCTGCAGGACTAGTTGTTTCCACATGTGCTGTGAAGGTTTTGGTCCCTGTCACAAACCAGACCAAGCAGGTATTGAATGCCCCAACTATTATAGATAAGATTACAACCAACTCAGAGAACCTTAAACAGCTCAACTATCTTGTTGTATCCACTGAAAAATAGTTGATAAAGCAAGGCAACCTTCACACGATCCGGTCTCGCATTCTTTGAGGCCAGTCGTGGTTCCGGCACATGTTGCATTAGAGCTGGGGAGCTGTTGCTGCGTTGGCTATGGGTGTCCTCGTCCTCTGACGCCTCCCGACTCCCGGCGACGTCGTACAGCTGCTGTCGGCGCCCGCCAATTCATTTCCTCTCTCCGGAGTCCCTGTGACATTTGAAAGTGCCGCAGGAATGTGCGTCGAGTCGTCGACAGATTCTAAACAAAAGAATCTAGTTTGTGAAATGTTGTTTTTAATCTGGCAATCGCGCGGTGGCAGTGCTTCCATTCTGACCCGTGTCGATGACTCGGATGATGGACGTGATATTCCAGCCGAACCCAAGCAGGGGCTGTTGACACTGACTGCTTTCTGTCTTCCTGTCTGACGAGTTGTCATAGGCTCCTGAAGGAATGCTGCAAATGCTTGCCGCCGATTGTCACCTTCCATTGCTTATTGGATTCCTCCGGGTGTCTTACTGTCGACATGGCTCCTGGCATTTTCCGGGATGCATGAACTTTACAAAATGTCAAGAAATCCTGCAAGTAGGAGTTCAGTTTCACAGTGGTCTTTCTCTACATTCCTCCAAATGAACCTGATTGTCGTAGATCGTTCACATTTTTCCTATCACATACCGGTTTGGAAGGTCGTAAGAGGGTGATGATGATGGTGATGAGGGCGAGGAAGGTGATGATGATAGTTTCCTAGAACTCACGAAGCTGTCAGACCTGACCCAGGCTGACCTGCCTCGTCTTCTGGTCGCCCTTGAAGTTTTACCTGCCAATGGCGATAGCCGAATACCCGATACCTACGCGTGTCATAGCCAGTGATACTGGGGTACATGTATCGGATTTCCTCTTTTGGACGAACCCATGGAGAGACTCTCATACTTTTCGATAGTTGATTCGATGGGTCTCGGTGCATTATTGACTAATTTTTTAACCAATTAATTTTGTGAGGATCGCCGGGACCCTTAGGGCAGTTCGTGTCCTATGATGTCATCATTCCTTGTTTCGGGAAAATTTATGCCGGAAATCGTATAATTTATCGAGTAATTCAGATGAAGCTTTTCTTGTCATCAGGTTTGTTAAAAGACTAGACTTTTCTGTGCTCCTACGCAATTTTCCTGCCACGTTGTGTCGGCGGCTGTACCGTTTTTTACGCCTCTTCAGGTTGTACCTATTTAGCTTCCTTGTCATGCCTATGCTTCCTCCCCTTGCTGCTCCATATACGGGGCCACTCATTGGTATGCCTCCTTTCCACATGCCTCAATGACATGTTTATCTGTATAAAACGCAATGAAGATTGATAGACTTATTATTTTCACTAATTTCCTCCAAGGATTATATCTGTATACTTATTTTATTATCTGACTTATCATTAATTATTTTGAAAGATTAATGTGACCTGTGTTGTGCAGAATTACTCCCCTGCTAAGCAGAACTTCGAATTTAAAATTTGGAATTTCTTTTGGCAATTCTTGTTCTACTCTTATAATTATTACTTTTTTATTATGTAATTTCCTCATTAGGTACCGCACAAATTGGGAGGTACCTAATTGGGAATATGTGACACGTATTATGTAGGTACGCAATACTCATTTATATTTTTCTCCCGTAACCTGTCAGATCCTATAGCCGTTCATAAAAGACACTAGTAATACTCAGTGCAAATACACGCAAGAATAAACTTATCCAGTGGAGACTATGGCAGTTGGCACAGTGATCGACCTTGGCTGTGACCGTTGGCTGGTGCCACGGTGAACACGTGGTTCAAGACTGAAGACTGACGCTTTCGGCAAGCTCGGATAGTTCGCAGTTCGCCAGTTGTCCGTTAGCAGCCGTTGGAGTTGCCGTAATAAACCTGAGCACCTGTGTGACAAGTGCGCAAGTGTGAGGTGAAGTTGGCCCGTTGTACGACCGCAGGAGGGCAGAATTAACTGCAGTTCTCGCTCTAGTGACCATGGCACCCCTGTTCGATGTTCTTTATGGGTGTTTGCTCATGAAGGTAATAGAAAAATCATCTAGTTAGGGAAAATTATTTGATATTCTCATCCCACATAACATGCCCCCGAAAAAAGCTTCAAGATGAAGGTTAGTTCAGTGTTCAGCCTTCTGGCCGAGGGGGTAACCACTCCAGAGATTCCTTGAGATTCTCTGAGATTCCATAAAGATTTCCAAAGATTCTCAACGATATTCACAGAAAGATGAACCCCAAAGGTGTAACCACTCCAAAAAAAATTCCAAGATTCCCTGAGATTTCATAAAGATTTCCAATGATTCCCAACGAGATTCCTGGAGTGGTTAACCCCTCGCTTCAGGCTTAATCCTGACACTTAACTGAAAATTGTCGAGCCACCATGTAGAATTTTCCGCACTTGTAACATCGACAAAGTATAGGGTGAAGGACGATTGAGAAATCCCGTACGGGATTCTCGGTTTCTATTTCCCATATGGCTCGAAAGTATCTCGTACCTGAATCACGACACTACTTTACGGCACATTTTACTGCCTCTGTTTTGTCATATGAAAACTTCAGATGTCTCAGCCAATTTCTTCTCCTTATCTGATTTATCTAATGCTCCTTTAAGTTTCTGCTCTTGACTAATAATTCCTCGTACCTACACTTATCTGGCAGTGATTCAGTGCAAATATTCTTAACTCTTAAGAAAGCGTAAGAAGTAGTGTCTGTTATGTATTTTCATTGCCACTGGCTCCAACCTTGCTCGTATATAGCTGAGTGCCATCTTCAATGACATTTCGGACATTCTGCGTCTGTATTGTTGCATTGTTGTTTATCTGGAGCGTAGGAGTGCAGGTACACATCACACATGTCACTCCCAGACAATGTTACACAGTGTGTTTGTTTTCCTGACCTATTCGCGCCGTGTTCAAACACGTGCTTCCTTTATCTCTTCACTTTCTCTTCCTGTCCTACGCCAAATCTCGAGTTTCGTACTGTGCTAAATTTGCCATGTATACGGGTAGTTAAACAGAACACAAGAGGTTTGGTTTGATACTTTTGTTTGGAAGGTTTCATTTAGATATCTTTGGGACTGAGAAAGTGGATTTCCTTTTCCTTTTTCACAAAATTCTCATGAGGCCCGAGAAGGGATGAAAAATTGCAAGTTTGTACACCTTCTACAGCTAAAGTACAAACTTCCCGAATAATAGGAAACATGAAAACGTGAAGTGGTGGATTTTCAGATTGCCAGCCTTTCTCTCCAGCCTTATCCCCCGCTTGTGCTGTCGTATGGAGTTTTTTACTGTAGGGAGATGCATTATCGACCTCTGTCTGTTTTACGTCACATCAGCAGCAGCTTATTCCTGCTTGGTGCTTATTAACGTCACACATTCTACCCGTTTTCGCTGAATCTCTGACTTTTTCTTGTTTTCTCCGTTTGTTCCTTGTAGTTCTAAAAAATGTTTAAAAAACCAACCGTTATATCCGGATTTCGTTGAGCTAAAAAACTACTGCTCCCGTAATACAGTCAGTATTATTTTTTTAGTTCTGAGCCGTTAGATATTATGTAATTAACGGTAATTCAGTAGTAGGTGAGAATGTGAGAAAATACCAACTATACGTGAGTAGTACACTGCTGAAGTATGCACTGTTAGTTTTGCTGACCGAAAGAAGTTCATTGCCCCTGCATTCGCAGGTGACTAACCGGTCTGCTAAATTCTGAATGCTAAATTGTCGATAAAAAATGAGAAATGCGCCACATAGACACTGCCAAAACTTGATTATAGACCCGAGCACAATGGTTGGAATAAAAAGTAAGTGCAGATTATTACTGAAGCCGATGTGTAATTATTTTATGTGATTATTAAGCTGTACCTTTCTCCATGGATGTTTTTGCTTTAGTTTCAAATCAAACAAAAGGAGATAACTGTAAGCTAGACTGGCTGGACCACAGGTGATGGTTAACTATGCGAGCAGCCATTTGTTTTAATTTTTTTTGGTTTCATTTGTTTTGTCAGTGATAATATTGTATTATAGCAAAACACGGATTTTTTAAAAACTGATTTATGTAAAATAACCCATGTATCGAATAAAAACTTGAGTATAGTCCTGGCCTTGCTGGTGGACTGCTAATTGAGAATCCTCCAGTGACTGATTTGAACTTCGCAAAAAACGGGTTGCTGTTGATTTCCCTGGAGATAGTGCTAACTGAAAAAGTTCCAAACTTCGTTTCCGAGTTTCGCAGTCTTTCTTTACCATGCCTTGATTCGTATGTGCCTTCCCCATGACAATAGCTCAGGCCCTAAGGGCTCTGCTAGTTTATATAAGGAACCTTTCTCGAGTTTGTGTCCTTATTGAAAAGATGTAGGTTCATAGGTTCTACATTCTCTTTAAGGATGGAGGGTGAGGGCTGAGGGTCATATTATAGAGAAAGTTCTGCATAAAAGACTTCATAACCCTTCTTAAAAGATTCATTTTGAACTTTGTTTATCAGAAATAGTTTTATGTTGGTTTCTTCTTGGAAATTAATGCTTCATTTGAATATAGGAAGTGACGTAGAGTGTAAGTGAAGAAAGGAAACTTCATACACGGCTATAAATTGTGCCGCAGGTTTGGATCAGGTCTAGTTGGTGCCACATCCGTCTCTGTCTTGTCCATTTGCATCGGTGGCATTTTTGTAATACCGACGCATTATATTACCTTCATATATCCCACCCACGTCGCCTAGGCAACGAATAATGTAGCTGGCTGTCGTAGGGTCGGATCAACGAAGAAAAATACCGAAAGCATGTCGTTGTTCATAAAGGACAGTGACCCATGTCGACTTGACTAATGATTTCATTCTCCGACTGACATCTCCCCCTGGACTTCAGCGATCAGACTTACAGACTTGAAATATCCAGTTTCCTTCAGATAGTTCTAAAGGTTTTAAAATCGAAATAAATAAGCTTCATAAGCTGAACGTGTAAATGCAATCGTTTGGCTAGCGATGGTGCCTTTAGGTGTATAGGCTTAAGGGGACAGCGGAGACCCCATTGATTTTACTATCTAATCTAAACGTTTGATTGATTTTTTGTTGCAGAGCCCAGGATCCTTGCACCACAAGGACGTGCTAGCCAAGTATACTGGGAGCAGCAATGGGAAAAGCAGTCAGATAGGCTCATCTACCAAACCACCAGTCAGGAAAATCTGGTCCTCCGCCATGCCGGCTAAGGGGTCAGATGTCAATTGGGGGTCCAAGCGCAACGTCGCCGCTGATTATTCTGTAAGTCGAGCTGTACTCAATTTTATTTAAGACGTAGGATATAGCGTGTGCCCTATGACTTTGATTAGGACGTCAGTGTACCTAGCCCTTAAATTAAAATTAATACGTCTCAGCATTGGGAACTTTTGCCCCAAAATTAGAATTACATTTGCACTTGGAATAACCGTTGTTCATGAAAGTGCAGCAATGCCGAGGCCCGAGCCTTGCTATTTTAAACACCAATTTAAAGGCCATGAATTAAGCTGATTAAGCATCGATCTAATAGTCCTCGGTTAAGTAGGTACCGTCCGTGAAACGTTGTCCAGCCCTTTTGAAACCTGGATTTTATAGTGAAAAAATTGAAGTTAAATTGTAATTAATCTATAGGTACTTAAGTACCTACTTTAAAAATTTTCCAGTACTGGCATACAAATACATTTTTTAGATTACGTCTTGGAAGACCGAATTTTGTGGGGAAAGACTTGTCTCCGGTATACCGCGCGGTAATGAATTATAACGTTAGTTACTGCGGCACTGCTAGGGGTAATAAATTCTGCGGCAGTCTCATAATTACATAACTGTATCCTATCCACCGGTCCGCTAACTGAGTCCCATAATTCTCCACTTAACAGCAAAGCTCTGAGGTAGCTTTCTTAAGGAATGGTGTGTTTGTAGGTGGGTCCTACCTCACTCATAGTTATAGTTCGCAACTTTGTGTTCGGTACATTTCCATTCGCCATTCCATAAATTTAACTGGATGTGTAACCCCACTGTTGAAAGGCAAGTCTTCAAATAACTTTTGACGATTGGGCTGACGTGGTCATTTGCTTTCAGAGCCAGAAGCTGCCAGTGCTGAATAACGCGACGCAGAAAAGCTGTTCTCGTCAGAACATTTTCCAGCAGCAACACAGTCATCAGGAGAACTCGTCCCGCAGCTCCTCCACTGCCACTACATCCCCCTGCTTCCCCTCCCTCAACAACAACAACCCCACACACACCAACAACTACAACAACAACGTGGAGAACAGTCCCCCTGCCCACGGCCACAGGCTGGACTCGAATGGCCGGAGACTGCCTCTCTCCCCCGCAGGTAAGAACATTGTTGAAAAAATGTTGACTTTTTTTATGAGACCTCCAAATATTTATTCTGAAATATACGATTTTGTCTGTAAAAAATTTGTCAAAAATTACTCGATCGTAAAATCACAACTTTAGGTGCTGACGAGGTAATAGCGAGGTATTTCGAGACGGTGGCCTTCATGAGTCAAATGAAAAATAAAGTAAACGGTAAATAAACGAAAAAGAGTTGAATGATGTCAAGTCTTATGAAACCCACGTTCCTCCCTTTGGATGATCGGGTTACTTAAAAAATAAGGGAAGTGGCTTTGAGTGATACCTAATCTCCAACGCGTTCAGTTTCCCTATCTGCCAATAAATACCGGTGCCTGCGTTTGGAATCTTGGAATGCTGCAAAGTATAGAGAGTAGACAAAGGAACAAAGACGGAATTGAATTCAGGGAATATTGCCTGGGGCTGCTGACTTGAGACCAGACGAGCGACATGTTGATCTGATTGGTATTTTATTTTTATTTCCAGAAGCAATCAAGTACTACGGAAACAGACTGACTGACTATGAAAAGACAGAGATCGAGAAGTATCCTGAAGTTTGGTATTTGGGACTGGATGCTTGCAAGATCCATGGAGAAGACTTTGATGATGACAACGGCAGTTATAATAAGGTGAGCTCAATCTTTCACGTAGTACTCCTGCATGTATTCTAACTTCTGACTATATAAACCGAGTGACAGATGCACTCCCCCCCATAATTCCCTTAGCAGGTACTGTAGGTATCAAGTCAGTTCATTTTGCTTTGAACTTGTCTCAGTATTTCTTAAAGCTTCTATTACGGTACGGAATGAGACTGGTAATTTCAATACCGCCATTGGCCGTGGCTGCTCTAAAAGCTAAACATAGTGTGCTATTCGAACGCAAAACAAGTGACTGACAGTAGGACACTATGTTTAGCTTTCACGGGAGAAAAAATTTTATCGAACGAGAGAAATGGTGTTGCAATTACCCGTCTCTATCGAATATCGATAGCTTCTGACTGAAATGGTTTTTCGTCCGACAATCTGAGGGTTATGTAGGGTAGAAGTGTAAAGTTCAGTCGTTCTTGAAAATCTGCAAGGATGTTTACTCGTGCCTACAGACCAAAAATAGCCGAGTGTTAATTGACTGCATTGACAGCATCGACTGGCTTTAAGGCGGGGTATGTACCTATACTGCTTCCTCATTCCAGTATCACATAAAAATGTTTTCTCATAACCAACATTTGCCAACTTAACTTCTTCTCATTATCTAACACGATCTGTGACCAGAACGTCTCTTACGTCACGTTGCTTTGAAAGGAAAAAGGATATAAATCTTCGGGGTATCTCCTGCTCTCAAGTCTCCTATAGTCGCGTGACTTGCTACATTGCTGTTTTTTGCTCTTTTTCCTGCCGCACCTCTCGCTCGTAGCGAAAGACTAACTGTCGGCTCCTGAATTTCTCTCTCAAATTTTGCTTCACTAATTTAAAAAGCGGAAAATTTACTCTGTCAAATTTTGATGTGGCTTCAGCACGTGAAGGTGATACCTCCCCTCGATTCATTAATTCAAATTACTGTTCACTCACTTACTTCATCGGACTTTCCCAACACCTGCGTAGGTATAAGGTACCTGCCTTATTTTTTTCCTAAAATGACAGCAATTTATATCTATTATCAGGCTTTTTCTACGATTACTTTTATTTTTCCTTACAGCCCACTCGCAGGTCCTAGGTTCGATAGAGACTTTCCGAAAGAGAGTTCTGTAGATTTTGGAGATTTTCTTTTTCCAAACTGCTGACTGAGCTGATCAATAATGAGTTGATTTTTCTTGGCAGGTTCTCCATGACCACATATCGTACCGGTACGAAATCCTCGAGGTGATTGGGAAAGGCAGCTTCGGCCAAGTCATTCGCGCGCTAGACCATAAGACCAATCAGCACATCGCGATCAAGATCATACGGAACAAGAAGAGGTTCCACCATCAGGTACTACTATACTTAATTGCTACCTTATTATTTTTTTTACAAATGTTGCCTGTCGTAGAAAGATATAGGTATATTTCTGGGGAAAGAAAAAAAATCCAGCAGATTCCTAGGGAAGTTCTCAAAAGAACCTGAGGGTATTTATTTTTGACATCCCTCATTCACCAACTCTAGTCACTTTTCTGGTTTCTGGCATCTCGGGGTGCAGTCCTGCGTAATTTCTAAGATCTGAGCCGAGCTGGTGACCATGGGAAAATGCCCTCTATTGTTACCTAAAGCCTACAAAATTGTAGAATGTGTCTACCAAATAGTCAGCAACTTTGAGTACCACATATTACCTTAAAATGATTCTTTACCCTGATTTGCCTTGTACCATTACTTATAGATTATTATGTGCCCAGTAACTAATAGTTTTGGTTGGTTTGGTCAGGCACTGATCGAGGTGCGCATCTTGGACCATCTCCGCAAGAAGGACAAGGACTCGACACATCACGTCATCCACATGCTAGACTACTTCTACTTCCGCAACCATCTCTGCATTGGCTTCGAGCTCATGAGGTGAGTGAGGCAGTACCTGTATCCCCGAAAAAATCAAAATCGAATAACTGTTGTCTCATGTAATTCTATAAGTATTTCTTAAAATGGGATTTCAAACAGAATGTTCTGTTTAATTGAATCGTCCCACTCTGTAACTAATTTTTTTTTGTTCCAGCCTGAATCTCTACGAACTGATAAAGAAAAACAGTTACCAAGGCTTTAGTCTTAGTCTAATCCGAAGATTCGCTCACTCCCTGGTTCAGTGCTTGCGGCTTCTCCAAAAAGAAAATATTATTCACTGTGATCTCAAACCGGTAAGTTCTTATACGTACGCGGAATTATTTATACTTTATACGTAAACCAGATCTGTTGTGCTAGCTCAGATGACGTAGGATGTGACAGCGCTTCTGACTTCGGCCAAAAATACCAGTGATTAATTTTAATTTCCAGGAAAATGTGCTGCTGAAGCAGCGCGGGAGCAGCTCCATCAAAGTGATCGACTTTGGTAGTTCCTGCTACTCCCATCAGAGGGTGTACACTTACATCCAGTCGCGGTTCTACCGCTCTCCCGAGGTGATTTTGGGGCTGCCGTACGGGCCGGCCATCGACATGTGGAGCTTGGGCTGCATCCTCGCCGAACTTTACACCGGATATCCGCTCTTCCCCGGCGAAAATGAGGTGGAGCAGCTGGCATGCGTGATGGAAGTGCTGGGCGCCCCACCCGAGGATGTCATCTCGAATGCCAGCAGGAAAAGGCTTTTCTTTGGTAAGTGCTCACGAGAAATCACACCTTATTCCTAATCATTTTTTGTAGAGTAATACATCAAGGGAGTCATGTCTTTAAGAGAAGTGAGTGACATTCGAAAATCAATGTAGTTATCACTGTAGATTGTCTAATAGTTTTTGTTTATGGTTTATTTTCCTAAAGACCAAAATTCTGCTTAGATTTTTTTTTTTTTTTTTTAATTAATGCTTACACTTCATCATTCACTTTCAGACTCCCGAGGCAATCCGCGGTGCATTACCAACAGTAAGGGACGAAAGCGCAAGCCTGGCTCGAAGGATTTGGCTACAACCATGCGTTGCATAGACAAGCAATTCGTGGACTTCGTGACGCAATGTCTGCAATGGGATGCCGAGAAAAGACTGAGCCCGGACGACGCGATGCGCCACGATTGGCTCAAGGCCTCGTCCACATCCTCCCTCACACAGCATGCCAGTGAGGCGCGGCGATCACCCTCCGAGGGAAGCGCCACCCAGCGCCGCGGCACCCTCCCCAACTCTGACTACCGTTTCTACCGCCGCGCCAAATTCAGTGACGGCGACGCGGCTGATGCTAGCGATGCCGGCGCTACCACCAAGGTCAAGGTGAACGTGTCCCACTGCGATCCAGACCCCAGCCTCGACGACTCCGGCACCTTCCTCCCACCCATACTGTAGACGCATGCTGAGCGAAGAACTGGAGCAGGAAGCGCCCTTATTAGGGAACTGAAGAATGTTCTTGCATAGGCGCCATTTTGAAGCAGTTACATTTGTACATAGCATTGTAGGATTTTGAACAAGCGTAATACCCAGGCTATTTTTTTTAGTAACTGCATAAAATGGACCTGTGCACTTTCAGTCTTTATTTGTTTGTTCAAAAACTGTGAGAGTCCGATTGATATTGTACGAATTGGATTGTATGTGTGCGAAAAATTGACAGAAAGGTAGGAAAAACCTGGATGGAGTTTGGACATACCTATCCTGGTGTTAGCTCTCGTTGATCAAGTTTCGTGCTCTTATCCTCAATCCGTATTTTATGTTTATTTTCTTCCCGTTAGCTTATTTTATGTTCTGTTATCGTGGAGTTATCGTAGTTTTTTCTACTTTTTTTTTAATGTATTTAAACGCATTTCACGTAATTATTTGGAGATGCGCTGGACGCTGCTAGATTTTCAGCAGTTACGCCGTCGTCCGTTTTTTGCTCGTTCCTCCTCACTGCCACACTCTTTTTATTTAACTGACACGTATTGTTTAAGTAAGTACCTACAGTCTTTTGTTTTGTTAAGAAAATTTTGTACCTACTAATAACCGCTTGTTTTATGTTAAACCTGAGACTTGCCAAGCATAAGTTGCAAGTGGTATAAATGATGCGATGATGAATTGTGTATAAAAGATTTTGTGATCTCCCTTTTGACATTTTTATGTAATTATGGTTTAATGTGATGAGTCATCGAATATGTTAAGCTCACTTTATGTTTATCCTTTCGTTCTAAGCGGCATTCCATCGCTCTTGATGGGTTTTTTGATTGTTCAGTTCATACGTTTTGCGGGTCCAAGTTGACAGAAAATTAGTTTGACTTTATGGCCAGTCAGAAACTCCTTGGATCGATGGTGCAGTCGCCTAGAGGAATGGCCCCTTGCGGAACCCTAAATGTACATTTAGTGGATAAGCTGTAGGACTAATTATTGCGTATCGTTTGAATTTCGTGTAGTAGATAGTTGGAGGTGTTGAGACCGAAGGATAAAGTATTTCGTGTATCCCGCAAGGTGATCATTCTAACGAAAAAAAAAAAAAAGAAAAAAAAAGTAGTCACGAATCAGTTCAGTGACGTCTAATAAAATTTGAAGAAAAAAATGGCCAAATTGAACTCCAAGTCAGGAGTTGTTTTCTTGAGCTATCACTAAATAACCAGTCAGTTAAACAAGATTAGGTGTAGTCCTAAATAGCATTGTACTGTTTAACATCAGTTGTATCTTCAATAAATTATTTTACAACCTTTTTTTGCAAATTTATCGGTCACATCTTTACCTCCACCACAGAGGCCTCCACCCAAGCCGTGTGGAAGGCATATACTTCTGCCTGAGACGTCTTGAGAGTAAACTACCTACTTACACGCTTTTTTTAGGGGGAAAAGTGTGGAACGCTGTTGCGTATCAGCGTTACGCCGTACCTGCCATCCAGAAACCTGTGGTCCTGAATTCCAGTCTACATGAAGATTTTAGCAAATGGTCAGAGAAATAAATAAGACGTTCTATTAGATACATTCAGGAAGATAAAGAAAGATGATACCAATAATAGGATAAATGACATTCTGACAGCTACACAGCAAGTGACATCACCACATGGGGCTACTTTCTAACATGGAGCGAAAATTTAGCGGTGCCCTCACACCCCCAGTAGACTTTTTTTCTATTTTCTGCAATAAACTAGTATACACTGTTTCATTTACGAGACCTGTACCGAGTGTAGGTAAATAAAAAGTGCCAGAAGCCATAGATGTACTCATGTAGTTCTTCGATTGGCACAACATCTTCAAGTAACAAAAAATCAGGCTCCTCTGATTCCCCTGAATAAGTAGATAGCATACAGTTAACTTCTTGCAAGAGTATTAAGTAAGTACACCTATCATTACAATTTTCATTTCATCTGGGCCTAGGTAGGTAACCTGACAAACCATAAGTACCTGAAATGATACGGAGAAAAATGAATTATACCGGAATCGTAAAGATTTTGAACCACATCAGTTTCAGGAGGTAGAAAGTAAAAAATGAAGAAGGTAATAGAAGTCCTATTCATCCATTCAGAAATCAATTTTTTTAAATAAATTCAGGTCACACTGACCAATCAGAGTACTTGAGGATCAAGGGCGCTGACTATTCAGCGCCGTATGACAACGGGAGATCATGTGACAATTTTAGAATTCACAGGCTATCAGTTACCAATTTTCATATAAGTAATGTAAGTACAAAGTAGAAAGTACAATGGATAACAAGATATCAAAAAATTTGTTGCGTATTTTGTCAGTTTGGCCCCAGTTATAGAGTAAGCATCTATAATGAGAATGAGTGATATTCAAGCAGACACAAGTCACTCTATTATAGTTTTCTGCCGGGTATCGCCAGCGGGACAAAATGCCTTGGAATGATGGCGATTTGTCGACCCACTGGTTACCTGTAAGTTTTTATTCATAACTATTTCCAACGAAACATAACATCAGGGTGGATTTGACCAGTCCAACTTAACGATAAGACAAATTATCCTAGGTATTGCAAGCATATGATTAGTTTCTGGGAAGGGGCAAACCGTCTCCTAAACCTAGCGATAACACTTACGATAAGCTAAACCTATCCTTCGAAATTTATACAATTTATCTTATCGTTAAGTTGGACTGGTCAAATCTACCCTAAAGGTAGATCAGCAAAATATAAGGATACTACCCTGATTTAGTCTTTCTCAAAAGCAAGGTAGCTTACCCCGTGACATCGAATGACCTTTAACTTTATAGCAACTCTTATTAAACGAAACGACACTTGATAGTCTTTCATACAACCGGGGGTTCCTTGACCCCTGACTTGAAATTAATTTTTTGAAAAAAAAAAAAAAAAAAAAAAAAAAAAAATGATAATAATAAAAAGTACTGTCAAGGAATGAGTGATATGATAGGAAATATCCGGTTTTTGCAACAGAAAAAAATCCCTTTCGGCAGCCCCGAAAGGCGTAGGTAGATTTCGAAGATTACTTGCATCAACTAAAAGCAGTCTAAAATCATTTAGAAAGACGGATAAGAAGATTTTCAGTTGATCCAATTGCATTATCTACAATAACAAACGGAGGAATTGAGTTTTGAAATTTAAACCCCCCCCCCCCCCTTAACAAGAAAATAAAAGTGATTTTACAAAAAACTTTTTCAGACAAAAGTTGTAGATATTATTAATAGAAACTCATAGCAAAAAGAATAAACTCAATATCACACCAAATAAATGAGTTATGACATTTTGAAAATTCAACCCCCACCCCCTGCCTAAACGGTGCGTCGGACGAAAAACTTGTTCAGACAAAAGTTGTAGGTAATATTGAGGCAAATGCATTACAAAACAAAAGAACTCGATAACACAATAACAAACGGAGGAATTGAGTTTTGAAATTTCACCCCCCCCCCCCCCCCCCCCCTTAACAAGAAAATGAAAGTGATTTTACAAAAAACTTTTTCAGACAAAAGTTGTAGATATTATTAATAGAAACTCATAGCAAAAAGATAAAACTCAATATCTCACCAAATAAGTGAGTTATGACGTTTTGAAAATTCAACCCCCCACCCCCTGCCTAAACGGTGCGTCGGACGAAAACCTTTTTCAGACAAAAGTTGTAGGTAATATTGAGGCAAATGCATTACAAAACAAAAGAACTCGATAACACCCCTAGGACACAAGTTATGAATTTTTTTGTGCGCAAAACCCTCTTTTTCCACCCCTATTCAACCATTAAGGGTGGGATCAAAAAACGTAACTAAGAAAAGTTGTAGGCAGTACTGTTAGACGACCCTCAGAGAAAACTACGTTTCATTAGTTGCAATATTAAGGGAGTTATGGCCAAAAAGCCAGATTTAGAAAAAGTCCCCCCATTTCCCCCCCCCCCCCCCTTGGTCCGATTTCCCCCATTAACGAACTCGACCGAGATTTTAGTCCCTTATATTTTATTAAATAGTCAAAACCAATTATTTTTCAACAATACGGCTGCTAGTGTGTTCACAAGGAAGTGAAAATGATAGATATATATATATATATATATATAGATATATATATATATATATATAAACTTTTGAACTGATGGTGGTTTTGGGATCCGGGGGTCATAAAAAGAAGAACTGTAAAGAAATTTTTCAAAAGTGAGACTACTGGTACGACTACAATAGGTAGATTTTTCTTCGAAATCTACCTAAAAAAATAAAGTTTTAAGCCAGACTGGATATAAGCAATATACGAGTAAGTGTAGGTATTCAGAATTATTTTTTTCGTCTTTAAGGTCATAAGATGCTAAAGGGTAACCAAACGCTATGCACTGACTAGTGAGACAACTATCCGTCCGAAAATCCCCCTTCTTCGACACAAGTTTCTAATTAAAAAATATTAATTTTCCAGACGGAATTCCCGTAATAAACCTCAGCAGTATGTGATGCTTTCTGAGGAGCAGGAGGAGTCAGGAGGGCACCACAACGAACACGAGTACGACATTGAGAGACAGACAGGAAAACACCGAGATTTACGCAGAGCTGACGAAACTTGCAGAGAAGTGATAGCTACCTCCGCCTCTCCCCTTTTTGCGTCTTTCGTTTCTCTTTTTTATCTGCTTGAGTCTGCTTCTGCTTTTCTCTGAAATCAGAAGGAGCGATCACATTACTTACTGATAAGCAAGTATTCACTGCCCAAAAATTTAACCGCATCCCTTACGAGTATACAGCTAGATCACATCAGAGTAGTTTTCCTAAGACAAGGAATTCTATTAATTATGACCAAAATCTCTCCAATTTGACAAAATTTATGCGGCGTTATCAATTAACGTAGAACTGTTCCCTTAGAACTAGGTAGTTCAGCATAAACCTTTCGGTGCTAGTCGTCATTTTTTCCTACATGCCTACATCCTAGTGAAATGAAATCCCTCTCAAAGGTTATACACACCTGTCTTCTTTATCTTTCTCCTTCTTTCTTTGGCTTTCAATTTTAGACTGTTCTCTCTTTTCTCTTTCGGCCTGTGCGACTAGAGCGGCATTCGTGTTGCGTTCCAAGCCAGTTCTGGCGACAGGGGCGGGACCTGGCACCGGATGGGTACTGCCTTCACCTTCTTCATCAGAATACTGTCCATACTGCATAAGAATAGCTTCGCGAATTCTCTTTTCCTCTTCGGTGTAGTTGCTGCTCCGAACCGTTGTGGCTCGTGCTTGACTTTCCATCAGTCGGGCAAGCTTCACATCCACATCCTCAGCAACTTCCAGTACTGACCCTTGCGCAGATCCACTTTCCGTGCTAAAGAACTTCCATTTCTCAAAAATTTCTTGAGATAACTGTGATATGTCATTTTCCTGCAACAATGGGTTTTGCTTCATATAGTTTCACTCAGGCATGAGGAAATTAAGGCAGGGTGTCCAGCCTTCTGTCAGGGTATGAGAAGGGTTAGTACCTATACCTATCTGCTTACCTAGGTATCTAGGTATCGACCTAGGTATCTAACACGGCGCCAAATGATACATACCGTCATCTCCGATAAAATAGACTCAAGCGCTTCTTTCTTTTCATCTGGACTTTCTTCTCCTTCTAATATTCCTCGTATGTAAGACCCAAAAACTGTTTCATCGGTATCGAAAGCTTGCAATTTGTCATTTAGCCAAATGTCGAATTCTCCGACACTTCCGCCGACCGCCATGTTTTCTCGACTCAATTTCAAAAAGTGTCTTCAGCTAGAAATAATTTAAAACTAAAGATTATAAATGTACGTAACTCAATTTTAAATTTCAACTAAATTTTACGATAATAAAATTACAATTTATATCTTTTAAAACGATTTTTACCTTGTAAAAGTGACTACATAAAGGCTGTAGTCAATATTTACAATGTGTCTGGTTCCACGTTAAATTGATTGATATGAAAATGAGAAAATGTCATCTTTGGAGGAAAAATCATTTTTCAGGAAAACTGTTCAACATTTAGCAAGGTCTTTATCTGCTCTGGATCCTGCACCATGGAATAAGGTATACAAGAAAGAACCTTTTCACGTAATTCGTCAAACCTTTCGTGAATTTTTCTAGCTATCAATAAGCTCCTTTAGAAACTGGACGTTGCAGTTCCCTTCATTATGTCTCTAGATTTCCCTCACTGCCAGATAGAAAGATGGATAGCCGAGATCTGTATACGGTTAAATGTGAAATATGCCAAAAGATAAAAGGGATGTGTAAATAATTTTGTTTTTTGTTTTAAAAGACACTTCTTGTGATTTTAGGTCGAGACATTATTTTTACTGTGTCCCCAAGAGAATGCTCAAGGAGTGTTCCACATCAGTCAGCGGGGGCAAGATGCTGTGGTGGCGCTGGGAATCTTCCTGCTGGAGTCCTCTCTGCAGCATAAAGAAATCATTACACCATACTTACTCAGGCTGCTCAAGGGCTTAGCGAAAGCTGTCTGGGTGGATGAAGTAAAAATCACCAAAACAGACCGTACGTGTGTTTCCGTTTTGTGAAATAGAACGCTTCAGGCGATTTTTTGGTCGTATCTTGAAGGTAGCATCGCCAAAGTCACGCAAAGAATAAGTGAATTCTGCTCGGTTATGCTGATCCATTTGGGCACCATGTGGATCTGAAACCAATAAATGTAACCTTATTGGTTCAACAGTCGTGAAAGAGATCTAATGGTGTAAAGACCCAGCGCCCATGGCTAGCTTTTCCCTTCTTTCAGGTGTTCCCGTTGCTGAGCGGTTCAGTTTCTGCTTAAACACGTTGTTGTGCGACGTTGCAGCAAGATGCAACTCACTGAGGGAGGAAATAGTTCTTGGGCAGATAGATCTGCTGACTGTCTTAATAAATTTCATTCGAAGCTGCAAGGAGCAAAGCGGCGCGGCCCTGCGAGGAACAAATTTAAGAGGTATGTATTTCTAACTGAACTGAGCGTCCTCTTAAAATTTAGGTAATAAAGTTCTGACAGTAATACATTTGTAATTATTCAACAGTGACACTATGCAAAAGCACGGTTCCAGTATTGATAGGCCTTTGTCGAGCGTTCGGAAGATTCGCACTGAACGGACCGCCGCTACTTTGTCGGTTGTTTCCACGTCCTGATCCGTCTCAAGCACCTCCCGCTGCCACGACTCCTCTTCTAGACAAAAAGAAAAGTTTCACTAACTTCCGAAGTATCATTCCTCGCAGTCTAAGTGGGAATCGTAGCCCTGCTGCTCTAGACACTGTTTCCGTTGTGGTTCCAGACTTAAATAATTTCAAGTAAGTATGTTGAATTGAACATTTAAAAGGTGGCTACGAACGGGATGTCCGAAAATTGATGGCTGGAATGGTAGGGCGAGATAACGAAAACTGCGGTACCCTCGCATTATTGATAATCGACCTGTTTCTTGCAAAAAGGGCTCATATGAGCATTCGGACCTATCGGCAAGCTCGTTTGAGTTTTAGACGTGCAGTCGACTTTTCAATTGAACGTACTTAAGTACATACCTTTTAAAACATGACGCGTGCAGTAACATCATGAGAACCTGCCCAGGTGTGAAATACGACTGGCTTGATAGATGTTGTTAATGTATTTCAGTTCTCTTCCGAGACCTTCACCGACTGCAGTGCAGTATAACCCTACGTCGTATTTTTTCTGCAAGTACGGCGCCAGTTTCAACCAGTTTTCGCACACACGCCTATCTGAGTCACCGAATAGACGACCTGATCTAGCTCTCTCCATCATTCACCTTCAGGTAAATGTTGCTGCTGTTACATAGGTAAAGCGAAAGTGGCACTAGCCTGGTTTTTTCTGACGTCTATCCAAGAGAACGGTTGATTTTTTCTGTTCGTAAAAAAATAAATGTAAGTGAAAGTTGACTTGGAGACAAAAGATATTGGAAGAGAGACTGTTCGTGAAGACTCCCTTTAAAAACTCACATTTTGATTGATGGGATTATAAAGCAGCTCCCATCCCAGTACATTGTCACTGTCTTTTATTTGCTAGTCAGCGTTAACTATTGATCATGTGATAGGAACTGTAACGACTGTCAGAACGGCTCGATCACACTTTTTCAGTGAAAATGATATTTACCTCTCTTCACTTACTTTGTTCGCTTTCAGAGTATACTGGCTCTCTGTAAGAAGCTCATTACGAAGGAACTCCTTACTTTCCTCGATGATTTGGCGTCAGACGTTTACGCTTCCGGACAAATTCTTATATTTCCTTACAACTCGTTCAGCGAGACCATGAACCTCGTCGTTGTGACTCTACTTAGGGAGCTGCTTCATCATCAGAAAGGTGAGTTAGCTACTTTTTACTTCCCCGTCTTGATCTTTTTCAGATCTTGAGTGTATCTGCAAATGTTAAATTCAAACTTCCTTAACTTTGTGATGCTTAAATGTTTATGTTTCAGAACAGAGGAAAATCCTTTAAAAAAATCAGTATGCCGTTATTTCTTGTTAAAATTGAGTTCGTTATTGTCGCTGCAGATCTACCACTACCTTTCACGAAGGACGTGCAGGAGGTGGTGCGGGACCTGTACTTGTCCGGCAGCACGGAGCTGCAAACCCGGCAGCATGACGCTGCTGAGAGGGAGGACCGCACCTCCAACTTCACCACGGTCAACAAATTCAAGGTCAACGTCCAGGCGAATGCAGCTTGTATTGATCTCCTTGTCTGGGCCATAGGCGATGAGTCAGGTATAGCAACTTCAAATCAAACTCATCCCATTCAAGTTTAAAGCTGTGGCGGTCATGTTGGTTTAGAATAAAAAGTTTTGAACACAAGGAAACGCTTGGGAAATCCGTCATGTCAATTGGGAATTTTTCGTTTTTGCAAAAAGTTCAAATATTATAAAAAATCAATATGGTCGCCTTGCTTGGTTTTCGGAAATAATAAATTTGCAATATATCAGTATCTTCGTACGGCAACCTCGAGAGGTGAGCTTTTCTTTTTTAATGTGGTCTTCACCTTGTTCTCCCATCCAACATATTCATTCTCTGTGCTTCTATTTTCTAAGTACCGCATTACCTTTATTTCAGCTCATCAAGAAATTACTTTTCTTTCTGCGCAACTGGGTATCAAGTATCATTTATTTTTAGCAGTGGTTTGGATTTTATTGCCTCGTTACAGATCTTTTAAAAAGCGTGTCGAGGGAAACTAACATCTCTTCTACTGGGTCATGGGTACGATATGAACGTCGTCAGCGTCAGGCGAATTTGACTTTTGTTGCATTCAGCGATAAACTAATTTAAAACTTGCGGCTTGGCGCTTCAAGTAGAAACTTGGAGTTATATCGTGCCTGGTGCCTTAAAGTTGGATTTTCATTCGTTGAGGATATCTGCTATAAATGGCATAATAATACTGCCGTGTGAAGTTGAAGTATATATACCAAAATATTGTAACAATCACAGTATGTAATGCATGACAAGGTTTACCTTTAGGTATGCACCAAATTTTTGAATCCTTGCTATAAAACGCATCGTTTGCTTTACTAACAAATTTCTGAGAATTTGCTTGCAAACCATCATTTTCTAAGTATGTGAAAAAAAAAATTAAGATTAAGATAACTCTGGTGGCACCTACGCCTTTCTTGTTGAAATGAGACGAATGTTAGCTAGGGGTGGTAGAAACAAGCGTTTAGCCGCCATCAGCTTGGAACTAATTCCACCGACAGATAGGCTGTTAGACATGGTATTGACCACAGATCTTCTTTCGAATCACTTCTCTGTTTTGCTATAAATAAACCAAACTGCATTAAAATTTTAGGAGCTGACAGTCTATGCGGACGACTGACCGAAAAGATCAACTCTAGCCAGCATCCGAAGCTGATTTTGGCTCACATGCCGCTGTTGCTGGTGTGCCTTGAAGGTCTTGGCCGCCTAGCCGATAAATTTCCGAACATTGCGACAACTTCCATTCACTGTCTTCGAGATTTCCTCGTTACGCCGTCTCCCATCCTACTCAAGCTACACTGCCGCCAGAATGAGCGCAAGCCACCACTCAGAGTTACAGGTTAGTATTAGATATTCACAGTGACTTGATTTTTTTGGTTAGCTTTTTATTAATTACACATTTCCAAGAAAACTGATGGTGTTTATGTAGGAAGTGTCATTTTAGTGTCAAAAAGTAGTTCCGTATGGAACGGTTTCGTATAGGTAAGTTATATTTGCCAAAAAAAAATTGCCATGGCAGGTAAATAACAATTTTTCCCACCCACTCGGTACCAAGACAATTTTTTTGAGAGATTGGCTTCTGTTATTGCCCATGGAGTCTCAGGTGTGTCAGTTCTGCTTCAACTAATGTATGTAGAAATAGGAGGGTCTCCGCATACCTGGTTCATTTTTCAAGCCATGTGCCATGTTCTTCTGTATAAGGTAGGTATTGCTTGTGTTTCAGTTCAGGGAAAAGATATAGAGGGGATGCGAGGCGAGACTTCCTCGTCGCAGGTGGCGTTCGAGAAGCTGCGGGACGCCGCCATTGAGAATCTGTGCATCGCGCTGGAGGCGGCCTACACTGTCGACCAGCACTCCGTCCCTGCTCTCGTTGCGAGCGTCGCCAATCGCCTCTTCACTGCTGAAAAATCCGATAGGTAGGATAGGTTTTTGAGTGCATCTCATTTTTTCTCGTCCAAAAACTGGGGTTTTACTTATACTCGTAGAATGTTGCCCGTTTTTTCTGACGTCTTTCGAAGATATTTTTTTTTAACCCACCGGGATTCGAACCCGACCTCTCAGGACACAAAGCGGACCCCTTGACCACTCGGCCACTGAGAGGCACACGAAGATGTTTTTGTGTTCTTAAATGTTTCAGTGAATCGACTTTGATCGCTACAAACATCGTAATCATGCTAGGTCACGTGGCAGTAGCACTGAAAGACACTCCACGCGCTACGGAGACGATCCTGCGGTTCTTCCAGCAGCGCTTCTGCCGTGTGCCCTCTTCCTTCCTCGATCACCTCATAGTCGACCAGCTGGGGTGTATGGTCATCGCCAAGTGTGACCCCCGTGTTTATGAAGACATTATGAAGATGTTTACTACTATCACCGTCGAGAGTAGCTCGGAGGCGTATTCGGTTACTGATGAAAAGAAACCTCAGTATAGGTGGGTCGTCATAACATTGAACGTATTTTTTAGTAATCTCTTGACACGTTGGGCTGTTTTTCCCCGTCAAATGTTGGTCGACCCAACTTACGGCTTTTACTCTTACCGCTCCGCGAAAAATGAAATGCCAGACGTGATTGTGGCCAAATATTCCTTCTACAACAATTTAAATTTCTTTATTTCTGATGACAGACACGTTTCGGGAGCCGTGGTAAACGCGCTGGCGAATATCGCGGCGAGCCTCCCAGGAGACGAGGCGCGGTTAGAGCTGCTTGGTCGTCTGCTGGAATTGTTCGTCGGCCTGGGTCTTGGCTGGAAGCGAACGTCTGAAAAAGCTCCTGCGGCGCTGAAGGCGTCGAGCAGTGCGGGGAACCTGGGCGTTCTGATCCCTGTGCTGGCCGTGTTGGTGCGCCGCCTGCCGCACATCCGGCACCCCCGGCCCCGTCTCCATAAGATGTTCCGTGACTTCTGGCTTTATAGTGTCCTTATGGGCTTCACTCAAGTCGATTCAGGTTGGTTACGGTCTGGGGCTGTTTTCCCCTGTGAAATATAAAAATACTTGACTTTGGATTCCTAAGGCTATGTTTTTTAAAAATTATGTTTCTGTTCCTCGATAGTCTGATTATAGGTCTCTTACGTTTGAATGAATTAAAACGGTTCCTATCTTCAGTCCGCTGATTTTTGGTTATTCTGTTTGTATAGGGCTGTGGCCGACAGACTGGTACGATGGAGTACGGGAAATAGCTGTGAAGTCACCTTATCTGGTCAGCCAAACGTCTTCTCGCTCAGAAATGAGGGAATTGGAGTATACTTCAGCTGTACGAAATGAAAGCGTCTCCTTGGTATGTTTCCTCTAAATTTATATCTCACGATATAATGACACTTATGTGTCGCATAGTTTCGATGTCCAATTTTTTAACCTCGGACCTCGGAGTGAAAAAATCTGCCGCAGTGCGTAGGAACTTAGGTCTTCGATTCTTACCGTTGTTTGAAGTTACGAACTTCTGACCAAAAAATCTTGGGTAGATTCCTCGAATAATATTGTTCTATTTTGATGTTAGACGGAGCTGCAAGAGCTGAAAAACCAGATATTGACCTTGCTGGGTAACCCGGCAGACGTGACAACGCTTGTGCGGTCGCTTACTTTCGCTCAGTGTTCCTACCTCTTGTCAGTTTACTGGCTGGAGAGTCTCCGCGTCCAGGGTTCGAAGGAGCCAAGCCTGGAGCCCATCATGGAGTATCTCAGTGACGTCGCGCTCCAAAAGGACAAGTCTGGCATGTGGCAGTGCGTCGCTAGTGTTGGCAGGAAGATTTTCTCACAATTTTTAGAGGTAAAACACTTCGAAACACTTTTCTTCTCTCAGATGTGAAAGCCATGGTTTCTTTTTTGTTGCTAATTTTTAAATTTCTTGCAATTAGGTGATGGGGAACAAACGAAAAGACCAGGCTCGGGAGCGGGAGCTGGAGAAGCATGCGCAGTACATGCTGGTGTGCTTCAACCATGTTCACGAGCAAATCCGACGCGTAGCTGACAAATACCTCTCAGCGCTAATCGACAAGTTCCCTCATCTTCTATGGAACCAAAAACTGCTGCGCACCATGCTCGACATTCTTCACCTGCTGTCTTACTCCCTACAACTGGATCCATACGAGGTGAAGAGTTCGCGAAAAAAAAAAAACTTTTTAGCAGCCCATTTAGATGAACAGAGAAAATTTTCATTTACCCCCCACCTGTCCGTCCTGTTCCGTCCCCATCACCGTGTCCCACATCCTCATTTCCTGTCCACTATACAGTCATACTCGTCCTCCCCCTCCCCTCCCCCTCCCCACCTCTTCTCTCACAACTATTAGGTGATGACCCATCACAGCTTGCCTTCCCTTTCCTTCGCACTACTCCCTTCCTTTCCTCCCTATAATCCCCCCCCTTTAGCGTCATAGGTTACAAGTTATAGGTTAGGTTAGGTTCTTCAAACCCACCTCCGCGCAAAAATTGTGCCCAAACGGCAGTGCGCGTAATAATAATTTTAAAAAAAATCATTTGTATCTTCTTCTAGATTCTAGACAGATCATCCCTGGTTCAGTGAGAGATCAGAAAAATGGAATATAGAAAAAATAGATAAAGATAAAAAATATCTAGGTAGTGAAATTGATTAGGTACTTTATGAATCACTGAAACTCATTTTGGCAATTTTGCAGGAGATGCCGGCGCTGACGGTTCCCAATACTGACTTCAGCCTGCAGCTGAAGGACACCGTAGAGGACCGAGAGACGATCGTGAAGCAGTTCGCGGGCCGGTGTGAGGAGATTGTGCGGGAAGCTCTCCGCTGGGCGCCGAGGGCGACGCACTCGCATCTGGTGGAATATGTGCGCAAAGTGCAGCGAGACGGAGGCACTCATCATGCGGGGCTTGCTCTCGCCACGGAGTGTGTACTGCAGTATAATGTCCAGTCGACAGCATTGACGGTGAATATACAATATTAAGCTTTTGTGAAAGGTTCCTAGTGTTTTTGAGCGAAGGAAAAAGAAATTGAGATTTGCGTAAATAAATTGACACTAGGCGTTTCTATACGCACGTCTTTTCAAGGAAAGTGTTGAATTTTTCAGAAGGTGTTGTGTATGTCTTTTTCAGTCGACAGTCGTACCTAACTACCTTTTCATTTACAGCACTGTGACTTCTTGACTTGACCTTATGTTACACTAGAACACAGTGTTTGTTTTTCTTAGTGCTCATTATTTATGTGTTTTTGGCAGAGCCCTCGTCCGCGTTGCGTGACCAGTGAGTCCTCGCGCTTCGTGGCAACCCTCAGTTTGCGCTCTAACTACGATGGTGAGGTGGGGGGGCTGCTGCGGAAGGAGGAGCCCGAGCATCTGTGTGAGCAACTGGCAGCTGCTGTGTGGCACGCTTGCCGCCGCGGTGATGACGCTGCACACGGTCCTGCGCTGTTCCGCGTTACTGCCCTCCTCATCACTAGCCCAGGCGTCAACAGACGTCTCCTTCATGTCATTGCGTGGTCCCAGGTATACTAATGATAATAATCATAATATACAGTAGTTATACCTACCTGGCCTATTCAGGCTCTGTAGTTTGGAAATTGTAGCGACAGTCCTTACAGTATACGAGTAAACAAATTTTTTTTTTCTTTTATAGGTTTTCCTGTTCACTGAGACAGCGATGGCAAACGCTGTGGAGTGCTGGTTCTGGTTGATTTCGGCGAGGCCAGACTTGGAGCTTCATTTTTTCCAAGAGCTGTTGGCAGCCTGGCAAAGGACTGTCGATAAGAAGATGGGGCTATTTTCCGAAGAAGTCGAAGAAACGAGCCCCCTGGCTGTGCACGAGGGTTGCAATTTGGACCCGCAGCCCCCTTTTGTGAAGCCCCACGAGTTGTGGGTTCAGTTTCTCGTAGAAGTGGTGGAGACAGCCAAGTACAACAGCCAGGAGCTGGTGGAGATGATTGTCGCTCTGCTTCATGCCAGCCTCCCCATCACTGTTGGTGCCAAAGATAACCACCCCTCCCGTCATGTGGTTGCTGTTGGCGTCAGATTCAAGTAGGTATTCCATTCATTTATATTGTAGATACGAACAGGAAATGTAATCACATCATGCGAAAAATTGCTTTTGAATTTCGAAGTAGCCATGATTCTAGATGTCCTCTAGTTCAAGAATATGGTGAAAAATGTTGCTGTGTCGTCGCCGATTATTTCACCAGTTGTTTTTGCCAGTTTAATATTTAGGATTGTGCCTCTCAGTGGTCAAGGGGTCCGCTTTGTGTCCTGAGAGGTCCGGGTTCGAATCCCGGCGGAACGGAAAAAAAAAGGATTGCAAGATTGTAAAGTTGTTCATTCTACTTTTGCAGATTGCTGGCAATAGGACTGTCCGTGTTACAAGGAGACATCCTTCCGAAATCGCTCTCGAAAAACGTTCTGCGTCAGCGAATCTACTCCAACTGTTTGGACTACTTCTGCCGCGCGCCCAAATGCCCTTGCCAGCCTAGTGCGGACCTGAGGGAGGACATAACCACTCTAGTCAAGTTCTGGCAGACTATGCATTCCGATAAGAAACATCTCAAAGCCAGCGTCGTGGGCGGTTCGTTCTAGTTTTTTTCTCCGTCGTAAAATTTTATCGAAAATATTGTATTTAGCTGTCGTTCAATAATTTGATGAATCTTATATGGCATCTTGCGGCCTTCTATGATGTATTCTAACGACTGAGGTCGATACCCAGTTTCTACAAGATTTTTGTTGTTGTTACCACACTATGGATGCTTACCTGATTAGGCGTACTGAACATCAGTGCTGTAAGTCCTAGAAAGTTCTCTGACTTGACAAAAAAAAAATGTTGTCAAAAACGGGTTTTGGGATAGACCATGTTATGGACAATGTTGGCTATGTGCTATGTGCTTATGTATTTCAAATATATCATGAAGGCGGAAAAGGTTCTAAGAAAAATAAGTTAGACATAGAATTCCGTACGTTGGTGGTCGATCTCACGACCAGCGTTTTCGTTTGTTTCAGATCTCGACTTTTACAATCAGCCTCAAGTCGTGGCGAGTGAAAGTCTTCGGTCCACATCGGGAGACCTGAGCCGGGCTCCCACTGGATGGATCAACACTGTCCCTCTGTCCACGTCCACCAACACGCTGAGTAAGCGAAGTACACGGTCCAAGCGCGTCGCCAGCGGTGATGGCTTCGTCAAGGACTACATCAAGAAACGGAACCTCATCCTCAGACTTCTTGTAGGAATTTTGTCGTTTATTTTTTCTTTCATTTGCTGTAACTTTCGGGTTCACCCTGTCTGGCTCGTAAAGGAGTTTATTTCTATTAATGGAGATTCTGAAAACAAATCATATTGAACCATTTAAGCAAGAAATTGCCTTCTGAAGTTGCTGATTTTTTTTCTACTGTTCCAGGCCGTTGAAATTGAGTTCCTGATCACTTGGTACAATCCTAGTTTCCGACCGGAGCTTGCAATTCCTGCCCAGGAGCATATAGCAGCTTGGCGTGCTAAGGTGATTACTTTATTTTTCACTTAGAAAAGTAGTAATAGTAAAAGTTGATAAACCTATTCTTCGAACCAAGTCGGATCGAACATTAGAAATAAACTTATCGGCTAGTAAGTTGGTGATTTTCCATGGTTGTCTCTGCAGGTGGTGGTGGAGAGATCGTGGCGCGATCTTGCTCGCCTTGCATGGGACATCAGTCCAGCCCTGGCGGTCCACCTTCCCAGCCGCCTTCGCCACTCGGACGCGGTCGTGAAAGAAGTGGCCCATGCTGTCCGTGCTAACCCTATCCTGGTGACGCACATTCCGGAAGCTCTTCGATTCCTCGTTACGCCCGACACTATTCTCGAGACTCAGACACTGGGAGTGCGCGATTCTCATGAGGTGAGATTTCTAGTATTTCATTTTGTTTGTTGCTTTTTACGTTTCCCAATTTAAGAGCAAGTAAAAACTGTCATCGTGTAATCAAGTGATTTTGATTTTTCAGTTTTACGTATTCGTCAGTGTCTTTTGGAATTGTTTAAATGATAATTTTGGTTTCAGTTGGAGTACTCTTTGACGTGGGCACGTGTGAGTCCTCTGCAGGCTCTCTCCTATTTCTCCCGACAGTACCCATCCCATCCTATCACCGCCCAGTATGCCGTCCGTGTCCTTTCGTCCTACCCGCCGGAAGCTGTGCTCTTCTACATACCTCAGCTCGTCCAGGCAGTGCGCCATGACAAGGTTAGTGTCGTCATTTAGCAGTTACTGCTGCTTTCATTGCAGTGTCTGGCGCCTGTTGTTGGAAAGTTTTGTACTGTTTCTAAAGCACCAGAAACATGTTGACCTAAATCGATTGCTAGCTTTGTTAATATACTCTACCTCTGTCTTAAGGCGGAGTATTGTTCTTTCTTTAAATAGATGCTGTGTATGCCAGCGAGTCTCACCTATATAATTTAAGTTCAGTATTTTCATATTTTTATTTTAAATACTCAGAGAATAATTTTGGAGTCCATTATTTACAAATAATAGTATTTTGGAGACTGGAACTTGGAATTGATTGTCTTGGTTGTCGGATTTCCAGCTGGGCTACCTGATCGAGTTTATCAAGCAGATCGCAGGGAGGTCGCAGCTGGTGGGCCATCAGCTCATCTGGAACATGCAGACTAACATGTATATGGACGAGGAGAAGGAAAAGAAGGATCCAGTGCTGTACGACACCCTCGAAGCGCTAGTCTCCTCCATCGTCAACAACCTTTCGGGCAAAGCCAGGGAGTTTTACCGGCGCGAGTTTGACTTCTTCAACAAGATCACACATATCTCTGGTGAAATTCGCCCGTACCCCAAAGGTATATTTAATTGATTTTAAGTGTTAACAGTATAGGATTGGTGAGTTACTTAATATAACCCTAACCTCCAGCCAAAGATGGCAATAGGTTATCTGCAGATAAAGATAACGGATTGTCTCAGATAATAGAGATGCCATCTTTTAAATCTTTTAAACTAATAACTGTAAAATAATCGCTGTTCTCATACGATTTTCTCCTTTTAGGACCGGAAAGGAAGAGGGCGTGCCTGGAGGCGCTCAGTAAAATCGTGGTTCAGCCAGGCTGCTACCTGCCGTCCAACCCAGAGGCCATGGTGATAGATATTGATTACAAGAGCGGAACACCACTACAGAGCGCGGCCAAGGCGCCCTACCTGGCCAGGTTCAAAGTCATCAACTGCGGGGTGACTGAGCTGGAGAACCTGGCCATGTCAGTCAGTGACTCTCCCACCATGACTCTCAACATCAGCAACAAGCCCCAAACCTGGCAGGCAGCCATCTTCAAGGTACTGACTGCCTCTCCATCCTAACTGTTATGGGGTGGAAACAACTATTTTGCCGTTCTTGTCGCAACCAAAGCGTAAATTTTATTGAAAATTATTTATCGTAGTTGTCAAATTTTTATACCCCTGGATTATTATTTACTTATTCATTACGGATTTATAATTCGAAATGCTTTTCAGGTTGGTGACGACGTGCGGCAGGACATGCTGGCGTTGCAAGTGATCGCAATATTCAAACACATCCTCCAGCAAGTGGGACTGGACCTCTACTTGTTTCCTTACCGTGTCGTTGCCACTGGTCCAGGCGTAAGTAACATAATGTATTAGCACTTGAATTCCCATGATCGGCTATAAAGAAAGCCAAATGACGCCATCACCACAGCCGAAAAGTAAACGTATTGTTATAAAGTTCGGGAACCGCTGACCTGAATCTATTAAACTGTTAAACTGGTTCCAGTGTGGTGTAATTGAATGCGTACCCAACTCGAAGTCGCTGGATCAGATGGGACGGGAGACGGACATGCGGCTCTACGACTATTTCATTAAGACGTGGGGTGACGAAACGACCAAAGAGTTCCAGAACGCGCGGAGAAACTTCATCAAATCCATGGCTGCATACAGCGTTATCGGCTTCCTGCTACAGATCAAAGACAGACATAACGGAAACATCATGCTCGATCACGTCGGTCATATTATTCATATTGGTGAGTATACTGCAGTTCAAGAGAGGTAGATAGGTTCTCAAGAACGAAACGGTAAAAAAAAGATTCATCTTTTGGATTGCTGTGACCTGTGACGTACTTAATCTCAGATTTGGATGTTAAATATGGGAGAAGTACATGGAGCAACGCGATTCTGTTGAATGGAGTGGCATGACAAGAACAAGACAATCTTACTGAGTACTGGCTGATAGTTTTTCTTCTTTCTTTTTAGATTTCGGGTTCATGTTTGACAGTTCTCCGGGCGGAAACCTTGGCTTTGAGCCGGATATGAAGATCACGGACGAGATGGTTATGATTATGGGTGGGAAGACGGATAGCGGCCCCTTCCGTTGGTTCATCGAGCTCTGTGTTCAGGCCTACCTAGCTGTTAGGTAAGCACAGAACTGAATTTTCACACTAGGAACCAAGTGAGAAGTTCAGTTTATATTCGTATATTCGTAAAATGAAGAGTTTTCTTTCTCACATTTATTTATTGAGAGATACGAGTAATAGATATGTAATCCTTATCTCAATCTGCTGTATTTGTCGAAAAAAAGGAAGTTAAAATGGATATAAAGTGCCTGATAAAAGGGTTATCTTGAAACTGTAAAATAATTTTTGGTTGCAGACCTTACCAAGAGGAGATCGTGTCGCTAGTGTCACTAATGCTGGACACCGGACTTCCCTGTTTCCGTGGGCAGACCATTAAGCTGCTTCGCGCGCGCTTCGGGCCTCAACTGTCGGACAAGGAGGCCGCCTCTTATATGCTGTCCGTTATTAGTGGCTCCTGTCAGAACATTCGAACCAAAACTTATGATATTCTTCAGTATTATCAAAACCAGATTCCCTACTAAACCTTATCAAAAATTTTCCATTCAGGTGTATGTACGGTTTTCTTTTGTTGAACTCAGTGTATTCTTCAGTGAAAACAAAATTAATGTAAAATAAGATGTAGTGTGCGTGTCTTGGAAGATACCTAAGTACTCGTGAAAAGTGATTTTCGGTAAATTCATTGTAATTTTCGCGAACATGAGTTTTGACTCTGCATGTGAAGTACTTATGACTGATGAAATAGTTCCCAAGAACTTGGTATTATTGTATCAGAATTCCATTTCTGTTCTTCTTAGCTAATTACCTGAGGAGTTTGTGGGGGATTGCCTCTAATATTGTTGTACAATATGTTAAAGCTATTATCTACTAATTTATTTTTTGCTGTAACTTGTTATTACCTATAATGTATTATGTTGTTTACGTAAAAGAACACCGTTGTTACTTACAGTTTAAGATGAAACGCATAAGTTCGAGTAGATAAGCAGGGGGTAGTTTTATTATTATGTAGGTAAGTTAGCTTGGCAATGTGGAAACTGCCATCCTCTCGTCGGGCTCCTACTGGCGCGACGAGGTAAAGCACCATAGGTGGTATGAAATTTTCTGCATAACAAGCGACCGCTGAGTGGCTGATTAAAGGGTGCGGGGGCAGGCAGGAAATGAGGGGCGCACATGAAGGTCTCATCAGCCGTGGGGCGCCGTGGGGAGCCCTGAGGTTCACCGCTGGGGGTGCTCCGAGTAATGGACACTGCTTGAGACGTTGTCCCAGCCTCCCGTTGCTAGGCAACGCGCTGCCTGCTTGAGGCCCCATCTCCGCCAGTCCTTATGTTTCTGACTTGAACGTTGACTGCTTCCTTTGCCTGCAGTACCTAAGAGGTGAGGATTTTTTAAACGTAGGACAGGTAGGAGGAACGTGAAACCTACTTCTTCTTGGAAGGTTTCTTTTCCTTATAAGTTATAAGTGTACTTTTAATTGCGGAAGCAGAAACCTACTACCCTTTCTCTTTCTCCACTCTGCTTCTAATGAAATAGTGTTGAATCTATCATCCCACGTCTATCCGTCCAAAACGGAAGGATTGCTTCAAAATTAATAAAGGTAGGTACCCACTTTGTTATTTTACTCATTATATATATTGAATATCTTTCATGCTTCAAAAAAGGAATGAACTATCTATAAATACCTAAAACCTGATTTATGTACAAGTAAAAATGTGGGAAGGTAAAAAGTTTTTAGAAGTTTCACAAAGTTTTAAATTTACGCGGGCTATTTAGGATGTTTCTGAATGCACGTCTGGCCAACCGCCAATCAGAGGTCTTGTTAAAATATAGTGACGTCACGCTGCTTTTGATTTAATCGGCAGCCATATTCAAAACATTTAGGTGTATTTCAATGTGAAGTAAACATTGCCATCATTCTGGGGTGTTTCCCATAATAATGAGTGTTAAAAATTGTGCTATGTGGTGTGGCAGTGTCTAAAATATCTGTTTAGTAGTAGCAGGTTAAACCTAAGTGTTGTATTGTGCGGCATGAGTATTTAACATTACATATTGCTGTGAAGGTCAGAGTTGTCGGGAGGTTGGTTACATGGCGGGCACTTAGGGATGTCTAAAACAAAAGAAGGATGCCGGTTTTTAATCCAGGTAAGACAAACAACAGTTTTTCTAATGCGTAAATTGTTAAGGCGCATGCGACGTTCAATTTGAGGGAGTGTTATTGACCTCCTCCCGAAGCCTATGTTTCTTGACCTTGTGATAGGCAGGTGAGGGATAGCCGTGCTTAGTTGTCGTTCAGTACTTTTTACTTATTTAAACACTGCCGTTCCAGTGCTCCAATGTGGTGAAACTAGTCAGAGCATAGCCATGTTCTCTTATATAAATCACTGAATAGGGTTGGTTATAGCGTTGGACCTCTTTCCTGTTGAAAACATGAGCATGGAGATGTCCTACAGGCCTGCTAGTCGGCCCAGTATACGTCGGCACCCTCGAGCTATCGAGTAAAGCTGCAAGTACGCGTTCCCAGAACCTTTACATCACAAGCCGAATATCGTGTGACCTTTTACCTTATCTTTAGGGATTGAACCTCCCACCTTGATGATTTTACCAAAATCAGCGGGCGTGTGACTACCGTGTAAGTATGAGAAAGTACCTACGATACTTAGGTAGAGGCACATAAAGAAGTAGGTAAATAGGTACTGGATTTTCTTTAAGCCTGCACTGCCTTGATCGATGAGAACGGGTGAATGAAAGATGGGTATTAGCTGGACAGATAACTGCTGCCTTGCTCTATCCCATCGCTTCCAGATATGTATCCCACAGGCTACTGCAGTGAACTGAAACTTGGGGCGCAGCCTGCGGTTGCTGACACGTTTGCCATTCACTGCATTCCATTTCGGGTTGGAATGCAGTCATGTCCAACAGCATTCCTCTCCAGTCGCCACTGCAGCGAGGCTTTCTATGCGATGCGCATACGGCCGAATAGACATTGTACAGAGTGCAGTGATGGAGAAATAGGACATTCACATATTTAGTTGTAGAGAGAAACACCCAACCCACAAAGCCTGCTGGTTTAATATTATATGATTTGTCATATTCCATAACTATTGACTTCGTCACAACATGGGCCAAAAATAACGCAGTAGACCGCTTCTCCAACGGCCAAGTTCAAGGTAGCTTCTGTTGTCCCTGCCAACAATAAACTCATCAATCTCCTTCTGTTGTCCAAGTTATAAATACTAGTAGCCCACCCGAAATAATTTTGCTTCCTCTGTAACGGGCTGTCGGTCAGTGAACGTCTTTTACCTCATAGTATGGTGCAGGGTTGTATTTGGGGCTAAATGGTTGTCTCAGTGTCTTGGAGCCCAGCGTGCATTTATAAGAGTTGCAAGAGTCATTGCACCCACACTCCGAGATCGTAAAACCACCAAGATGTTGGAATTTGAACTTCACTGGAAGTTTTATCGTAAAGAGATGATACAATTGTGAAGCGTGGTGGAAAAGGAAAATGGTTGCAATGTGAGAGAATGCAAGAAATAGAAAAGTTTTGTGGCTCAAAGGGAACCGCAATGCTCTTTACTCGCTGCACGGTGATAAAAGCAACTTAGACAGGAAGTGCTAGGGGAAATGTTATAAACTACTTGAAGGTCTTGAAGCTTTTGCACACAGCGGGAACCATGGGACCTCAGCTTCCACTGCTTCCCCGGCACCTCAATCCTTCTGTAAAGAGGGGTGCCTCTTTCTGAAACTTTGATGCTTTCTCTATCTGGGGTATTTGCGCTGAATTCTTCAGATAACGCGGATGCTTCACTTTATGGGAAATTTAATTAAATAATAGGTTGCCCAGCTGGTTCATGGTTATTGCTTATTTTTGGAATTCTCTGAAAGTTACATTAAATTGATGGCGTCGTATTTAAGCGACTGATCGAGAAAATGGGGTTTGGCAGTTGAGTTATTTTTTCCAAATACTTCAGGGGGTGCTCCAGTGAGAAATTTAAAATTGCTATTTCTCTCAGCTTTTCTCAATTATTACATCCAGAGAACAGAATTATCTTGATATAGTGGTTAGTGGGCGAGCGAGAAATTAAAAATCATTAGCATTACTACTGCTGTCTCAAGAAGAGCCATGTCCGAGTGCTGAACATTATCCCACCTATCCACCTCTGTACATGATTTGTTAAGTTTCTTACAAGGCAAATGAGTCCCTCAGCCGATGAAGATCAGATTCAGTCAGGTACAATAGTCGACATGTCGGCGCACAGTCTGGGTGTCCTACCACTCTGCTAATTTAGCCTGTGAAGTTGGTGCTTTGGAAGTGCATCCGATGGGAGTGGGCGAGGACTGCAGAGAGGAGGGAGTGATTCAGGAGATCGGATCGCACATCTAGTGACTTTGACCTTGCGCACAACCTTGAGAGTGCCTTCACACCTTGGTGTAGGACTCAACACAGTGTCCAAGTGCCCACGGGCTTTGCCACAACACACCAATCCCGTATATTCTTTATCTCATTCCGGCTGGATGTTGAGCCAGGCATTTGTCAATTTCACGAGTTTCCTCATATTCCGGATACGTATTGTTTCCGTCCCCTCGCTAACTTTAATCAATCTACAACAAAATTTCTGTTAAGTAGACCAAAATTTCTACAACCTGTCTTGCCCCCATTGTGTATGACTCCGTCCGTCCTCTCCTGTTCCAAACAGCTTTCCACAAGATCATTGCTGCATCATTTGGGTCCACGCCTTCATCGTTCATTAGAAGCTGTTTTCTTTCAATCGAGGGGGTAACCACTCCAGAGATTCCATAAAGATTTCCAAAGATTCCAAACGATATACATAGAAAGATGAACCCCGAAGGGGTAACCACTCCAAAAAATTCCAAGATTCCCTGAGATTTCATAAAGATTTCCAGTGATTCCCAACCCCTCGCTTTCAATTAGAAATCCAGTAAATTCATGTTTGTAGAAAGAAAGAATGATCAACTATCATAGTTCTCTGCGTTCCGCAAAGTCTATACAACCAACTGCTATACTAACTAGAGAAAGAGCGAAAAATTTTGAAACACCTTGTAGACGCGGGGGAGTTGGACGTGGATTCTGTACGATGCACTTCAGACCTCCACCTTCAGACAGAAGCAGAAGCTGAGGGTTCCGTAGGGATGGCAAATGACGTGGGATGATCACATCTCCAGTGTATGTTATGGATCCTAGTGGAGGCTTTTAGCCGTAATGGGCTCATGGAAAGAGCTCGGTCTTTGCTGGAACTGATGATGACGGCGGAACTCACTGTGAGACACTTGGTAAACCTCGGAGGAGCACTAGCACTCCGCCGCCGAGCCCGTGACTAGAAATATCAGTAATGTAATTATTCAGGAAATATGTTGAATTGCTCTCCAGTTACCTGCAAGTCGCGTCTAATTAACGCCAAGTGTGTTGGTGTTTCTTCAGCATCTTTATCATGCTTCTCTGATGGGGAAAATAGCTTCGTCGAGTGGTTTTTCCATTTTTTCCTATAGAAGTCTGTCGGCATCTGTGGATCTATTCTTTTTGCTCCTTTGTTGTGTTTTATTTGTACTGTTTTCAAAAAGGGAGGAAGTTCTTGAACCTTCTGGGGTCGATCTTACGTTTCTCAGTTCAGTTTTAACTTTGCAGCATGTAATTGTGTGTATCTCACTGCATTGCAAGCACGTAAGATATACCATGAGCCTGTTAAATATTTCATAGCTTTCTTTACGAGCCACTTCAGCTTTTTGTGTGTGTTAAGTTTTAGATATTCTTTATTTATTTTTTTACTTTCTAGTTAAACGAAAATAGTGTAGCGAAGAGGGGGGAGGGATTGTAATTTGGAGGAATTTTTAGTTACTCAATTTGACCAAATCTTAAAAAATAAAATCAAGAGTTTTGTGATGGTTCTTATCGATTTCCCAATTTTGACTATTCCTCTCATGTCTGCGAGGTTCCATTTGGTAAACTTGATGCATTCGACTGGACTGAAAACATGATGTTTTGCATCAAAATACGTGGCGCCAGCCTGCATTCTTGTACCTTGCGATCAAACTTGCGTGCATGCACCTTTTTATAATGACTAGTTACCCCGAAGCAGGATGGGAATAAGCATGGCTGAACGAGCTCTGTGGAAAACTAGATACAGTGATTGCCTCGCCTCGTCTGTGTTGTATTTTCCAGAATAAAGGAAAATCTCATATATCTACCTATACCTGATGTTAAACAGGAAAGTTTCGTACTCCCTTCTGGTATACCCGTCCTCTCAAAACTTATATGTATCGTCATCGTGGGAATATGGTTGAAGCAAGTTGTAATGCATTGACACTTATGCTGCTTTGGCGCTGGATAAGACCAGCATGTTTGATTGTTTATACTGGCTCAGTTTGTTTAGTTCAGCCAAAGAAATAAACACCCGTGCATGCGTACGAGAAATTTGGTAAGGACTGTGTCAGTATGGCGTCTGCGATCAGCCGTCAAGCCTCTCTTCCCTTGTTACTTTTCGAACACATTAACCGAGTTTGAATAATAGTTCGATGGGCTTTTTAATTAAAAAGCTCTCTCGACCTCTCGTCACCGTTTCTTGATTGTGAGGAAATACTGGAGTTGTTCGCTGTCGCCCCTTTCGTTTATTGTTACAATCTTATGATCGAGCCCGTTCCCCCGGTAACGTCTCATTCCTTTTTCGGAAACACAAAACACAAACCATAGCAGGTCTACTTTACCTCCTACCCCCTCATTATCCCTTCTCGAGTTTCTTACCAGCTACATAATAATTGTCTCATTAAAGAACATTCGGTTTGTTGAACACTCTAATGTGACGTCTCTTGCGTTGCTCGTGTGATCCGCATGTGCTTTTTCAGGGGGTTGTTATATAACTCATTATTTTTGTTTACCTCTCTCTAAAAGAGGGTATGGCACTTGGTCCTTTTATTGGATCATTACAAATTTTCTCGGCTCCTTTGTTTCGATCTCTTGTGCTTAAGCTGGAGCCTTGTTTGGCCGCCGTGATGGCCTCTCGTGCCTCTGCCCTTAACGAGGAGGATGTGCCACTAGCTTTAGCTGCTACCTTGCTACAGTAATGAGCAATAAAGCGCACTTGGATTAATTGAGGTTGGCTAGGATGCCTAATTAAAAATAGTGCACAAGTCCTAGTGGAAACATACCTGTTCTTTTGAGTTAGCTTTGCTTTGATTATGATTCAGATGCGAGTGAAGCCTCTAGCCGCGTTTTGTTGAGCTTTAAATCCTGAGATTTGTAAAAGCGATAAAAAACAGCGGAACAAAATTTTATCGTTTCCATTTTCCTGGTTCCCTCGTCTGGTAACTTTTCCAATTTTGTGCTAGCGCTCTTTTTGTGATGGGTAATGTTGGAAGAAGTAGCTATGTCCTATGCAGAACAGCAGAAGACGCAGCGGCCAGTGAGCTAGGAAGGAAGCCCAGAACAATGGCGCGGCTCGCGAAGACTCGGAGAGCTCTCATGTGGAAACTTGGCAATAATTGCCAGGTGACCTTGAAATCACTCCATCACATCATGGTCCGATGAAAGTGCTGCCATCTACCAAGGCCGCCGCCTCCTGGTGCTTCCTTCAGTATCTTCGTCCACTGCCTCTTCACTCCCTGGCTATCATCCTTGGTCCCTGGTACTCCCTCAGTCCTCCTTATCATTGAGCCTCCTCATTGCTCTCTGACACACCCCGATACGCCTTCCGGTCCTTCCTTCTGGCAGTCTTGTCATAGGTTCTGGCGGGTGACTCATCTCTTCTTCCTGTGGGCCTCCTGGCTGTTCAACCATCCACTGGATTTAATATCCTTTGTGTCTGGTGGTCGTCTTTCTGCTACTCCTCCGACACTCTCTTCTCTGCATGCCTCTGTCAGCCTTGTCGTCTGCAGATCTGCGACCCCTACTTTTGACCTCTCAGTTCTCACCTGCCGTGACTTGTGATTCCTATATTCTGCTTCTGTAAATTCTACAATATACTACCCTTCAGCGGTCCCCACACTTCTTTCGGTAGATTTGAAGAGATAGTACCAGTCGTAGTGGTTCCTGCAGCTTCTGGGTACCTTCAGCCTTCATCATCTTCATTTTGTACTCCATCAGAGGACACTTCCCTCTTGTACCCTCCCCGGTTCGGTTAATTCTGTAGCGTGCTGCTGCGCCATTGAGTATTAACACACCATGCTGAAAATACCGGTAGAGCCATTCCAGATACTGTAGTAACAGAAACGTGATGAATGCTAGTTAGTTGCAGAATGAGAAGGACGAGATGGAGCTTTGTCTCCAGCCTCTGGCATGGTGATTGTGTAGTCTTCTGTTGTGACGGTCCGCTGAGCCTTGACGGGAATCTCCCCCGCTGGGATGGTGCCTTACTGCTTCAACGCTTTGCCAACACCAGCTTGGCTCATTAAAATTAGTGGCAAACACCGCCCAATATCATGCCTGGAACGACCCGTGACTGATTCTATTGCCCATTCGAGCCTTCTGCTGCCTCAAGGATTTTGCTCAGTCACCCATTTAAACGATACACAATCCCTCCAATTTTGGTTTCGCTTCTTTTTGGGATATTAATTAATTAATCATTTTCGTCCCTTTTCTTTACAAACTCGTTGCTGTAGTTGGAAAAATTAAAATCGCTGCCCTTGACCATAAAAAATAAGAAAATATATTTACCTATATATACGTACCTAAACCTATTAATTTTTTTCATTTATTTTTCTGTGCGTTCATGGAGTCATGAAGAAACCTTGATTTCTTCTCTCTGTCTCTCTAGAAATCGCAATATTGTGCTGTTTTCATTCTGAATTTTACATTTCAAATGCTAAGTATCAGACCTTCCATTTCCCTTTTGTATACTTAGCCATAAAGATATGGAAAAGTTTGTACTGCTATTGTGGTATCTGTATTTATAGCCCTTGTTGTTCTTGATTGCAGAACAAGACCAAGGTTTTCAATATTTTACGTTTCATTGTCTGGGGGTAGACGATGGATGGTATAAAGCAGCCTAGATCGATAGCTGAGAAATGGAAAATTGCTGTAAAACATGTGCATTTTGTAGGAGCTTCAAGCACGCAACGCCTCTATCGGTCGCATAATCAACTACTCCATCCTTGTTTATTAATTGCTGTTTTCCGCGAGATAAATTTTGTTGTTTTATTCTACAGAATAAGCTTTTCCATTTTACAACGTTCATATGTAAGTTTTAGCAGTGGTCCTTTCTGATACGTCTCTCTCGTCTCTCTCTTTAAATATCGAAACACATAATGAACTGTTTTTCTCCGAGGGGGTAACCACTCCAGAGATTCCACTGAGATTCCATAAAGATTTCTAAAGACTCCCAACGATATTCATAGAAAGATGAACACCGAAGTGGTAACCACTCCAAAAAATTCCAAGATTCCCTGAGATTTCATAAAGATTTCCAGTGATTCCCAACGAGTGGTTAACCCCTCGTTTTTCTCGTTCGCTGGTAATTCAGATTTTCCTATTATTTTCTCGGATAATTAATTATTGTGGGTTAGAATTGCGATATCGTATAGTTCTTCTAATTTCGAAAGTTAGGAAGTCCTGTGTTTTTCTCCTGTATTGCATACTAATACTCAGTCGTAACCGAAACCGAAAACGAGTTGTGAAAGAGGGAGTGCCCACAGCCTTCACTCTTCAGAACTCATTTTCTGAGAATAATGGAGCTGGAGCCTGGAGGTGTGGTGCATATATTCAGCATAATGGTTTCCGTCGCCGTCGGTTCCATTAGCGCAGTTTGGGGGAGGGAGGGGGTGAGTGAATAAAGAGTCTGGTGTGGGAGCGGGGGAGGCCGGGTCCACTTCCGCTAAGTGGCGAGCCGTGAAGTTGAGACGGGTGCGGCAGCGGCAGGTCAGTTTCGAGAGTTGTCTAATTTTGGCACTCAGTCCCCATTAGACAATTAAGCTGGAGGATCGGGTGGTGTGATAGTGGGAGACTGGGCAGCTGACCAATCCATCCCCGCAAAGAAAACAGTGCCTGTACCTATACTGCCTCCCAGCCATTCTCGTGGTTGAACGTGGGTAGAGAAAGTTATTTTGTTTTCATTTTGTAATTTTCCCAATTAAAAATTGATTTTATTTGCATTTTCATATGATATATTTTCGTCTATCCATGGTCCAGATTCGTACCGTGCCCATGGGTAATTCTGAGGAGGTAACCACTCCAAAGATTGCTTGAGATTGCATGAAAATTTCCAAAGATTTCCTGAGATTCTCAACGAGATTCGTGAAAGATGCAACCCGAAGGGTTAACTACTCCCTGCATGAGATTTCATAAAGATTTCCAATGATTGCCTGAGATTCCCAACGAGATTCCAGCAGGTGTATTCCCTTTCTCGAACGCCAGCAAACCCACCCAACTAACACCTTCAAAATTTATTGTAAGAAGAACTGTTCCCCGTATATTGCATCATGGCGTGCCTTATCTTCTTACAATAAATTTTGAAGGTGTTAGTTGGGTGGGTTTACTGGCGTTCGAGAAAGGGAATACACCTCCTGGAGTGGTTAACCCCTCGGGTAATTCCATGGATTCTAGGGGCGCCTCCATTTATTTGATTCCCAAACTTTGACTAATCGTAAGTTTTGTTGCGTGGGGGGAGGGGGTGGGTAAAAATACAAGTTGTACATCTACTGTATAGAAGTCAACCTGTCAACCTCATATTATAATAGTTCTACCCAACTACTTAATTGTGGAAAATTTCGGTTTCCTCCTCAGCTGAATAGTATGAAGGGGGGAGGGGGTGGGTAAAAATACAAGTTGTACATCTACTGTATAGAAGTCAACCTGTCAACCTCAAATTATAATAGTTCTACCCAACTACTTAATTGTGGAAAATTTCGGTTTCCTCCTCAGCTGAATAGTATGAAGGGGGGAGGGGGGGGGGGGGGGCGTAACGTCAGCACTTTGTAGTAATGGGTCGTTGTCACTTCACAGGAAGGAGAGAACCAGTTGAATGTAATATGCTTTCGAGAGCTTACTCGTGGGGCAATGAGTGTTTGTATAGGAATGGGAAGTACATAAATGTAGTTGGTGTAGGACCACCTTGACCTAGTTCCCTACGTGGCGCCACCTGTTGAATCGCAACTCATCTAAATTGCCTTCATCACAAGTGGTCAGTTGTCAACATCTCACTTGACAAAGTTTTAGGTTATCTATCTGTTTCTTTTTTGCGCCTGAATTAGTCATTTCCGAGGGGTTAACCACTCGTTGGGAATCACTGGAAATCTTTATGAAATCTCAGGGAATCTTGTAATTTTTTTGGAGTGGTTACCCCTTCATGGTTCATCTTTCTATGAATATTGTTGGGAATCTTTGGAAATCTTTATGGAATCTCAGGGAATCTCTGGAGTGGTTACCCCCTCGGTCATTTCTTACTGGAGATAACGCCACTACCTCTCGCGAACAGTATAAGGTGTATGACAAACAAATTACCTATATGCATCTTTCAAAAAACTAGAAACAATATCATGTGACTCAGACTTGCGTGGAACCAGAACATCCCAGGATGATGGAATGTAAGAAATTTTAAAATTCAGTTATCTCTTTATTGAAGTATTTTTCCCCCATTCGTAATTCCAACACCTTGAGTTTTCCCTCGGCATATTGTTTGCATTTAGTTACAGGTTACCTGTTGCCCACAACCATTTTTCTGTCAAAACCAAAATAAAAACTTGCTGTATGATCACCAGGTATTTTAGACTTTATCTTTTCGATTCGGTCCCTTTTATTATTCCTTTTTTCCTCAGGTGTGCTCGCTGTGTATTTTTCTCCGAAATCAGTGTGGTTGTTGCTTAATCAAGCTTCCGCTTTCCCCAGTGACGTCACTTCCAGTTCCGTCTGTCTAGAGTACGTTACGTCATGTGATCTTGGTCGATTCACTTTCTATGGGGAATCCGTAGGCTGCATTGCCCATGTCGCAATATTCTCTCGTTCAATGTTACCAAGTCAGTGGGTCAGTGGGACAACTCGAGCTCATGGCCACCCTGTGTGGGGCTTATCCTAAGCTGACCCCGATTCCTGAGCTTTACCTATATACTGCTCTCTCTTTAATATCGGCCAAGTCATTCAGGCTAAGAACACTCCACTGCTATCCCGTGTAGGCTGATAGGTCCCCCGTCTTTTTAAACTGCCCCAAACGGCATGTTTTCTTTTTGAGCCATGGTCAACGTCGATGACATTCGACCAAATCATGCCCAATATTTTGGAGCTTACATTTGTTGTGCGCGTTTTCGCGCTTTGCAATTTCACACAGATTAGTCGTTGATGTGGTCTCTCGCCGTGACTTTATCAGTGTTTAGGGCGGACCAACCCAGTTACAGCGCCTAATTAACCAAGGCTAGTCATTCTCCGCATTACGTACGCCCTCCTGACATTCCCTTCTGAAAAGAAGAGGGGGAGGCATGGTTTTCCCTGAAGACCTTTTATTTACTTTTCCCATATTACGGTTATCCGTTCGTAACATAGTCTTAAGTTGCAGTCACACTCTGCAACGGTCCTCCGTTTGTTCAGTCATTTAATACTGACAGCCAAATTTTTAAACAGAAATTAGGGGTATGGTTGTGCCTCCGTCAAATCAAATATCAACTTAACTCGACTTCTTATATTTCAATAAAAAGCTTTATATGAAGGGACACAGCTTCTATCACTTTGTTCCTAAGTCCTTAACCATCGGTTAACTAGTAAGCAGTGGTTAAGCAAACGAACGGATAATGAGAGGACCCTTATTCAGATGCAATTTTGCTGTAACCTGTAACGAAGAGTAGTGTAATAATAATGAACTCTACACACCTCTTATGCTTTTTATTTGCTGTTGAAATAATTTTTATTTATTTTTTGCTGATCCTCTTATAAATTTGATTCTCCTCTAAGTGCCCGACCTTCCGCAGTAAGAAGTACAGATGTGCGTTAATCCCACCAGTAGAAATTGACGGTTGTATTATTTAGCAGTAGGACCCAGGCGAGTGGAAGGTGATATTAGCCTGATTGCGTAATGTTTCTTCTCCTTCCGTAACGCAGAAGCACTTTCACTGCCAAAGTTCTGAACCATCGGCACAGGCCCCGGAGGAGCCGCTACGGCGCGTGAGCCGCTAGACATCGCCGTATATCCAAGCATCCAGCAAACATGGCTTTATAATTTTATCTTCAGCTCTTTTTGTGGTTCATATGTATTTCTGACTATCAGTTACTAGGTTGGAGGGGGGTGTCTTTGACCTTAAAACTATATGGCCGTTGTTTCTATAGGTACTTAGAAAAGAGGTATAAGATTTGTACGAGGATTTGTACATCTGTCTGGTTCGAGTACGAGCCAAATCATTTTTTTTTCAAAATCATAGTCCCAAAAGATTGGTAAAGAGTACCTATGAATTATGATAGATTTTGTTCACTTGGATCTTTTGTGACCAACGATTTTGCCCTTAAGATAAATGTGGGTGTAACGTGGCTCCAGGCATTCAGATTTTGAGTGAAGCATATGAAACCCAGCGTTAACACAGCCGTCGATGCGGCATACAATTTTCTGGCAATTTGTTGCATGGCTGTATACGTAGGTGGTACCACAGGGAATCGAATAAGGTACTTGATTAGTGTGACAAGAGGCGTAATGTTTTCGCTTACGTCACTGACTATACGCCCCTTACCCATTGATGGTGTTTACGCTAACATAGCCCATAAGAGCTTTGGCTATGAACAATAGCAAATTGGCTGAAGTAAAGTCATAAAAACGGGCATCCAGCCCATGCCCTTCATGTGGAGATATTATCCTCACTTATCGGCCATTACCGACAATCACTCTTATTACAATCAAAGCGAATGCTATAGGCGTGCGTGGAAGAAGGCACGTATCCGCCGCCATGGGCACTTGGATGGGACGAGCCTTGATCCGTTGTCGCATGTGCCGCAGGTTACCAGACCACCAAGGAGCCTTCTTTTGCAGATCTTCAAACTATGTAATTTCAAGGACCAAAATTAGATTATCATCGGTGGCACTTACCCTTCGGATTTTCCTCTGCGCAGGGAGACAACTAATCGCTGGTCACTTAATATGTATTCTGCTTCTGCCTACGGCTATTTGGTTAGTGGCGTGGGAGGTGGCGCCATGTGTTTTCTCTTGAACACGCTGTGTCCCATCAAAGTGCTATTACTCAATGTGGCACCTGGATATAAGCAATATCAAATCAATTTCGTCGCCTCATTGTGGTTGAGGTGAGGAGACATGTGGAAAATATAAATATGCAGACGTCCGCGGACGTGTGGTCTGGGGTGCAATCTGCGCCGGTCTGTCTGACAGATGTGAAGCGACCGGGCAAATGTACTCATACCCACTTGTGCACCTACTTACGAGTATATGCCATTTGTAATTGTTACCTCGGAATGCCCCGTACTTTGAATAGACCGACAATGCAGTTTGCCTGCCAGTTTGAGAATAGTCGCCCCGGCTAGCCGAGGCTTGCGCTCTGCACATGCTGCTCCCGAATTTACTGAGCAAACGCTTGCATGCAGATAATTGCAGTATCCTCAACTTTATCACGATGCGTCCCTTAGACCCGATTTGGCAACATGTCGATCGTCTTAACGGAGATTAGTGTAATTATCCATACTGTATTCATTCGTTCCCCAGGTCACATGTATTGTCTTGTGTCCCTGTCCCATGTTGAGAGCCCTCTGCAAATTATGACTATCACTCATCACTCTCATCAGCTATAGAGAAGACTGATGGCCCTCTGGTTGGTAGATTGGTTCGCGTTAGTAAATGTTACAAGGTACTGGATATTGGCCGTCAAGCTCTCCTCACAGTGACTATGTGGTTTCACCTTGGAGCATTCAGACATAGTTAAAAGTTTTTAAGGCCCTATAAATTTCCAACTTTGGTTTAGTATGTCTATAGCGTTGGCGTAAAACAGAAATGCTGTGCTATTCAATGTGGAAGCTGCGCAATCTTTATTTTTCGCTGTTTCAGTTATACTTAGAGAAAATGAATTCAATATGGTCCACCCGACACAAGGTTCGCCTCTTCGTAACTTTTCATAGAATCGGTCGTCATGATATGCCGGTGGCAACATAATGTCATGGGTTCATAATTACTGTTGTTTTCTTATATTTGTGGCATAATTTTGGAAGAGTGCTGTCCTGAATGATTCTGCTGGATTGTGGTCCCTACAATGAACTGGAATAATTTTAGTTGTGCAGTTCCATGTGGTTATCAAATAGATGGGTAAGTGAGAGAGACGGATGCGTTGTTTTGTGAATGTATGAGGTCTGAAACCATTGGTCACTTCGTGACATCACTGTGTCTGTGGCTTACTGTACTGCGATGGGCTGGAGACTGGAAAGCTGCAAATATCGTATGGATACTCCACTGCCAGCAGACGTCGCGTAAACCGCAACGTATTTTCATTATTTATTGCTATTCGTTAGTTTTGGCGTGTATCACTTCAAGTGGGCAATTTATGTCGGATGAATTATTGTGTTCCCTTCTATCGTGGTTAATTTTTATGCTTGTACGGTTTAGTGCTTGCAGCATAAGCTGTATTCACATAATAGAACGGTTGGACCAGATATTTCCAGATTTGCTATAGACATGTGGGCCCCCATCGCGACTGTTCCTTGGGGAAAGTCATCAGAAGAAAGAAAGAAATTCTGGCCGTAGGCTAGGGTTTTATAGCTTAACCCTTGTTCCGTTATGTATGCCGTCTTCTCGAGTTTGCAGACTTAGGGAAAAGAAATTGATGGAACAAACAAAATTGTTATTCATGAAATTATGGTCACGTCCTGGGCCTACCGCCTCCTTGCTCACCCATTCTGTCTTGGAAGGTTTACTCTTTACTCTATAAATAAATGTGTTGATGCAACACTTTACTCTACTCCGGACTGTTTGAACCATTATTATGTCGGGGATGGAGAAAGTGGATGCTAGAATGTGAAAAAATCAGCAAACGCAGATGTATAGTTTCCAAGCGACAGGAACAAAGCTATTAGTCGGTGTTTGTAAACTGTTTGAAGCGGCTGCAGGGAGTCTTTCACATCAGTTTTCACTTTTCTTCTGCCAGTGTGCCTCTGAACCTTTGAAGCCGTGACGCACGGTGCTTACGAAACAGCGCTGCCGTCTCCCGTCACTCCGTCGCGTGGCGGCTTCCGATTTGATATTCACGACCGGCAGCCAGACCTCGCCGTTTCGTATTTACCGAGACCAAGTCTGTGTGGGTGACGAGTTAACCAAATGTCACCATCATCAGACCAGCCTTCCCACCTTTCCCTGCCTTCTGTTCATAGAGGCTTGCATGTTTTCCCTTGAATTATAAGTGGTGCTGAGATCATGAACAAGTATTATACCTGAGCAGTTGGAAATAATTTTCCGCTCTTCGCATTTTCAAGAGAAATTTTTAGTCTTGGCTTTAGCGGGAAGCTCAATTATGCGTTATTGTAAAATGAACTTTCTGAAGGCAGAGAGAGGTGAATACGTGCGTCCTTTAAAATAAAAAAAATATATCGTTAAAAATTTAAGCTGATCAGTCTGATGTAGCTTTGGAAGAACTGAATTACAGGGGAGGGAAGATGAGGTTTGCTCGAAATTAAAACAATGAATTCCTCTCTCTAATAAAAATGTCATTCAAAGTGGAGGTTGTTGCTTAATTTAGCGGAAGGGGATGCGGTGGTTTTTGGGATTCGCGTGACCAGCGGGCGTGTCAGTTTCTTTCTTCTCCCACTGCTTACTTTCAACAGCAACAGTCAAGACTTCGCGATTCACTCAAGGAAAAACCGTTTGCGTGCTTGGTTCCTTTATTCCCACTTTACAGCTTCCCGGCAGGAATGGGGCAGTTTCGAACCCGCCTTTATCTAGTTCTCTTTTTTGACATTTTTGTGATGTACACAATTCTGTGCTGTAAGGCGCAAGCGAGGGGTTAACCACTCCAGGAATCTCGTTGAGAATCCCGTTGGGAATCTCAGACAATCATTAATCTTTATGAAATCTCAGGGAATCTTGGAAATTTCTGGAGTAATTAACCCTTCGGGGTGCATATTTATACGAATCTCGTTGAGAATCACAGAAAATCTTTGGGAATCTTCATGGAATCTCAGGGAATCTCAAACAATCTCTGGAGTGGTTAACCCCTCGGGTGCAAGGTGCCGATTCATACGCCAGACCGGACCGCCGCCCTTTTGTTTTGAGACCTGCTTCTAATATGAAAGTTGAGTGACCGTGCGCCTATACTTTGCGTTTACCGGGAACATCCCTCAACTCACTCCTTACTGCAAGGAGACGTGGACGACCACCCGGGGGAGGGACTTTATTTATGGGAGGATTATGTAAAGCTAAGAACACTGCTGATGAAGTGCCCCCAAAGTGCATTCAGTTACATACAAGGCTACCTGAAAAATTTTCCAAGCAGGGAAGACAAAGGGAAAGTGTCTTACTCCCCAATTAAATCCGTTGTCTCTACTTTGGGCCTTGAATATACTGTGGCGGCCTCCCCCCTCCAGCGTGGGGAGTCCTAGCAAAGCAGAGGCCGGAAATGAGGCAAGCTTGAAAATAGACTGAAGTGAACCGCAGAAATGGGGGTTTCAGCTTGCAATGTGATAATCGACTAATGTCCCGTGAGGAATGTACAGTGTCGGTCGGGGGAAGCTATGAATTGCTGCATTTAAGCACATAGGATGTATCCTCCCTTCTCTCCAGGATCACATGATATTCCCATTTCCGAAGCATTGTCTGCGCCTTATCATTAATCATTTCGTGACGTAGCAAATGTTGATTTTTTGAAACATGACTACTGAACGTCATTTACGATGCCATGGGGGCATGATAAACGGAGTTTGTATTCTGAACTGAAGTAAGCTGAACAGATGGAAGGAGTCCGATCATTTCTGACAGAGAAAACATCCCTAAAGTGGGTGCGCTATTCGTCGGGACCAAAATAACAAGTAAATTACAAGTTATTGATTTATTTTGCATTCCAGAAAGTATAACGGGGAAGCTGTAATAAGTAAAATGAGTAATCCTTTGCACTTTGACATTTTTAGAGCAGTATTTTTTCCCCTAAAGCGCTTTGTAAATTTATGGCTCGAAATTAATTAACAATTTCTTGAAGAAAGCGACGAAAAAATAATACGTCTTGGAAATTGCTTGTTGGGGGTTTTTCCTCCCTTGAAGCTGGTCCGCTGATGACCGTTCGTAATTAAAAACTCCGTGGGGTAAATGGTAATTTAATATCTATCAGACTTGAATGAGACTATTAAAAAACTGTCAGAAGTTTTTTCGTTAGGTTTGTTTACTGACTCCGTCCAATATTTTTATCGATTCAATCTCGAGTTCAAATCCGATCTCATAGGATTAAATTGAATGTGTCTGCCTGCATGTCGCGATCATATACTGCATATACGAGATACATCACATCTCTCTTTCCTTTAGAGCCTAAAGGAAGCCTAAAGTTTAGGCTTTACTGGTGTTATTGCATTTTAAATAGGTACTTAAATGGGTCGACTCAGTGATGTTTATATAGTGGGTACGTCATGTTTGTGATGTTTTACCCGAAAATGCTGTGGCATTGACTTTGCAAAAAGCCGAACATGCTGCAGAGCAAGAGTCCGGGGATCGATTGGCCTGGAAGGCTGTAATTATGCCTAATAACTAGGTATCGTCTGGTAAAAACAGGCCGAGCGTGGCATGGCTGAGTTGCCAACTAGCTATGGCTGTATTACGCTCAAGACCTACTGCGGTACTTTTCTTATGGACAATGTCATGATGACTACCAATTCCGCTATAAATAAATAAACATGCCTTTATATATAATGCAATATGTATGTTGATACTTACCATCGTGGGACCAGGCGAAGTATTATCATTTTGTAACTAAATCTTAGACTTCAAGTAATGACCCTACACCCACCAGAGTTATATACTGAATGTCCTCTCTAGTGCATAAAAGGTATCTGGAGAGAAGCCGTACATACCTCATTGCATTTTTATGTGTCCGTGGATCCATGGTGATAGCATTAAGAAGGCCTATTGAATCCCAAATTTAACCTCAAGTCCAAATTTAAAGATTTTCAAACAGATGTCATATGCCGCGTCACCGTTAAATGAACAATGTCGCAAGAGCCGCATCGGACTTGCTGGGAACTATTCCCCTGAAAAATACGCCGAGAGGGAGGAATTCTATTTTTCCTTATTTACCCGGATAAGATAGTTATTAATGTAAGGACAGTGACGTTCCTTTCGATGGCGATAGTTGGCACTTCCGAGGTAGATTAATTCATCCTTGTCATCTAATCCTCAAGAGCCGAGTCATTAACCCATAGTAAATTGTGGGATATGTTGACGTGCTGAAAAGATTTAAACTAGAAAATTATTTACGTTTAGGTGGACTTAACTGAATTATATCCAGGAGATATTTATGTATGATCCAACCAACGTCAGTTAAAGTAAGCTGATGCCGAGGGGGTAGCCACTCCAGAGATTCCTTGAGATTCCATAAAGATTTCCTAAGATTCCCAACGATATTCATAGAATGATTAATCCTGAAGTGGTAACCTCTCCAAAAAAATTCCAAGATTCCCTAAGATTTCATAAAGATTTCCAATGATTCCCAACGAGTGGTTAACCCCTGCTGATGCGATTTCCAGCCCTTGTCCACTTACGAACTGCTGCTCTTGAATCAACTCTCATTGTCGTGTTGAATAGCCAACCCATGGTGGGATGCGAGAGTTGTGGGAGGCACCAAAAACTGCATCGTGAGACACAAAACACGCGGTAAAGTTCAGTGATTACAGTTGTTTCTTAACAAGTTAAACCCACATTTTATATTGATCGATCCAAGCATAAGGGGAGTTCACCAATTTGCAAGATGACTGCATGCTACTGTGTGTTTATTCACTTAGCATCTTGACGTGGTTTCCGCATAGTGAACACATGTATGACGAATAGTCTATGCAATAACTACTTACTGGACGGGTAGTCTGACTTAAGGTTGCGGTACAGTATTACTTGGTTATTCATTCATACATCCCCCCTTTATTCACGTTGGACTGGTGCTGGCTACATAATTATTATCGTAATTGTACGATTGCTATCGGATTGTTACCGTTGTGTTCGAGGGGGTAACCACTACAGAGATTCCACTGAGATTCCATAAAGATTTCCAAAGATTCCCAACGATATTCATAGAAAGATGAACCCCGAAGGGGTAACCACTCCAAAAGAAATCCAAGATTCCCTGAGATTTCATAAAGATTTCCAATGATTCCCAAAGACATTCCCAACGGGTGGTTAACCCCTCGGTTGTGTTACATGTCCGAGGTTGGTGTTGTTAGTAAATAGAACGACGTGAAAAAGTGTAAAATAATTTCAGTATAAGATATACGTAGATATATATCAAGGACTTAGGTCTTTAGGAAGTGTCAATTGCGAGATGCCACTTCAGAAATTTGCTAAAATAATGTGACTTCAGTAAAAATCATCTATCATGAATTATAACGATTAGGAAATCAGAATGGTTCGTGGTATGCCTAACCCAACATTCGGTTTTACGTTTCGTTTTACACTAGAAATTTTAGATTTTCGCCACAAAAAAAATTAACCAATATTTTGGGTTATGCATGGGGTTTCGCCCAAGTAAATCTCTGGAGTTGTTACCCCCTTGTAAGTTTATTATGCATATATAGCTTAAGCTACCACTTAAATCCTTAGAGATATTTTAGTGGGATCAAAAGGATTGCACCCCATTATTGCCACGATTTTTTTGGAAGGGTAATATGTGTATGTTTAGAACTAAGGTTATTGCCACTTGGGCACTTACTTGTCTGCATTACCATCTTGCAGGTAATTAATAGGGGCTGCCCCTCCTCCGCACCAGGTTTTAATTGTGGGGTTATTATCTTGGGTTCTCCTGTGGTCGCCTCCAATTTATAGCTGCCCCAGACTTTGCTAGTGCTACCATTTATTTGGTACCATAGGTTGGGACTTTATCTTGGTTTTTTTTTACCTTCTCATTTGGTGTTGTCTAATTCCAAACTGGGGAGGACTTCAATGAGGTTGTTGGTGATATTACTTACGTCATTTTACAGAAAAAAATAACAGCTTCTCCTTAACTTAAGGTGTGCGTAATTTTTTATTTTGTTTTTGATGAGTGATAGGATCACAGCGAATTAGAAACTGCAGCTTTCGTGATTTTGTGCTGGAAGTGTGGTCCTTTCATGGTACGAGTGCGGAAACAGAGAAACCCGTGTGGGCCGGGGGCTCGTACATGTAAAGGCGCCACTATTTACAGTAATTAAGAATCACAACATTCGGACATAATATGCTTACTTTAGGAAGCTAAAGCGCGAGAGTTAGGTTACGTCAACACTGAGGAATTTGTAACTCCCCAAAGTTAGCGCGACGTGTGCCCTTTTGTTGGTGATCGGACAGTTGGCAATAGTGTGGTGTTCCCTTGTGATTGAATCGTGAGAAGAATCTGCTGACCATACCGTGCCCAGCCTTTCGGGTTAAAATTTTTCATGACAATTTTAGCAGTGCTAGTATGAATCCAAATCCACGAGAATCACGCTTTCAATTCTGTGGTCGCTCGTTTTCGTGTTTCAAAATAAAATATGTGAGACTTGGTATGATTATGAGCGTTTTGTTTTAAAATTACAGAGCCGGCCTAGCTATAATAGAGATTGGCACCTTTGCTTTAGTACCTATGACCCTGTAGGTATTGCTATAGACCTCAATCTGCCATTAGACATGGCTTCAGGGGGCTGTTCTCACTCTTTTCTTAAGGACTGACGTTCACACTACGCGATCATATGCCGATTTTCGATCCAATTGTAAACTGTGCGGTCTTTTCCTGACCTCGCTAGGGAGATTTATAGATTGCCCTTGACCTTTTACTATTGTTATTTTTATTGACCTTTTTATAGTCATGAAGAAAAATTAAGTATATCCTCTAAACTCTAAACAGTCTAAACAATTAATGAATTACACTAGCAAGCAGGGCGTTCAAGCGGCGTCTTGGAGCGGAGATATTCCGCGCATTTCCACGGCAGTGGATAAAGGTCCATTTTCTTTATATATTTTTTTTAAAGTATTGTTTTTCTGCCCATTTTCCACGGCAGAGGCAGTCTCCTGGAGAAGTGCATATTGAAATCCTTTGTATAGCAGAGACCCACGCCGCTTTCCAATTCAGTTATATGTAAAATGTTTATGGCATTATTTTACGAGTTTTTTAACTCAATAATGAACTTGAGTGAATAAATGAAGACGAGCGGGTGTAAATCTTCTTCAGTAGAGGTGTGTGCGAGTATTGTGTTGTATTGTATTGTCATGTGCAGCTGGCGTGAATTTGCCTATTCTGAGACATCTGGACGTCAAGAAGTCTCCGGAGAATAACTTCGAAAAGGGGAATTGTGGGAGTTCGTAGTTGTTATGATCATGGTCGCTCCAACCCAACCTTACTAATCCAAAAAGTAACCGTGGCTCTTAAGCTCTTAACGAAATTTTTGTGGAGGGCCTCGTCTTGACTCCTGTTAACTGTATGAATTAATTAAGTCACTAATTACATTTTCTTTGTCTTTAGGTAAGAGACCTCAACACAGTTCTGCTTCCTCCGTAACGAGTAAGTTTGTTTTGTTATAGGGTAAAAAATGGCAGGAACGTAAAAAGCGCTGTTTCTGTATTTTTTAAATTTATAACTTAAAAAGAAAGAAACAAAAAAGTGTAGGAAGGTGTTTAAATGTGATTGTGATTATGTTCACTTCCTGGTTATGGTTTTAGTGGTGGATATTGAGGATACATTGTTGAACTGTTAGAAAGAAACAAGGCTAGTTGTCCCCATTGGCGGGATAGCACGCGCATTTACAACATTATTAACTCTGGCGTGCATCTCATTTGAAATAGCTAGTGTCCGGTCCCAGAGGTTTTGCAAGCTTTTCTTGCCTCACACTCGCACCTAGAATTCTTCATAGTTGGCACCTGCGCGGGCTGGGCTACTCTGTAGCATACTAACTCTCTGAGGCTTTGAATGCCCGCACACAGATAAATTTGGTGACTGGAACCGCGTCACGTGGATTATATTTTGTTTGAAGCCGTACCTAGATTATATAGAAAGATTATTTTGTAAACGATGCTATAAAATGACAAAAAGAAGAAAATGTGTCCGCATTTTCATGAACCCCTTCAGCGCCCCCTGCGGTTCAGACGATATCATAAAAATACAATTATGGTCATCATGTCCCCGGAAAAAGTATTGGTGAATCGCTTACATGAAATCGTTTAAAAAATAATGGCCCTTTCGAACTATCTCAGGGCTCTTGTTCCTTGTTCCCCTTAAAGGCTGTATTCCATCTTTCTTCATTGCTGATTGTATGCCAGTTTCTTACTGTATACAAGTGAAGTAATGGAACCTTTTGTTCAGAATAGTAAGACCATGAAGGGAAGTTTAACAAAAGTGCATCCTTTCGTACAGGATCCCGGCACGCTGCTGCCGCTGTCGTACCCTGTTCTGTTCTAAGGAAAAATGATTGCTGTCATCACAATGTTGATGGTTCTGTACTCCTGCCTCCAGCGCATTGTTTCACGCGTTGTAGAACTGGGAACTGTTGGCCGGAAAGGCCTTGTCGCCGTGGTTGCCGTGAAGAACTTTGGCTGTTGGAATTGGCTATCGCACACTGCGCTATCACCGCTATCAGGCTCGCAAAGCGAAGGTGCGGACGGGACCTTGTGACGCATCCTCACTCCTGACCTTCCAACTCCCCCTTATCTGTTGGCTGCCACTGAAAACCACCAGCGCGAGACTTTCTTGGCATCTACACTCCGAAGCAGGCAAATAAATTTGAACCTTAAAAAAAAAAAAAAAAAATCTTATTTCGATAGAGTTGTCTTTTGTCGATAAAACTGCTGCATCTGATCGGCTAATTTAGAGGTAAGTATCTGAAGAAAGCTTTGAAAATCCTGACGGGTGAAGATTTGGACCTTTTCACTGATTCTCTTGCGTTCCGTTTAACTTCAAAATTGATGTTCAAATTATCCTAATTCATGTTGATGGTATTGAAGGTCATCAACAAAACTTCAGGGTGTTCATAAAAAATAAAAATTAATGTGAGGGAAAAAATGAACATCTACTGATTTTTAAATTGCGAGAAAGTGAAGCATGACTGGTGTCAGACCCTTTGTTGGTGGACTTTTAGGATCGCTGGAAACCCGAAATGTTTGAAAAACTGAAGTCGGGCTCAAAATGAAGACTCTGTATTTTCTGAGTCAAGATCAACCCAAAATGTGCCTCACACTATGTAGATATGGGAAGAAGCAAGGTTGCGGCGGGACGGGCGCGACGGACTCCCGAGCTCGGAGCTCTAGCGGCGTCAGGAGGAACTGCCCCAGCTACCTGCTTGTTGCCAGTCGACGTGAGGCTTGGGTGACTCTCGTTGTGTGCCCTTGTCCTCGTGATTTTGGCTCAAAATTAGTCAAATTCAGCGTGTTTACTGTCTAAAACCTAGTGCATTACGTCGCCCAAACGTTCACTTGTGTGTTTTTTGAATTTTATTCGCCTGACATTTGAAAACGTGGGTTTTAAAAGTGAAATGATAGTTGTGTAATGTGCCTATCCGTGCTGGTAGCCATCTTGTTGATCTGTTCATAGTTATTTGCGTTTTTAACCTGTTGAATATAATAGCGACAGTGTAAATAGGGGAATGTTTCATCGTTATTTGGATAATTTCGAGTCTCTCCAAGTATTTTTGTGCGTTGACATAGGTTTGTATGTTTGAGTGGGTAGTCTGGTTGGTGTTTGAGTGGATTCATGGCAGTGATTGCGACACTGTCATACAGGGTTGTGGCTCCTTATTATGTGTTTCTGAATGTTGAGGGGGTTGTAAGCAGTTGATTATGACCACGTGGGTTGCATGTTGACATAGAGCACGTGATCAGCTGTGTACGCTGACGATTGTTGTATCTTGTTCCTATGATTGGTCAATTCCGACATTGCGCAACACTTACAAGAGCTGAAGCATGACGTGTGACGTGAGAGTTCTTTTTAGTTAAAAGCCTATTTCTGATTTTGGTGGTCCTGCGCTGCATTCCTTTAGGGATGAGTTTTCCATTATCCGCGCATTAGAAGCCCCATCCTCAGTCGACATTTTGCCTATGTTTACATTCCGGGCGAAATCCGCATGGCGTCAGTAGGTACCTACAGTGTTGGAACGCCCGCGGCAAAAAACGCGAACGAGGTTGGGCTTTTGGTGGTTGACTACTAATGTGTAGATTTGCCTGCCCTGACCATGTTACACATTCCGCTAGGATAGACCATTAGTTCCAAAAATGGTTTACACAAATTAAATCTACCGAACCATTTTTGTTCTTTCGTCAGTCATTAGGCCAAGAGCAAAGTAATTCTGTTGATGAGACGTGAGGCAAAGGAACATAGGAGTGCGGAGATAAGCTCCCTTTGAGCAGCTGAAGGTGTGAGACTGTGAGGTGTGTGACGGAAGCCACCCCTTGTCATGACTTGAGGTAGAGCGCGCACACAACAGCTGCGAGGTCGACGCCCCTAAACGAAGGACGTCCACAGGGACGAAACTGTTTTGAAGACGTCAGATAATTGTTTGTTCCTCGCCTTCCCATCCTGTTCGGAACAGCTTACTATTCAGTGAGGCTGTGAACCCCTTACCCCCTCAACCAAGGTCAAAGGCCGGCCATTTCCACCCCGACGCAAGCGTAGTACATTACGCCAGAACTATTTTGTCCTCGCTCTGTTTTTGCAGTAATGCAGAGTAGAATTATTTTATTTGTAATTTAATTGATTCTCTTGTTCTAAGTGCTCGTAGAGAGAAATTTGACGGTAAAATCCAAGCTTTCTCGGTTTTCTTTAATTTTGGCCTTGACATACTTGTATACTTAGTTGTTCTTCATGAATTTGGGTGGCCTGCATGAAAATGTAACATGGAGAGAGGCAGGCGGTGTTTTGGGGTCAGATAAATAGGTCGGTGGCGCACGGAACTCGCTGCGGGCGGTTGGCTGTTGTAGCTGTGTTGTGTTGGCTATGGCTGTCGGCTGACCTGTCGACTGGCGCGCTTTATCGATTATACTACCTCTGCCGGACGTGGCCCCATCGCAGGACCCACAGCCGGCTGTGGGGTGGAAGCAGATCCAAAACTCGATGGCTTCTCAAAGCTCAATTTCTGTTAGTCTTTTATTATCTGACAATTTTCCATTGCTCACATTCGCTCCTTGGGTGCAGGCTGCTCTGTATGAGCCAGCTAGATGAGCCCCCTCCCCCTTTAAGGTGCCGATCCGATCAAAGCTTTCACGGAGATGAACGATGACAGAGTGGCTCTGTCAGTGATCTCAGTAAGTGTGACAGCAGTAAGTGGGATAATCCAATGAGGAGTGTATTATGTGTTCCACCGATCGAAGTGTAACCACCCTCTGTGCTTCTGTTACCCTAGGACTTTTCTGTATTCCCGCAAGCACTGCTTCTGCTTCTGTTGTCGTTACAAGTTTTTGAGTGATCCAAGGACGTTGCCCTTCTCCAGTTTCAGCCTCGAGTTCACTGTGGACTCATAAAGTGTGGATTAGGGTTGAGCCTCTTCAGGCTGTCTTTGGTGATTTAAATTTATGCTTCGACAAAGAGAGAAGAAATCAGTTAAATTGGTGTGCATTTCAATTCGGAGTGTCATACGGAAATGGGCCACGGCGAGAGTTTATATGATTGTTCAAAGGAAGTAATAAAACGGATTGGATAGGGCGCCGCCTCCGGGCGCTAGTGCACTACGCAGCAGTGGCCAAGCGACGTCTTCTCTGTCCTTCTGTCGGTTTCTAAAGTTGACTTCGGAATACAGAATAATTGAGTTTCCTTCTTTTCATCCCTCTTTAGTTGCGTTGATTTGAAGGTTGTAGTGTTTCCTTTTCAGGTGCAAAGGGTGGTGTGCGAGAGAAAGAGCATTGCTATTCTCTTTTTTCGAGCTCAGTGTATGTACCAGTGTACCACTGCTTTCGGTTAAAGTCGGAAACAGTTGGTGGAGGATGCTACGTTACCGGCACTAGCCCCCTGAACCGCAGGAAATGTTAATTTTGTTCCGCCCCATAAGGATCATCTCCAGATTTAGCGGCCTGCTGCGTAGGCCTATGGGGCCTAGTGTGACGCCAGGCCTTGCGCTGTGTGACTGTGTCCATCAGGTAGCGATAGCCTGACTTCCATGTAGCTTGATGGCTTGCGCTCCAAGCTCTGCCTCTGAAGGGGTCATCGCCCGCGCGCTAGAGCGACTTGCTAGAGCTACAAGGCAACGCGCTTGCTATAGGCTGCTTTCTTGGCGCTTGATGCGACAGAACTGGTCCTAAACACAGTCTTGAGGCGCTCATGTTGACAGATCTTGTCTGAATCAAAGTTTCAGCTGAGAGAAGACAGTGATTGTAAACTGAGGGAAATGGAAACCGGAGGTACATCTTTTGAGTTATTCCCTGTCCTGGGTGATGAGAAAAGAAAAACCCCAGGTGACTTCTTTTCTCCTAACCTGACCTAAGTACTTGGTTCGCTTTTCAAACTGATTAAAAGCGAACCAATGCAGACGGACATTGTTGTCAGAAATTCTTGGTTACTACACGTACTATTATATGAGACAGGAGACAAAATCCATTACAAATTTGAATTTTCGGTCCGCTGATTCCCTGGAAAAGGATTCCGCACTCACAGTAACCGAATAGCAGAATGTTCTCGTAGCTGTTTCCTTTTCTGTGGTGTTCTCATTTCCCTCTGTTTGCCACTTGGATGAAGCTTGCCTCGCTATTTCCCACTTAGTGTATAGGCGCCGCGCCGTTACCGCAATTAATGGTATTCTTACTGCATATTCATATTCATAATAATTTTTCGCTCTGGCGGTTGCTAACTTGGCTAGACAGGGGAGAATTTGCATCAGCTGTCATTATAATAATAATGCGATTACTCAATAAAAAGGGATTGGTGCAATTGCTTTGTAGCTTCCTTGTATTCTTGACATCTCTTCGGTGATTTTGTTCACTCACAAGCGACTTCAGTTGAAATAAATGTCTGGGTCTGTTTAGTACAGTACTTGATTGGAGATTAATTTGAACGGAATTGTGCAATATGTCCTATGTGTTTTCAGTTTATTAACGCTCTGTAGACATAAAACCTCTAGAGCCGTACACGGCCGAGTGACGTAATACTCTGTCAAGGTGCCCAACTGTGGAACCAGTGCCAGTGGCGTCTGTGGTGAGTGTACCGAATAAGGATATCCGACCAGTGGCGGAGTGAGTGTTGCAAACGGATACGGATACGCCCAGTCCCGTGGAAACGAAGCCTGTCTTGTGGCCCTAGCAGTGGCGCCTAGTCACCTCCGGTTTGGGGGACCAGGGGCGACTTCGCACCCCCTACCGTGGCGGAGGCTCAGCTTTTGAGCGCGGGGCCCTATGACCCCCCGTCCTTGCATAGCCCCTATCTCGAGGATGATCTCGATGACCAGATGCCCTCGGCTGCCACCGAGAATGTGGGGTAAGTTCTTTTTTCAGTTCCACCTCCTAAACAGTTATACGGTTCTTGGATGCCTTGTGCGGGATGGGAAGTAGCGGCGTTAAATTCTCCCTTGAAAACTCCTGGCATAATGAGCATTCTGGCTTGCCCACGTCAGTTGTGTCGGTTGTATGCGAGGGGTTAACCACTCGTTGGGAATCATTGGAAATCTTTATGAAATCTCAGGGAATCTTGGAATTTTTTGGAGTGGTTACCCCTTCGGGGTTCATCTTTCTATGAATATCGTTGGGAATATTTGGAAATCTTTATGGAATCTCAGGGAATCTCAAGAAATCTCTGGAGTGGTTACCCCCTTGGTTGTATGCAGTAATCAATTAAATTATTAATTAATTATATATCATGGCAACGCGGAGCGCGAAAATTTCCTAAAGGCGCAAACGCGTCCTCGGCTCTCGAGGATTCACGAGCATTAGGATCACTTACGAGCACTTGTTCTTTCCCGGAATAGAAACTCACCACTCGTTTAGTTTCGTACGTGCAATCTTCACATTGATTCCACGCACTCATATTAGTGGTTTTTAGGCTATAGTATGAACATCCAAAAACTGTGCAGTGAGTTGGCCCTTTTCGTTGATTTATCCTGGAAAACTCCAGCCTAGCTGCTCTCTGTGAGACTTTGAGGGCAAGGAAGGTTTCTAATCTCTGGAGTATAGAGTATTCTCCTGTCCAGAAGGGTGTTTATGCGGACGCAGTTGTGTTGGTTTAGTTGGTAGTGCGTTGGAATGCTAGGTATGCCGCACAGATGGGCTTGTCGGAGCGGAAAACACCGATTGCATTGTATGCGATTGTACTTTTGTAATCGCCACTTGTACCTGTTATCCTGGACAAACCTTCCATGTTGCCTGCTTTATACATTACCTGATCGCTGAGTTGTTGCGAACCAGGGCCAGAACTCAGTACTTAACTTATACGAGTATACCTGGTGCCAAAGTACTCTCCGTGAGCGTCGAATAGGAATACAATAATGATAAATTGCTAAAAAAAAAATCTAAAAAAGCCTGTTTATTCGAAAATGTTTTTTTTTTTTATTGCTGAGGTGAATTTCTCAATTTGTAATTGAAGCAAAGTCCCACATTTTGGTGAGGTGGGTCACCAAATGTACGTAAATATTCGAGGCGTCTCTCTGCGTGGAGGGAACAAAGTCTTTTCACTGTCTTCAATTTTCTTTGACTTGTTCCCACGCCACCTCTCTTACTTTTTTCGGTACTTCCTCCCCTGGGTTACGTTACGCACTGAATACATTGCAAGATTGTGGCTAGGCTTGGAGCACGCACATTACGTTATTGAAGGGTAATGTGAGGGGCATTGAATTGCTCGGCTGCATGGACTGGTGAGCGATAGGCGATAACTCAAGGAGCGCCGGTGCCGGTCGCCGGGTACCTATACCTACCTGGCTTGCGTAACGGTACTATACGGCGCGCGTGTGTTACCCAATACGATCCAGGGAAATATATTTTGTCCTCGCTGGAGCTAAAGAGTTCGGGGAAGGCCTTTGAAGCCTCCGAGCAGTGGTGCTTCCCATCAGTTCCTGGAAGAAGAACAGAGGACGTGAGCATTCCATGTAGCTGGAGATTATGTATGCGAGCAGGTCCCGTTTCATCCTTTTTCCATGAGATTTATCCGTTAAAATCTCTTGTTTCTAGCCTACAGACATTAATATCCCCAATATCAGAATTCTTTTATAGACAAAATATAATGTAAGATAAGTGTTATTTACATTATTTGCTGAACTTTCCTCTCTAGGAAGACCCGACGCGAGTGAGAGAAGATTCTCATATTTTGTATATTTTGTGAATTTAAATCTTCCTGTTGTCCTAGAATTTTTTCCATGCTTACGTTTGCCGAATCGAAATGTGGCCCGTGAGAATTAGAAAGTATTGATATCGCTCTATTTTGACCCAGTGGTACTGTGTGACCTCTGAGCGAAGTATTCTGCGGGGTACTTCGATGCGTGTACTTTGTTCCTTAATAGCGCCTGTCCACAATGATTCATGGCAAGCTTGGTGGATAATTTAAATTGTCCAGCATTTGTTGTAGACGATGTACCTGGATGCATCTTGCCACGAAGTGTGGTGGTGGGTGACTAATGCCTGGCTGATTGGGATCAGACAGGTGCCGGACCAGACCTTAGGTATGGACAAGGTCTGTAAGTTTTAAAGGTTGGATCGTTTGTATGCAGAGTTAGGTCTCATAATGATCTAAAATCAGGTGGACCTAACCAATCCTATATTTTTAGAGTCCTGTGATTGTTCGGCGTAGATTGACGACACCGTGAGACTACTTAGCATTGAAATAAGATAACCTGTAGAATTTGGAAGCCTTGAGGTACGCAGACTAAGGTCCCACAAGCTGGGCTAGCCTGACAGCCCTAAGCCGGTGAGGGTGTGACGTTCTGTGTCCGACTCATTAGAGTCCTACGTGCCTCGACTCTACTATTTCCTTTATCTCCACATTTCTCTCCCATTCTCCGATCGTTATGAGTCTTCCTCTTCGAGCAAACGTGTATTTTTCTTTCCTCCCCTCCGGGGCCTGATGATGGGTTTTATTTTGATTTGGGGTGCTTCGCTGGGAGGGTATTTTTGTTGTGAATTAGCAGGGAATTGGTTTGGGGAGGCTGGGGATTGTTAACTCGCTGGATTTGCGGCGGGGTGACGCCTGTCCCGCTCCCCGTATCGAATCTTGTTCATTTTGACGGTTTCCTATCAGTTTCTCCCGGGACATTGCTGCTCCAGTGGTACCATTTGACGATGAAAAATTGCTGGCAAGAGGGTGAAATGTTTCTACATTTCTTGACTAATTTAGCTTGTGCAAAACTCGCGGAAGGGGACTTGGATTTCAAATTGCCAGTTTTTTAATTTTATTTCTGTTTTGCCATCTGTCAGTGATTCCTCTTTTTAATTAAAATTGTAATTGCTGATATTGTTTGATTTATTGATCGGAATTTCGCCTACCAAATTCATGTTGTTATTGAAGTTTTTCGAATTTAGTGGTTGACGTGGACCTGCATTTTGATGAGTTTCATCCTCGGGCGATCGCTGTGACGTGTATTACCCTCGCAGTGAAACATGTGTTATGAAAATGCCCCCTCTCGATTCAAATCGTGCATCACTCATCACTCATCACAGTTCTCCCTCAGAATAGTCGATCCTGTTGGCCGAGTGGTCCGTCGCATTGGCTCTTGCTACTTGAGTGATCTTTGTTCGAGTTCCAGATTTTCCGCTTATGGCTTTACGGCATTTGCTTCTACCCTTACCTGAAGCCTGAAGTGCACGTACCCTAATTTTAGTTTGAAATACGTGGTATTTTTTTGCTGTGGCCGAGTACCTTCTGCTGATTTTTTTTTCGATAAACCGGGCCTGACACGATAGCTATGCTTATTGTCCATGCCCTGCTGTCGAGACAATGAGGTAGACCGTTGTGCCTGCAAGTGTTTATGAATAGAAGGAAGAATGGCAGGCACCACCCAGGTTAGAGCCAGACTGAGCCAGGCGTGGCCCCTGTAGCTCTGAGACACTGCGAAGTCACAGTGCATTGCTTGTTACCTTCCGCCAGCTTGAGAAGCTCTAGTTTATAGACTGTTTTGTACTTGCGACCTAGTGAAAAGGCGAATTTAAAATATATACCGCCGTAATTTTTCAATCAAAATTTTGAACGAAAACAGTATACTTTCTCGACTTATTATAGCCTTGCCTTGCACTTACAAAGTAAAAAGGAAGATGCTTACTTCTTCAATGATTGTCTGGTGGGAAATCAGGAGTGTAAGTTGAAAACATTTGAAAAGTATCCAAAAATAAAGCAGAAAGATAGAGTAAACTGACTGAGTCCCGGAGTTATCTTATTCAATCTGAATCGCCATGGGGATTTTCTTTAACGGCCGTGGATTTAGGGCTAAGAAGCAAAATGGAACCAAAATAAAGTACCATAAAAACTCGTAGAAACTCTTAACCGTAAAATATCAATTTTATTGGAGCGTTGGGTTTGTCAAACGAGCACGAAATTAGGTTACTTTATTGTTGTACTCAATTTTATAACAGAATACGAAAATGAAGAATACAGTAAGTTTGTCTGACTTTTCAGTAGCTCAGCGGGAGTCACAACATTTTATGTTATTAGGACCCCAAGTCGAGGTATTGTTGAGCTTCACATACTACATACACAAAGTGAGATCATGCCTGTTTACGAGAAAATAGGTCCAGCTTATTTTCAGGTCTTATCGTTTTCCCGGAGCTATTTTTTAAACTCTGGAATTAGCATTCATGACAAAAACTACTGAAAATTGTAGTAAATAGCATCTGGTAGGTAATTAGGCTATCTCTTTCTCAAGCTTTAATGACTGCCTTTACATTCTCATGCCTTCTTATAAGGTCTCGGGTGACTTTGCAGCCCCTGCAATCTGCATTGCTATATAGCTTTGGAATTCTGGGGGAGCTCATTTACTTATGTGCTTTTAGCACCGGCATTTAGTCATCTGGTTTGTGGTTTTCTCTTTTGGAAGTAAGTTCAGCCTTTTTATCAATCTTCTAAAGAGAGATTTTGTGAACTAAAATAGGTACATTACCTGTTAGGGGCGAAATAATTACGTATGAAAATAATGAACCAGATTTCCTTGTTTCCAGCGGAAATTGTAAACTATATTATTCTGCCTACTAATGTGGAATGTGGAATGAAATGTCCGTTATTGACATAGAACACGCTCGATAAGAAGATGACGCATGTGCTTATGAATTATTATATGCTTAAATGTTTTGACAGCTGCGGGCTACTTGCGAGCTTTCAAACCCAAATCCCTGTCTTATCCCGACATGGAAGGTTGCATCCGGCTTTTAACTCTCATACTTTAAGCAGCTTGAAGACGTTTTGGAAATCTCTTTTAGATGATTCATGATTGGCTTGTATTTTATTTCATTGTGAGTAGCGGCGTATTGGCGTAGTGACTTGTTGGTAATGCTTCTTGCGAATCTTGCACAGTCAGTCCAGCCGTGATGGGATCCTGACCTTTGTATTAAATAAAATTTAGTAAATAAAATCAAAAACTACAATTAGACGGGATTATTAGCATATATCACATGCAGGAAAATATTACAGCTAAAAACCAACGTACCCAATAACTAACCAGAAATCGAGGGGTAAACCACTCGTTGGGAATCTTTGGAAATCTGTATGGAATCTCAGGGAACCGCTGGAGTGGTTACCCTCTCGCCTGAAACTGAACTGTCTGGCGTTATTTTGACCACGGCCACCCTCTCGTGAGGAGAAGCCACTAGGCCCAACCCCCTAAAGCTGTTGAACTATGGAGTTGAAATAAGTGTTAATAAGTAGTAATATTTTCAGGTGCGTCTTGGGAAACCATGGTATTAGATTTTAATCTCCAGTTTATTGGGAATTCTTCATTTTAATGTGATCCCTCTCCTCTTCTTTTTCGAGTGGAGTGTTAATGACATTTATTTTCTTGGCTCGCTTGATGGAAGCTCATAAAACAGTTACGATGAGACGGAAAAAAGAAATGGAAGGCCAGATAGGGGGGTGGTGTGATGGGCCTGCCACACAGTGATGGACGATTTCTATTGACATACCCGGTCACGGGACAGTCATAAAACTAGAGACGCTAGATAAAGGGGGCGAAGTTTTGCGAAGGTTGGGACGACGGGGAGAAAGCTAGCCGCCCGGGCGGCTGCTATCAAACAGGCATAAATTCTAGAAGTGGCATATAGCATACATCGTTCGGGCTGTCAACACATTAGCAAGCCGTGACTGATGGGTCGTAAAAATCAAAAAACTTCTTGTATTCCTATTTTTTTGGCCTAGGAAACCTTGAAATTTGATCCTTTTTCAGTGGGACCTTTTTGAAATGGTTGTCCGTAGAAAAAGGATATAAGCTGCTTATTCAACGACCAAATTTTGAGACTACCGACCTGTTCTCTCCCCCTAAGAATAAGGTTTTTTGGTAACGTGAAAGATATGGAAACTTCCATGGAGATGAAATCTGAGGAAGTGGAAGGAGAAGAGACGTAGAAGTTGAGGTTCTGACAGAGATCGTCTGACAAGTTCATGGAAGCCAGGTAAAACCATTACCTTTATTCAATTTCAACTGACAAATGAACTTCAATCTTAAATCTTATGAAATGAAAAAGATTGTAATCGTTGTTGAGAAGAAGTGGGGATTGCTCTCAGGGAAGACGTAAAAAAAGGAATGTTTTGAAGTTTCGGATCTGAGATTTGTCCATGGTTCTCATGTAAGGACAGGCTGTGGTTAGGCAGCAGGCAGTTACACTCCGACACGGTGAGTTATTGGCGCTAACGAGGGACCAGGTACTAGGTACTCGATGCTTCCTGCCAAATGCGGATGATCTCCTGAGAATGGAGGCTTAAAATATGAGTAGGTATGTCTCGTATATCCAACCGGTGGGGCAGACGGGGATTTCACTCCCAGAATCAATGCGATTGTTCTGGTCAACAGAGGCCCTCTCCTTGAAGATTACTCCTTTTTTGGTTTCATTTGCTTCAGTAGCTGAACTAGCTAGTTTTCCCAAGACGCAAATGTTATTTCAGTGAGTTATCCCAACAGCAGATAATACCGACCCTACCGATCATAATATTATATCGATTGTGATTTCTTTGGGTTGATGGCTCTTATCATGACATAAAAAAAAAATTAGGTCAGGTAATGAAATCACATAAGGCATGATGGATCGATGGATCTAATTAATAGGTGGGGAAAATAGTTTTTGCTTTTCAGCTGAGTCACGTTAAGGTCCTTGTCGAACTGATTCGGAAGTAACGGGTAACTCCTGCGTCTATTGTTTAGGCAAGGTTTGAATGGAGGAGACCTACAAGATGCAGGTTGGGCGTAGGTGGTAGTGTAGATTGCTGCAGAGTGATGTACTGTAGATAGACAAGATGTGCTTTTCCAAGTCCGTCTAATTGTATTTGTTCTGCCGGCCATAACAGTTCCCCCGTTTGATCGATTGACACCGCGTTCTTTACGCACAGCGCCTACGCTGCTGCTGCTGCTACTGCGGGCCTGTGCTGCCTACTTGGTCACGCAATGTGGGCAGTGATATCTCCACGCCGCGTCTCGTCCCCGCTCGATAAGACATAGCTTAGCAGAAGAAAGACATTGGGAATTTTTTTCCAATGCACAATGGCCACTCTTGTACTGGTGTAGTTGCTCTGTTAGTATTGTTCTAGAGAAATAAATAATTTCACTGAAAATAATCAAAGTACAGATAATTGGTAAACATAGAACGGGAAACAAAATAGTGAAGCCCAAACTTAGGGGCCGGTATCCTTTCTGTAGCTGTACACATTTTTTCTTCTTCGAATGTTTCCCACCTCCAGGCAAAGTCCAGTTCAGTATAAACATTTGGACGATTGCTGCATGGATGGAATAACACTCAAATATGCGGTGGCGTCTCGCCACTCGCCAGTAGTGGGCTAGCATTATGGTGCCACGGGTTGCTGCATCCGCCAGGTTGTCATTAAATCAATTAGCTCGTAAGCCTTCGCCACTTTTTGTGAACGTCAAGATGAAATGCCCAGAGAACCGTTATTTCATGCAGTTTAAGATTCGAGGAAAAAATGGAAGGAAGTGAAATGAAAATGTATAGAAACCCTTTGGCTGTAATTACTCAGTTTAGGTTTGAGCTGGCTTTTGTTTGATCAGTAAGAAAGAAATTTTACTAGCGGAGCGGCTAATGATGTAATCCTGGAAAAGCTCTCTCCTACGTCCTTATAAAATAAAGGTGCGCTGCCTCTTTTTGATAAATTCCCCAAGTAACCCGTAATGAAATTCCTTGGGATGGATTTTGTGCATGGGAGCCAGTGTGTCGCCGCTGCTCGCCACTGAGGCAGAGGCGCCATCGACCGGCCGCTGACGGCTGCCCGAGTAGCCTCTCTCCGCTCAGCAGTGCGTCGAAACGCCGTCGCTATGGTTACGACAACAGTAAGCACTGTGTCAAGGTCAATGTTGGATGAGTTTTCTTCTACCGGCCTGGTCCTAGCCTCGTCGTAGGAGAGATCCCTCTTACCCTGGTTTCTAAAACCTTGCTGCACTGGTGGTATAGTCGAACTGAAATAAACCTTCGTAAGTTATGCGGCCCAAATGAAAAGATCGAAAGGTCGAGAACCGATGTCCTAGGGACCTAGGGGATGTGTCTCTTCATATCGCTCTCGCTGTTTTTTTGAAGGGCTTGGAAAAGGAAACATCTCTGAAGCCGAAGCTCCAACAAGTTCGCATGGCTTTGATCGCGTTCGAAAGAGAGTCCAGCAATTTATGGTAGAGCTATGACAGTGTGCATTAGGGGCTAGTGTGGGAGGATGAGCAAAATTTACGAAAGTGTCGCAAAATAATGGCGACCTGAGTGTTGAGTGAGAGTGAAAGTGAGTTGGTGACTGGTGTGAGTTGGCGTTACACAATGAGTTGGGATCCGAGCTCGAGCTAAGCCCTCATACCGGAACGGCCAACATAATCCCATCATAAGTCATAAGGACTCGTAACATTATTTGGTGGCGGTTCAAACAGCACAGACGCCTTTTACAACCTGGACACCTCGTCATAGCAATTATGTATTATGATATGATTCAGCGGTGATGGAAGGGCAAGCGTAGTCGGTACTTGTTGTAACAACAGGTAAAAATCCGATCACAAAACCGTCCTTTCAGGTCATTTCCTTTTCTTAATTTGACTCAACAATCAGGAGCTTTCTTTTCTCCATATGGCCCTCAAAACTGTAGGTACATGTGAAACGTTCATTTCAATTTGCTTTTGATTAAATTTAAAAATAATATAATAATAATCTTGACCTGGACCCTGGACCACTGAAAGTTGGAATGGTGCCAACATCAACGTTGCATTGCGTTAATGTTGTCTATAACGCCCAATGTTGGTCCTGTTTTCTTTATGCTTACGACACATCAAGTCGCTTCGGTAACTTTTCCAGAAAAAAGGTTCATTGATTCCGTTCACAGCTTACCGCTTGTGTCATGGATCAGTCCTTTCAGTCAGTTGAAGATGAGGAAGGTACAAGATTGATGAGCTGAGAGATGGAGGGAAGAGACTGAACTGAAAGGAATGGGAGGAGAGAGCGTAGGTATTACCGTAAAACGGCGAAGCGCCACCTCAGACCATTTTCCAAACTTGGGGGTTCATTTAGTAAATCGACCACCTGTTTCACCTTTCCCTTTCTACCAAAAAGTTCATTGGTGTACCCTGTTCTGTCGCTGCTGTTGGAAACTGTTGCCATTGTTATCCTGCAGTGAATTAAGTACACTTGATCTGATGTAATGATGATACTTCCGTTTTATTCTCCAACTTTCCAAGTTCTATTTGTCACGACACACCTGTGCATCCTTCATGAGTAAAAAAGTTTCCAAGTTTTCCTGCATATAAAACGGTTTTTAGAGAGAAAAACCTGGTGCGTTTTTGGAGTAGTACAGCCTGCGTGAAAGTCCGGTCTTATAGGCTTTATATAAAGGTGAATGCGAGGGGGTAACAACTCAAGAGATTCCTTGAGATTCCGTAAAGATTTCCAAAGATTCCAAACAATATTCATAGAAAGGTGTAACCACTCCAAAAAAAAATCCAAGATTTCCTGAGATTTCATAAAGATTTCCAATGATTCCCAGCAAGTGGCTAACCCCTCGGGTGAATGTATTTGTATCCGTTGATCTGATAGAAGTTTATTGATGGCACCTCCACCTTGGGTTCCGACGGATCTGGCGAATAAGGACCAAGTGTGTTTTGTTTAGGACGCGTAAAATTGGCCAATTGTCCGGAACGTTGAGGTGTTGCGAATGGTCCAGGCTCTCAGTCCCTCACTATTCAATATCGCTCAAATTCCACCATAGCGGACCAATGGCTCGCTAAGGCTAATCATGGTGCCTATTCGACCGCACAACAGCCTCGTTCGTTCTGCATTGATGACAACCCGCGGGGAACTGGAAACACTACACCGATACCTACCCGACGTTTAAGTTTACGTCAGATGGCCTTTAAAATTTTCACGGTTGTTTGAAAATTTTGGTGGCATGGTTAATGGGATTTTGAGAGGAGTTTTTATTGTGGCTGATAACGTTTACTTAGTTTTGTGGGGAAGAAATTAGGAGAAAAAGCTAAAGGGAGAGAAAGTTATTACCGAGGGGGTAACCACTCAAGAGATTCCTTGAGATTCCATAAAGATTTCCAAAGATTCCCAACAATATTCATAGAAAGATGAACCCCGAAGGGGTAACCACTCCAAAAAAAATTCCAAGATTCCCTGAGATTTCGTAAAGATTTCCAATGATTCCCAACGAGATTCCCAACGAGTGGTTAACCCCTCTGTTATTGCTCGCAACCTAATCCTAATCCTACCCGCCAGGGCCAGTACATTGCTATAGCAGGTATTTGGAGCGGTCACCATGTGGAACCGTGCTTGAGACCCATACTTACTTAGTGGAGGCAAATGCGACAAGGAAAATCACTTTATCATAATTTCCCAGACCCTCGGGCTCTCCATCCATAGCTAAATGTTACATATTATTTAGGTTAGGCTGGTATTTAATTGAAATAATTTTCCAGGAAATGTCGTTTTCGGTTGCAATACCTTTTGTTTCTTGTGAAATTTTCCATGAAGAGGAATCCAAATGGTCACATTTTACTGCTCCTCAAAAGTAACTGCAGAGGGGATGGAGTTGTTTCAACATCACTTCAAGGCTGGGCATTGGTCGCTTCAGGTCAGAAGTGTTCTCTCAAGTTTTCGCGTTGAAATTGATACGAATTGTCGGGGAGTTGAAGCGAGCTAAGGAGCTCTTATTTCGCTGGAAGTGTATAGCCATTCCTGGAGAAATGAAGGTGCGGAAAGCGCGGAATCAAAGGACGTTAATCATGTTGATTTACGCCAGCCGTGATGTTGCCATTACTAACTCCATCATGACCAGTAAATTGATATTTTGTTATGTGTGTCAAGTTGAGCGCGATCGCAGCGTCTCTATTTGGGCGTGAGGAAACATCGGTCCCGTTCATTGTTAATTTGGATAAATAGCTTTCTCGAGGGGAGAGTGTAAGTTGGAAAGTGATGTCAGCGCTCTGTTATGATTTTTATTCTGGTTCGTTTGGCTAGTTCACTTATTGAGAACCTTAATTGTTAAAGAAACAGTTGCTGTTGAAATGTTCTGGAAGTACTGTTCGTAGGTATTTTCCCTTTACCAGAGAGGTAGTCGAAGAATTTTTTAGTCTGGGTTGTTTCTTGGTAGCCGAATGTATGGTCTCTGAAATCTGTAGAGCCGGGAGTCCTAGGTTGAATCCCACAGCTCGCGAAACATTTCCTAACTGGCACTCACCTCAAAATAGTGCAGTTATTCTAAGTGTAGACAGTAGTGCTGGGAAGTGATAAGTTGCTTTAGAACAAAAAACAACCGAAAAGCTTGACAGTGAAAGGAAGTTACCGAGGCAACCATCTTGGAAGGATGAGGGGACAAAAAGTTGATTAATGCACCACGGATTAATTAAATTGAACAACTCTGATAAAAAAGCGGTACGGTAAATTTGAATGAGGTGTAGCCGCGTGGGTTATGATGGAGTGTGACGCAAGCGGGTACACCGAGGCAGTGGGCAAAAGCGGTGTGCGCTAACTTCGTAACGGGACTACATGGTTCGGGAGCTCGTGGGGACAAACATGCGTGAAGGGCTTGACAATTTTCACCCTCCCAGCGGGATGCGGATTTGGTCCAGTTGTTCAAAAACCGTTTTCTTGCTGTTGGGGTCTGGGGCTTTTAGCCCCCAGAATTTTTTCAAAAATCAAAAAAGGGCCTTTTTTCTCGGGAGGGGCTTGATGGGTTTAAGTGATGGGAAATGGTGCGCAGTAACCCCCAGTCACTAGAAACACCAAAGCAAGAAGGTTTGTCCGGGGCTTTCCCCAAACAAGAAAGGTTCCAAAATCTCAAAAAGGGCCAAAAAAATCGGGAAAAGCTTGATGAAAAATTCCTTCACCGGGAGGTTCCCCATGATGGCCCGAGTCCAAAAAGCACTTTCTTGGTGTTGGGGCCCGGGGCTTACCCCTCCCAAGAAAGCCGTTTTTGGAAAATTTTCGATTTTCCACCTGAAAAGAGTGAAAAGGTTGATGGACAAAATCGGTCGCAAATGGTGCGGAGTAACCCCCATACACTAGAAACACCAAAGCAAGAAGGTTTGTCTGGGGCTTTCCCCCAACAAGAAAGGTTCCAAAATCTCAAAAAGGGCCAAAAAAATCGGGAGAAGCTTGATGAAAAATTCCTTCACCGGGAGGTTCCCCATGATGGCCCGAGTCCAAAAAACACTTTCTTGCTGTTGGGGTCCGGGGCTTTCCCCTCCCAAGAAAGCCTTTTTTGGAAATGTTTTGATTTTCCACCTGAAAAGGTTGATCGTCAAAAACGGTCGCAAATGGTGCGGAGTAACCCCCAGACACTGGAAACACCACAGCAAGAAGGTTTGTCCGGGGCTTTCCCCTATTGCCACAAGTGTATCTTCACATTTCGACTGGTAATTATATATCTAAATAGCACCGTCGCGCTTCGCAAACAAAAAATTGGTTAAGGTTAAGCTAAAGGAGGTTTCTTATATATCTAAGCAATTGAAAATATATTGTAAGTATGTAGTTAGTCTTAGTTATGACCCTTTAAATTATCAACATGATTAGTTTCTATATTTGTTAATTCATTGCACTTTCCTAATTTATTGTCACAAAAATCACGGAAAGTTATCATCATCACATACATAGATATGGGTACCAATGCAACAATTTACCCAATTGACGTTCTACTTTTAAGACTAAGTAGGTGTGAAAACGGCTCTTGCCGTTTCTTAAATTTCTGAGGACATTCTGGCAACTTTTACTGACAAAAAAATTAGAAAAAATCAACATTGCGACAGATTCCTTACAGTAGTGTTAGAAGAAACTCTACAAACCTGCGTTCTTTCTTTCTACAGCTTGAGTAATTTATTATTATTTAGCACCGCATTTTGTGCCTTACTTTTTTTTATTCAGAGTCATGATCCAAGCCGTCAGATGATTCAGAAAAATCATCCTCAACGTCGTCGCCCTCCTCTTCCGACTCACTTCCTTCGGGAAATTCCAGGTCTTGTGGAACTGGAGGCTTCGAGTCCCACTGAGGACTGAAGCGGTCATTTTTCAGTTCCCACCCGTTTTCTGTAGGGGACAATTCCCTGTTCGGATTGTCGAGGTGGGGGTGCCGCCAGATATGTGAAATGTAATTACTCCTCAGAATTTTATTGAAGAATACGCTCTGGCATGGAGGGAACTGGGATGGTAGTATGTTTTTAATTGCGGCGAATGGAGCTTTCCCTCCTACAGGCTTCGCATATTTAGTGAATAAGTTTTTTCTTGCCTCGTTGACCTTTTTGCATTTTTGGCTATACATTTCACAAGTAAAGGCTTCTACGGCGTCTTTCGTTTCACTTGATACCTCCACTGATGTGCCCAAGGCTGCGAATGCAGACTGGTATGCATCCTTTTTTAACATAAGGGAGTATGGCCGTACTTTCCCCTTTCCAACAAATGCCGCTGTTGCGTCACACCCTGTGTAGGCATGAAAACCAACCAAGGCCTTGCTCACTTTAAGTCCCAGTTTCTTCGCCAGTCCGGTGATGTCCAGAACTCTTTTTTTACTACCCGTTCCGAATTCTACCCAATACTGGTGTCGTAAAGGATCGATATTTATAATGAAGATTATGACAACATCGGTGTCGTTTGTTTTTACCATAAAATGGAGGTCCTTTTTGAGGGACATCGACTGAGATATTTGGTAGCAATGAAGAAATAACCTTGAGTCGGCTTCTTCATGGTCACACCTAATTTCAGAAACTTCCTGGTTTTCTGCACCATTATTGTTACTGAGTAAAGTAAACTATTTTCGCGCCTAATAGTTTCTGGTTTTCCTCTTTCTTCCACTCCTCCGCAAGATAGTTGACCAACGATTTTTTTAAATTCGAATTTCGGAGTGCTTTTTGAAGATCCCGGGGGGCCTTCTGATGCGGACCTTGTATGATATAGTCGATGGCCAGTTCGCCGAAGGTTTCTGGCAAGTTCCTTGTGGGAAGGGAATGAAGGAAAACCATACCGTCTACAACATCAATGTCACAATACGAAGGAGGTTCAGCATTAGCATGAAACTTTTCCAAGCGTTCCACAAGTGCTGCCTTGTTAGTTTTTGCCATAGTGCCACCAATACTCGCAAGTGAAAGAGGTAAAGGCGTCAAAGAGTGTTCTAAAACCGATTCAAGGTCCAACTTCTTTTCAATGGCAAGAGAGCACATCCTCGCAAATAACCCGCAGACTACTGTTACCTCTTGCAGTTTGCACGTTGGCATTACCATGTTAATTATCCGTTCATGGAGGGATTAACCCCTCCCCCCCCCCCCCCCCCCCCCGTGGATATGGCTAGGCTGTACAAACTGTGACTATTATCAGTCACCCATATGAAATCGTGAGATTTACTTTTAAAAAAATTGACAAAAATAATAAATAAATTTTCCAAAAAAGGCTTTCTTGGGAGGGGAAAGCCCCGGACCCCAACAGCAAGAAAGTGTTTTTTGGACTCGGGCCATCATGGGGAACCTCCCGGTGAAGGAATTTTTCATCAAGCTTCTCCCGATTTTTTTGGCCCTTTTTGAGATTTTGGAACCTTTCTTGTTGGGGGAAAGCCCCAGACAAACCTTCTTGCTTTGGTGTTTCTAGTGTATGGGGGTTACTCCGCACCATTTGCGACCGATTTTGTCCATCAACCTTTTCACTCTTTTCATGTGGAAAATCGAAAATTTTCCAAAAACGGCTTTCTTGGGAGGGGTAAGCCCCGGGCCCCAACACCAAGAAAGTGCTTTTTGGACTCGGGCCATCATGGGGAACCTCCCGGTGAAGGAATTTTTCATCAAGCTTTTCCCGATTTTTTTGGCCCTTTTTGAGATTTTGGAACCTTTCTTGTTTGGGGAAAGCCCCGGACAAACCTTCTTGCTTTGGTGTTTCTAGTGACTGGGGGTTACTGCGCACCATTTCTCATCACTTAAACCCATCAAGCCCCTCCCGAGAAAAAAGGCCCTTTTTTGATTTTTGAAAAAATTCTGGGGGCTAAAAGCCCCAGACCCCAACAGCAAGAAAACGGTTTTTGAACAACTGGACCAAATCCGCATCCCGCTGGGAGGGTGAAAATTGTCAAGCCCTTCACGCATGTTTGTCCCCACGAGCTCCCGAACCAACAGTCTCGTCAGGGATCTCTACACACACTGGATCGTGACGCTTTGCGTATGGGTAGTCAGACTTCGCAAATTTTTGAAATTAACTAGTTAGTAGCTGTTATACGATATTTTGGTATGATATTTACGTTACACACGAGGGGTTAACCACTCGTTGAGAATCTCTTTGGGAATCATTGGAAATCCTTATGAAATCTCGGGGGAATCTTGGAATGTTTTTGAGCGGTTACCCCTTCGGGGTTCATCTTTCTATGAATATCGTTGGGAATTTGGGAATCTTTGGAAATCTTTATGGAATCTCAAGGAATCTCTGGAGTGGTTACCCCCTCGGTTACACACTTTATATTGTCTCATGGTGCCACAGATTGATAAGGAAACTCGTATGGCAACGAAGCCTTACCATTTATGTGCCAAGTAGAAGTAAATGCTATTACAAATAAGAGAAATAAAGAACATCTGCATCACAACAGGTCGCAAATATTGAATCTGCTATGAAGGTAGCCTATCCAGTGTGTATCGGGATCCACGTATCCTCAGCTCGCTTTGAGCTACACTGGGCTATCTGCATTACGGTTCCAGTTGTTTGTGGCCCCGTCTAGCTATAGGTGGCCTCCAAAATATTTGCTAAGTGTTCAGCTTTCCATCTGTAATGAGTCTGAGGTCTGTAAGTCTGCGGGAACCATTTCACCATTTTATACATACATGCATGATGTACATCGATAATTTGTAGTTATGTTTGTGCGGGTTACAGGGTGCCTTAGAAGGGATGGAGTGTCATAAAGAGCGATGTTACAAATATGTATTTGTTTCGCTTGTTAAAAAGGAAGCTTATCCCTAGTATAGGTATTATATTTTTCTATTTTACATGCGTGTTGTGGAAAAATGATCCTGTTGAATGATTTAGCGGTACTTTGAACATGGATATCAGGTTTATTTAATTCTGTCGAAAACTCAGACAAGTGTAAAATGTTTTTTTTTTCCCCGGGTGAACGAGGTTAATATTAACCCTTGATGTCACCTGTGAACTTGTTCAGTGTTCATCTCTGGCGATCATTCGCTTCTCTATCGCTGGATGCGCTTTCATGTTGGACGACCCACGTGCTGTGATAGAATGGGATGGGTGAAGCCATGTGCGAGGGACCGCCGGGACCTGCTCTGCGGGGAGTCGCATGTGTACCTAACGGTGGCCCCATTCTCTTTCAAGTTTTGATTCTAATATTGGTTTATAATAAAAAGAGCGAATGATTGGACGCTATACTTGTACAGTCCTTATTCTCTAGTTTTTTGTAGTATCTGAAGTGAAGCTATGGAGTTGCAAAAGTCAGTTCAGTTTCTCGAAAAAAGTAGTGTCTGATGTGACTTTAGGTCACGCACAAAAATACACCGAAGTATCTTTCATATTTCAGTTCTCGTTATCAAGAAATTCTGAAGTCCGTGTCGTTCATTGAGTACCCGTCTGTGAGAACTATAGATGTGGTCTGATGTGAGGGATGTCTGGAGTATGGGGGTGATGTACTGGAGTTTAGGAGCGCTGAAGTTGAATTCTGTTGAAATGGAGCTGATGGAACGAATGGGGGGATCGTTCAAGACGGACGTAGTTTCATAGGAAACAACCCCTTATATTGAGCATATGGTCCTGCAGCCTGTGTCTGCGTAACACGTATACCTGTATTTGAAAGTTTTCCGTGGTTCCTCGGTAACAGCTGTCAACCTTCCTTCTAGCACCCGTCACAACTGACTCTCACAATGCGCGAGACGGCTGTCTGCTGTTAGGGCAAGGACAAGTTTGCTGAACCGGTGTAGAGAAAATAGTGTAAGACTTTTGAATAACTTAATTTTGAAAATGATAAAAGCTGCGAGTGTGAATGGGCTAGCGGAGTGAACGTACACAGCTTGTGACACTGATTGTGAAAGACGTATACGCATGTCTGTATTGTAATTTGCCTGCTGCCACTTTTTAACGAAAAGTTGCATTAGCTTGTTCCGTGGCGTTCTCATTGCATCTCATTTTGTATGTTTTACCTGTCCCAGAAAAGTGGTAGCCCGTAGCCATATTCCCTTGTATCATTTCTTTGAGCTTCGATTAGTTCGATTCCAGCCGGATGGGCCAGGGGACATTATAGGATGAGTGAGTGACAGTAGTGGTCGACCGAGTGCTGTAAATCGTAATAATTTACAACTCCTCTGCTTGTTCTACCCCATCGCGTCAACCGTCTTTCATCAACTTCCTTTTATTTGACTGGTTGTTGGCTTACCTAAATATTGCCCGGCATTGTCGCATTTACGACCCTTCTGTTATTGTTGGGTTTCCATGTTGACACGTTTAGTCAGCTCACAAGTTGAGCTTCTTTTTCTTGTCGTGTCTGGCGGTACAAGTTTATTGTTTCTTGTTCTTATAAAGAAACACTGTGCAGCGTTTATTTGTAGCCGTAAATGTTTCTTCAGAAGAAATACAATTCTTTTTGGAAATGTTCTAATAATCAGAGTCCCTATACTTTTTCCCAAAAGAGACCCTTTTGTGGTGCATCTGTGTAGCTGTATATTTGCAGTTTTTATTTCAAGAACAATTGTTGCGCAGATTGCCTACGTCTCTTCAATCTGTGATGGAAGGGAGACAATGGTTCGCTCAAGAATAAGACAACAAGGGACCCCATCTCTGGGTCTGTTAGGCCACCCTATTGTTTATTCCCATCTGGATCTTCCAGTATCGATTTCAGTCAGACGAGAATTGTCCAGTTCAAAGAGTTTACCAAACGTCGTACCCTATGCAATCAATTATTTTCTAGAAATCCTATAAGAAAATAATTCAGTGACTCTGGTACGAGTACCGCTCTCATAGCTTCGACATTTTTCGTCCAGCTTTGAGAACCATAGTAGAACAACCTGTAAGAGTTCGGCAAACTAAACAAAGCACAAGAACAAGATAGGGTTATTATTCGATCTGAAAACCTTTATTGCGAGGGGTTAACCACTCGTTGGTATCATTGGAAATCTTTATGAGATCTCAGGGAATCTTGGAATTTTTTGGAGTGGTTACCCCTTCGGGGTTCATCTTTCTATGAATATCGTTGGGAATCTTTGGAAATCTTTATGGAATCTCAGGGAATCTCTGGAGTGGTTACCCCCTCGCTTTATTGTTATATGATGTACTGAAGTTAAAGTACTACAGTAGTGGATCCACTTCTGTGTGTGTACAATTAGTTTCTCATTGCGGTGTGCGGTAGTGGTGGAAGCAGTAGCAGTCGTGGCACGTCAGCTGGGGCCGACGTGCCTTTAGCCGTGGGGCATGGAACGTGGGAACGTGCGGCATACGTAAATAACATGGCTAAAGCACACATTGCACAATGCGGACTTGTTTGCGGAATATTCAGATAACGAACGGTCCAAACCTCGTACGCCATTTTCACAGTCTCCCTCCCCCTAATTTTTCCTGTTTGATTTTTCTCTCATTTTTCTAATATTGTGTGTTAGGTAATGAGAGTGCGGTGAAGCTCTGAAAGAGTACCTAGGTACTACCTGAAAGAGTATCTAGGTACTACAAGGAATGAGAAAGGGGGCGGTGAGTTTTCGGTAGGATTTCTGGCTATAGCACTTCTCGGAAAAGCCTGACACTGGTGTAGGTTTTTGGGTCCCGAAGTGAGTTTTGCTTGAACAGTACAATATTTATAAAATGTTTGAACTCAACCTCACTGGCCTCTCTTTTGAACTTGTTCCAACTCCAAAACTTAGCTGTCGTTTAGGCCTGAGGGACGATATTCTTCAAGGGAGTATTTGAAACTGCATGTACTTAGATAATGATTGAGCTTCGAGTGAAGTATTTTCTTGACGCTTGAGTATTCTACTACCCAGCAAGTAGGTGAAAAATGAGGTGGTGCAGAGTTCCTTTCCGTCAGCAGTAGTAACCAAATGAATTAGAATTGTGATTTATGCGTGTGAGTTGGTAAATGATGAGTGGGGAGGGATTGGGGATTCGGGTTATCTTTATCTCCTCTCTCCCACTCACAGGCACCCTTTGTGAGCGTCCTGTTTGTTTATACCATAACACTGTCACATCGTCCAATCCCCTCTATCCTCTCCTGTTTGTGATCTAAAAAGGGTGTGCCGTCTGACCATGAACATCCTGGCAGAGGTGTTCGCTTGTCGCTTGGTCCAATAGCGCACACCTTTAACGTAGGGCCGTGCGCAGGGTGTATAGAGTATCCTAAATTTACCAAACGGTTTCGTCTACATCACAAAAAATAAATACTATTCCCACCATGTTTAGATTCTTAAATTGACTCCCGACGACTGTGCTCGGACAATATAACTGTTAAATCGCAGCTGTGCCCTTTTATGTGCTGCTTGTACATTTTATAGGGCTGTTTTAAGAATAATAAACGCCATTCAGATTCTGGCCATAAAATTTTGTCGTTCTGTCCTTATCAGTTGGTCCTTTTTGTGACGTATAATTAATTCACCTTAGCACCAGTTATGGCAGCCATGCACCGGTTTCCAGAATACAATTTTTCATTTAAAATTTTGATGGTCCGTGCCTTGGTTATAATAAACCAGCTTAGGTATTTCAGAGTGCAGCAAATACGAGGGGTTAACCACTCGTTGGGAATCTCGTTGGGAATCATTGGAAATCTTTATGAAATCTCAGGGAATCTTGGAATTTTTTGGAGTGGTTACCCCTTTGGGGTTCATCTTTCTATGAGTATCGTTTGGAATCTTTGGAAATCTTTATGGAATCTCAAGGTTACCCCCTCGAGCAAATATCTCCTGAATATAAAAGACATAATATGGCATAGTTGAGAGTAACAGATTAACGAAAAATGAGATGTGATTTCCGTTAAGGGAAATCCATGGTGATCGTCTAGGTTTATTTGGATGAAGCTATGGCTGGAGCCAACTGCCTCCAGCCTGCCTCCTGCCTTGTGACGTAGCACAGCCTGCAGCTGGAATGCCTCATTCGGTTGTTTGATGTGGCCATGTTTGTCTAGATGGGATATTTAAATAGTGGTGGGGTCCATTAGGGTCCGTACGGCACTGTGCCACTCCCCATCACTTCTTATCGACGTATAGCATCGCCACTCACGTCCACAATCACCAGCTACTTCCGTGAGGGACTGAGGGGCCAACCACTGCGGTAGGCCCGGAAAACTGGGGAATACTATCTAATCGAATACTAACGCTGTCGGTCTCGATGCTGATGACGAAAGCATTCAAAACAATTTACTTACATTCAGTGATTAGATGTATAACTTCATTTTACGATGGGCTTTTCGCTGTTTCGAAGCATTCTAGTCTGTTACTGTACGTAGGTATTTTCTGTTTGTTTATGGTTCAATATTTTTTTTTTTTTTTTTTAATTTTTTTTTTTAAGAATATTGAATAGTACGTTTTGTTCAGTGATGAAACTTCCCGAGAACCAATGTGATTTTTCTTTCCATTAATATTCAGTCTGTACGGTTTTACGTACAAAGTTGGCAAATTTCCGCTCCAGAAATTCATCTCTATAAATAAGCTGACAGTATTTTGTGTTATTTTATTTTACTGGAAAATACGCATGGCCACGTCTTCTCATCTTAAGGAAACTGACGTCAAGAGATTATACAAACATCTTAGAATGCTGGATATTCCCCTCCCGGGATGAACCCTTATGGTCGGACTATTTTTAAAGATTCAAATTCATTCCAACCCGATCCGTCGTAAGACTCGCCCCCTCCTTAGATTGTCCTGTTGAAAAACATTCGTCTTTCCGTATCCTTAGGTATACACAGATAAAGTAGTGTTAACACAGAGCACTCTCGCGGTTTTGCCACAGGATTAATAATTTTATATTTTATGAAAGAGATATGCGATGTTGTGTAATTTTGTTTTTTTAGTCGAGTGAGGGTCAACACTTGCTGAGAAATGAATGAGTGTCTTTATAAAAGCCCCTCTCCCGTCCTCTCGCAATGTAATCGCCTGCGTCCATCACATGCCCGTACATTAATGTAATAGAATGTGTTGGATGTCATGTGTTGTCTGTTGTATATGGTCGTTGAGAGAGCAAACGCGAGGACATGGCGTACAACGCTCACTTTGTCCATTTATCTGCTATCCGTGTAACGACGTTCTGAGTCCTCCTGCTGGCATATTTTTACTCTCTCGCCTCATACGTGGGGCTCGCAGAAAGTATAGTCCAAGTCAGGCTGGGAGCATACCGATAAGTCATAATTTCTTGCCAATTTAGGGCTAATCAAAACTTCTTCTTGATCAGGGAAATATCTGCTCAGGGTCGGATTAGCATTTTTAGCGTATGGTAGGATATGGAACCCAAATCCGGATCGGCGTCAACTGAATATCTTCAAGAAATTATGACTAATCGGTATGCTCCCAGCCTGACTTGGACTATAGTTACGTTTTTTTTTTTTTTTTTTTTTTTTCAGATTTAGCTGTGTCGTGAGTTATTCATTGCTATTTTTGCTTGCTTACGACGCATAAAAATAATAAATCATCCCCACAAACCAGCGGTAGCTCTTCAAGGTGAATTGAAGCGGCTAAACGAGGGTCGAAGTGTCGAGGACAGAGGAGAGAGGAGGGAGCCTATAGAAGAGGTTCAAGTCCCGGACTCCTCCAAGTTTCCAGGGGAGTTGGGAGTTTCAAAGTTTCCCTTATCGCCCTCTTACCGGACTGCGGACCTTTGTCAACAGATATGCTGTTATTGATTTGACGTCCCAACTTTAAATGAACAGGTCTCGTTTGGGAAAATTGCTCTCAAATCTATTTGTGGACTTCGTTGACCCGTGGTCATCTTCCTCTTCCGGGTGGATGACCTTTACATTAATTATATTGAGGTTCCTTGGTTATCCTCCTAATGTGTCACTAGAGTGGGAATGTTTCTCGTGTTTCTCACCGTTTCAATAGGGGTGGAGGAAAGTCTATTCAGAAGCTATGATATTGATTCTGGGGCTTAGCCAGCGAATGCCACTTGAGCTTCGCAGAGCTTTCGATTTCTTACATTCTTCCCGTTGAAGTGGAGGTGCAGGCCCAGCTTCTGGATCAAGAGCTGCGCGGGATTATGCCGCCTTAATTTAAGCCACAGCTGTTGCACTTATTCTGACAAAAGTCTGGATGGCTTAGCCCTTGGCCTTGGCTGTGCTTTAAAGTGCATTTGGTTTGTGATCGGCGCGTCACTGCTCTGGTCCCGATAAATCCCTTGCCGTGACACGAGCCCCTAAAATAGAACTGCAGTTTGCCCGGAGTGGGGAAAGGCGTTCGTATTAATCAATCGATGAAGGCTAGTCGCGTTCGGTCGCCAAGTCCAAGCCAAAGCCAGAGCAATCTGCCCACCGCCCTGCCCTGCGCAACATACCAGTGCTTGTCCCTCAGGCCCAACGCTCAACATCAGGACAACGCTCAGCTCAGCACTTATGCTGAAGTAGCATCATGATAATATCTCCCTCAGGACCACCCAGAACATGCTACTGCACCGCAGGAACGGGGTTACGAAGAGATGATCTCCCTTTGTGGTTATGATAGTGATATGGTTCTTTTATAGCCGCCATCCCACATCTCTAATGATAATTCCGGCGGGCTTATCGCAGACCAAGTATTCATTTCTGCATCTGTTCTCCTGTCGTTCCAGGCGCTTGCTACCAGCCATAGCTAGTGTAAGAAGGGAGGTGGTCAAATCCTGAATGTTGACGTGGGTGTTGCAGCAGCTGAAAGACACAAAGGGTCACCAGTTAGTAAAGAGATGAGTCAGCTCATTTCCAGAAAATCCGTTGTGTTTAATTGGCAGCTTTGCCGAGCCTGTAGGTGGGTCGGTGGGTTCCGAGCTACCAGGGTCTCGAAAGACATTTTCCATGTCCGTTCAGGTAGTACTTGGCTCACTCCTTTACGGCTGCAGCCATCGTGGACAGTAAAAAATGTGTAGGAGCAGTCATTGGCGAGGCTGTATTGAGGCATTTCGCGAAGGACAGTCCTGACGTGCCGGTCCAGGTGCTCCAACTTGGTAGTACCTAATAATAATATCATGGCATTAGGGCTATTACCATGCTACTCTGTTATTACCGAGGACAGGTTGAGGAAACGTAGCGTGTAGAGACCTACGAGCGGAACTCGGAAGACGGGACTGCCGTACCTGAACGCTTGTGTGAGCCTTCAAATTGTAATATTTGCGGGCAAATTGAAGTTTTACGATAAAAGTTCGTATCTTTTAGATGTTGCCTTGTTTGAGAGACGTTATGGACGCACGACGACGCTAACCAATCAAAACAGTTGGTCTCGCTCCGGTCGCATGTTCATACGTCATCTATACACTTTCAGGAATGCACACACTTGGTATTTTTACCTCGTTATTGACCTCTTTGGAAAATAGAAAACAGGTCGTGGGAATTGTGAAACAGAAAAGGAAAGAACGCTTATGAATACTATTTAGAAAATAACTATAGGGTCAGGGTACTTCCACATGGCGAAGATAAATATTCATAAATCATAATCATAACCATACGAGTAGGTTAAGAAAATAATGGGTAGGTACACACGCGATTTTCTGCATTCTGGTTTTGGCTGCCATGCTGTAGGCGCATAATTACTTTTTTCACTGGTTTCAAAGGAGTTCCTTTGAGGAAAAATTCGTAAAAAAATAAAGGAAGAAAAGGAAATGGATTAGCATCCCTGCTCACGGTACCGTATACTGTTGGTGTGTGGCATTTTCCGGGCCTGCCAAAACAAAACCTGCCTTTGTGTTGAGTATATTTTGTTTTATATTTATGCCTTGGTCTGCGTATGTGTTACGAAAACTAGCTATTACTGATTGCAGCCTGTGAAATATTCTCACACGTGAATGCTTCTTTTCCTCATGCTATAATAATGGTGTAATACTGTGAGTAATATGATGGGGCTGTGTTGACTTCAGCTTACCGCAAAGTCCTTTTGGGGTGCACTCGAACTCTGCTGTAAGTGGAAGTGGATTACGCATCCACTTTACAATAACAATAACGTTCGCACTCGGTGCAACAACTTAAAGAGTCTTAGCTACCTATTAAAATAATAGTCGAAGAACGACGCCATTATTTCTAGACTGTCCAATATTCGATTTTCAGTACTATTGTGCAATGGACCTGAGCCCAAATTTTGTACTTCCCTGTGTATCTAAAAGAAAACGGTATTCTTTATTTTCTTACGGCCGTAAAAGAAAGTGGCTTTGTTGTCTTCGTATCAGAAGTGTTTGTGTATGACACGACATCTTTTCACTGTTGCATGGAGTTGTTGCATCACCGTTTCTTCAGGCAAGAAGCTACGTACTTCTCGATCTTTGTAATACTAAAATGAATTGTTGAATATTGTTTAGCTTTTAGAGCAGCCAGTACCAGTGTCATTTAGAACGTTGGGAAGATGATGCATCGTAAAATATGAGTGTCAAAAAGTGTTGCGTGGTTCTAAATTATGGGAAATGCCCTCTTAACGGTCTTAATATTCTTGAAAGGCTCCGCGTTAGTTTGTGGCTTTCATTTAATTACAGTGTCATAAAGAATTAGATTGTATGCAGGCAGAATGTGATGTTAGCGCGCTTGTATGCAGGCAGAATGTGATGTTAGCGCGCTTGTATGCAGGCAGAATGTGATGTTAGCGCGCTTGTATGCAGGCAGAATGTGATGTTAGCGCGCTTGTATGCAGGCAGAATGTGATGTTAGCGCGCTTGTATGCAGGCAGAATGTGATGTTAGCGCGCTTGTATGCAGGCAGAATGTGATGTTAGCGCGCTTGTATGCAGGCAGAATGTGATGTTAGCGCGCTTGTATGCAGGCAGAATGTGATGTTAGCGCGCTTGTATGCAGGCAGAATGTGATGTTAGCGCGCTTGTATGCAGGCAGAATGTGATGTTAGCGCGCTTGGTTCTAACCCTTCCATTCTGAGTCGTTGTAAAACGATGAGGTTCAGCTCAGAAATGGGATTTTCGTATACGGAGACAAAACCCGAATTGTTTGCGTGTGAGATCTAGCCCATTTTCACCTCTCGGCTTGGAAAATTTATCTGTGATCGCAATTTGTTCTAAGCACTGCTTTTATTCAATTTTGAGTATTTTTATGGATTTTCTGACATTATGTTTTCTTTTTCAGGTAAGTTGATCCTAATCACTGATTCCGTTTGAACGAGGTAGAATTTCGAGAGTAGAAGGAACGTCGCAGGTCTGTATGAATTTTATTTCCGCACCAGCTGAGTGAGCGTGGCTATATGCGAATATGTTAAAAACGTTTTATCTGTCATATAACTACCAAAATAATTAACAATCTAAAAAATGTTCATTGTCTTTTTTATCAGCCACTGCAACTTCCTTGTTTGAGTGGTCTTTTCTGTGGTTGGTAGGCGCCTCTTGGTCACAAATTGAAATCGAAACTGTTTGGAAGCGGATGTATGTGACCACAAACTCTGAGAACCTCGGCCGTGGCTGTGGCGCCTCTCAGTCGGGACCTTCCGCAAGTGCGAAATCCTGTCCTTCAGTTCGAACGGACAAGGACCACTTCTGGTCCCAAATATTACCGCCAGGTATTTCGCTTGTTGCTTTCTCCTCTCTTCGTCTTCGACGTAGCTGTTGCTTTTTGTACCTTCATTATCACATTCGTGATTTAGACGGAAGTAAAAATAATCGGGCCGTTAGGAACTTGCCTGCAGTGAAATTAAACCAGCAGCGAAACGACTATACACTCTCATCTATACCGCCAAAAGTTACGGCATTATTCGATTTTTGACAGACCATGCACTCCGATGGAACTACCATGAGATGAAATCTGTCAGAAGATGGCTCACGTTACTCGACACAATATCTGACCTCGTCATCTGCATCCTTCCAACTGTTCACCATTTGAAATGTTAGCTCTGTATATTTTCCCCCGATTCGTATTGCTGCTATCTCGCAAATTGAAAACAGCTCTTTGTTTTGATCCACGGGAAGCTTGCCATAAAATGTTTTACGAACGACTTGTCCCTCCCTTGTTTTCTTTACGAGGCGTTATATTCAGTTCGGTAACCAGCTAGTTGTCCGGTATTGGCTTTTCTTTGTTCTCTTGTTACGGTATATAAATGAGCCTTTTTGAGATGGCAGAATGTTGGATGTGACTGAGTCCCATTATAATTAGGTCGTCCCACTGCCTAGTGCCGCAGTCTCAAGTTGACTTTGACTGTGTGTAAGCCTTGAAGCAAAACGAGCCCTTCATAAGAAGTACCTCTTCCTTTGTAGCTTGTGCAAGTCCCAATTTCAAGCATCCCAACTGCCGCTAAGACTGTGGTCTTTCATATCTACTCAGTGGCTCTTGTGTCGAAGCTTCCCTAGCTTCCCTTCGTATTGCGCTTGATTTTCTGACAACCTTCAGAGTCTCGAAATATTCCAAGTACATATTTTGTTTCCTTGTCCCTTGTCCCATGTCCCTTGTCCCATCTCCCTAGTTACCTTGAATTTCGCGTCTAGTATCGGCTTGGGATAGTTCTGTTATTATATCAGAATCACGAGGGTGGATTGCGAGGGGGTAACTACTCCAGAGATTCCTTGAGATTCCCAACGATATTCATAGCAAGATGAACCCCGAAGGGGTAACCACTCAAAAAAAAAATCCAAGATTCCCTGAGATTTCCGGTTATTTCCAGCGAGATTCCCAACGAGTATTTAACCCCTCTGTGGATTGTAACGACAAACGTGCGATGTTTCGATGATAATTTAGAATCTAAATAAAACCGGCTTAGATTTTTCTCTAGCCGTGTTTCTAGTAACCCGATCAAGCCGAACATATGCTCAGACGTTTGGAATTTACCTATACACATGTAGTTCGGCACATGACATGGAGTACTTAATTGTTTCTGTATGTATACAGGTATATTATGTGACCCACTCAGCAAGTGCTTTGGTTGGATGTCTAAGCCCCGGGTTATTACCTTTCGTTCATATTTGAGTCACGTCTATCGATCAGTAATAATAACGACAGTCGAGCTGTCGAGAACTGAGAAAAGAACTTAGTTGTGCATTTCGTCATGAGTCTCTCGTTAAGGGCGTGCGGCTTTGAATTCAAAGAGACTGATTCTCTTTCAAGAGTATTGTTCGTGCGAAACCGACAGTGGGAGACCCAAGATTTGATGTTGGGACTGGGGAACGGCGTTCTTTTTTTGTACTTTGTTGGAACACATGCTGTTTGCCAGAGTCATCTTTCTAATTTAGTGGGGGAATTTATGGGGGAAGGGGAAGGAGGAATCTGTTGAGGAAGGTTAGCAAATGACTGGTTGATGCGACACTCGTAATGGATGGCCCTTGTACTACACGGTCACGGCTGTGGCAGCGGAGACGGATTTATGAAGTGTTGCACACCGTAGACGCACATTAATTCCGCTAGGATGTAGCCCCTGTTGCTTTCATATGAATTTTATTTACTCTTTATTATTATTTTTTAAGATACTAGGTTGAATTTAAATAGGTCGATCAGTGGACAATCCTGTGAAAAGTCCTTAATTTAGTATTTGTGTAAAAGTGAGTTGCAATCATATCATAAAACTAGAGTATAGATTATGTGGTGGATACTACAGAAGGGTTCTCTCCCTCAGTTATTTCGGAGTCTTACCTTTTCGTGCCATAAAAGTTATAGCGTAATAATTGATGAATGAAAGAAATTTGAAATGTCCTATCCCCCATCTTCCTCTATTCTGCAATTGAGGGGGCTAACATGCCGCGACATGGCTCCAGCTGTTGACATTGATAGATGAGACCATGTGTCACGTTAGACTTGTGCGTTCCCAGGCTGCACCGCTGACACTTTGACGGCCTTCTCAGCTATATGCTGCGTCTTAACACCCCTGGCTTTTCGCTAACGAGATGAAGATGTAGCCTCAGTCTTGAGCTTCTGCTTTTCCCGTGTTTTCAAAATGGCACGTTTTCATTCCTTTCTTTTTGAGATTACTTGGGTTACTGTTCCAAAAATAAGTAGCAATTCACGGAAAGTAAAATCCTAATTGATGTTTATGTAATTTACGTGTGAGTTTCTGTGTGTCATTGTAATTCGTATTTCTTAAACTTCTAGTAACTTTCTTGGGATGTGCTTGTTCTGTGGGGTATGATATCGGGTCATAAAAGGAGTAAGGAAAGCGTATATCAAAGATAAAATCGTGAAATTTGAATAATAATATTTCTCATTTAGGGGCAAACAAGTTGTTCCCGAATTCGGCTTCAGGCCCCATGCGCGGTGCATGAGGAAAGTTTTTAAGTAGACCCGGCTTTTCGAATAATTGTACATCTCCATATAATCACTGAACCGTGCGCTTCCTCTATAATGTTAGCGAAGTTGAACGAGTTTTATCTGACAAAGCCAAAAAAGTTGGCGGAGTCTGGTGCGGCCAGACGGCAGTGACGGCACGCGGTACGCAGACAGCCCGAGTATCGATTGGCGTGCGCCCCGCACCCTAGGTCAGTGCGGCGCGGCCCCCTACGGTACGGTCCAACACCACTGCTATAATAGGACCATTATCGCAATATTCCTCTATTCATTAGACATGTAATTGATCGAACCTCTGTCCACCCCCATGCTACGGTAGGATTCAAAATGGTTGGCAAAAAACATCTGAAACATATTAAAGCAAACATTATTTCAGTGAAATTAAAAATTAATTAATTTTAAAAAAAGTCTGAAAAGATGATTACATATATCTATGCATCGTACGTATTTCTTGTACTTGGTTCTACCACTGCATTAGTTAGTAGTTACCGAGGGCGTAACCACTCCAGAGATTCCTTAAGATTCCACTGAGATTCCATAAAGGTTTCCAAAGATTCCCAACGATATTCATAGAAAGATGAACCCCGAAGTAGTAACCACTCCAAAAAAAAATCCAAGATTCCCTGAGATTTCATAAAGATTTCCAATGATTCCCAACGAGTGGTTAACCCCTCGGTAGTTACAGTACTTTGTTTAATTGTCCAGTTTTATAGTTTTCCCTGTACCTGTAAATGCGTAAAAGCCAAGCATCGTCTTGGGCGTGGTTTCGGTGACGTCGTCGCCCTTGGGATGCAGCACGTATAGCTGGATGTTGAGCTCCATGGGGCCTACCGTACCATACCTTCCTTGTACCTGGCCTGTGCTTCTACCCGATGTTAATCATAGTGCACCACCTACACCGATTATCGCCACACAATGGCATCATCTCAAACCACAACCGGTCACTCCCAACGGCGCTGCGTCAGTTCTGAAAATCAGCATACCGTTTCATTCTTCATCCAGTTAAAGCTTTATCACAGAATACACGTAAAGAAAATGTGGATAGAAATCAGGCGTTGCATAAGAGCAGTGAAGTAAAACGTTCCTAAACAAAGCTTGCCTAACAGGAAAAAGAAATACCTTGGAAAGGAGGAAGAACCAGTCGCACACATTCCGTTCGCCTATCCTCCTCTAACCCTCACGAGACTAAGCACCTTGGGAATAGCAGGAAACAAGACGACTTACTCCCGCCTTATAGCTGGTTCCCCGAAACGTTAGATTGGCGATGATAGGAGCACCCTCGGCACTGGCACTCCCGCTCTGGAACGGCCGAAGTCCGTTGTGGAACTAAAAGCCTCAAAACTTCTATTCTACTTCAAATGGAAGATTACTGTAACAAATCTAAGGTAACAACTTTGATGCTTCCTTGACGTTTTGTATTTATACTCATGGTGGCTTGACACCCATGACGTGTACTGGCCTTGAGGGGAGTTCGCCACCAAACTCATTTCCGTCCGAACAAGGTCTGGAGCTGGAGAGACCGATAATGAGGGGAAGGAGCGGGATTGTACAATGCGATTGCACTCAGATTCATGAGGAGATTCCGCTGCTGCCTTGACTTCACATTCTTTAGGCGACATGCAACGTTGTCATCCGGGCCTTTCTAATGCAAAATTTTAGCAAAGAATTCCGATTGGTAGGCTTCCGAACTCCGCTTCAAAGACAAGTTTTCTTCGTCCCCATGCAGTGTTTCAACTATTTCAAGAATGTTATAGGTACCGTACCGACCTGCTGTTGGGACTATTGGGAGTTAATTGATAAGTCTCCTCAGAAAATTTTGGTTTCAAGGTAACGGAAATCACGGGAAATTTTGGGAAATTTCCCTGGTCCGGTCGTAGTTGGGGACATATTGTTATGGAAACGAACAGTCTTGTCATTATTTTCCACGTCAGCACTCAGCCATCTAAATCGAGATCCGAGGAATTTCTGGAAATGCCAAATCCTTCGTGCAAAGCTTGGGGTCCTCTGCCGCAGAAGCGCAAAACCATACTGATGAAAAAATATGTAAATAAATGGACGTGCGTCTATTACAATGGAAATGCAGCGTGGCTCGACGGATAAGCTCAAGAAGCGATTGTGGTGAAACCGAGGCCGCGTCCCTGCTCTAGGATGCCCTGCCAACTCATCTTGGGGGGGCTTTGCTTACTGAGTTTGATGAAAGTCCTAAGGTTACAAACCTTATCCCTGTACCTCAACCCTTGTACCGCTGTGTCATTTGTCATAAGCGGTTGTCCCTAGTGTTCCTCTACAGCTAAACTTCGGGCGAGTGTGGCACGTATAATAAAATTTTTTAGGCCTTAAAAATGAATTAGATTTTTTCCCATTTAAAAAAGTTCCTTTTGCAGTGATTTTATCGCTGGTAGATACATTTATTTTATTTTCCTTTCGACTGTTGAGAGAAATGTTTAAATTAAAATCTCCAGTTTTTTGTTATAAATCAATTAATGATTGTTGAACGGCAGATGATGGCCTGAGGGATTGTTTCATAGGATCTGACGTTGACGACAGCTGTTGCGTGCAAAACGTTAATTAGGGCTTGTAAAGGGTTGGATGACACAGCTGCCTGTTTTCCTACCGTAAATGAGAAGTTCGTGTGAAGGAGGAAAACTTATGCCGCCGGCACCGGCATTTACTCGTAATATCGAGTTCACTTTTGACACACAAGTGTAAGTTTTAAGTGGCCCAGGCAGAAAGAACTGCGGTACCTTCCGGAAAACTTACCTATACTGTTTAAATATTTGGTGGAGCTGCTTTCCGATTGGTTTATTGCATCACAGTTTGACTGGAAGCATTGGAATCTGCCTCGATTGTCGGTGTCGTGTTGGTGTGGGGTGATACGGGTGGATGCGCTTGAACACAGGCAAGAGGGACACCAATTTGTTCGTTGTCTAGGTCATGTTGGGTGCGGGGGTCACTCACGTGGATAATGTGCCCTTTGAGGCGCTCGAGATGCCTGAAGTCGGTAAGGTGGACAAGACTGGCTTACACCTTATGTACAGTATGGGCAGTGTCAGGACTGTGCGAAGCGAGGGGTTAACCACTCGTTGGGAATCATTGGAAATATTTATGAAATCTCAGGGAATCTTGGAATTTTTTGGAGTGGTTACCCCTTCGGGGTTCATTTTTCTATGAATATCGTTGGGAATCTTTGGAAATCTTTATGGAATCTCAGGGAATCTCTGGAGTGGTTACCCCCTCGGTGCGAAGCATATGCCTGTGTTCCTAAACATATCCCACCTCGCAGTGCTCTCCGGATTTCTTTTACCCAAGTTGGGGTAGGTTGGAAGTCATTTTCGTTCACAAAGTCCTTATGGATCCGTCCTTTACAACTGGATCCGTCCATAAGTAAAGCACTTTTATCCTCCAGCTGGGGATGGGCTTGCTGGGATTAAACAGGAGTCTAATAGCGACTATCGATTAGTGCGCATTGCATTCACGCCTTGTGGGTGGTGGGGATGGGTGTATGTGCTGGTGTATATTGCAGGACTAAAGAGGGGTTTGGTGGGGAGAGGGTGCTGCAAACCGGATGGTTGCGTTTGACAGTTTCTCATAATGGAGAGGGTGTTGCTAGTGACGGACGATTCGGTCTGTTTAGTCTGTGCTGATCAGCGTATATTTTAATGACACAGCGCGGTTACTATATAGTGGTCCTGGTTTCAAGCAGCTAAATACACTTTGGTTCTGAATTAAATTGGTATAGCTGGAGTGTGGAGAGATTTTCAGAAATTCTTCTATCGCCGCTCTCTTGCGTTATCCATTGTTCTTCGTTATCAGAACTATATTGAGAGAGAGAGGAGACCCGTCCTATTCATCTCTTATCAATAACTCCTGCGTGTCTCTGGTCACATAAAAAACAAAAAGCAAGACACTATGACACTAATAATTAGTCAAATTAAAACGAAGGCGTTAAATTAGTTATAAAATTAGTTGGTTAATTAAGAATATTAATCTTGGCCAAAAATTTGACATCCAGTAAGGGAAGAGAAAATGTGATTGTTGGGAGGGACTTGTGCACTGGACCCTGTGTTGCTGTAGGTCAGTTTTCAAGCTGGACTCACCCGAGTATACAGCATTACGAGGGGACAACCCTTCCACTTCCACCATTGGAATTGGATCTCCCTGCCGTGCGGGGATTCTTTGGCCATTTTTATGGCTTCGTGGAACGCGTATTGTGTACGATATTACTGATATCCTGCTTTAGTTTACCTTTTGCAGCCATACCTCACCTGGTTTGTTGTTTTAGATTGCTTTCTTTTCTTTCTGACCGAATGACTTCTTTGACAATGAGCACAGCACTAATCAGTCATTTCCGCTGGAATTCAGGGCATTTACTGATTGAGGTTGATTGGCTTTGTTCAGGAGGAACCGTGTGCCTAACCTTATCGTTAAAATTATTACTTTTATATCATTTTTTTTTATTTCTACGTCTGTGAATAATACGAAATCGGTTGAATAAACAACCCATTCCCTCCCTCTCTCCCTCGCTCTCCCGGTTGAAATCAAATCTGAAGAAAGTTTAACAATATTTAAAAAATTGCTAAAATCGTATTTACTTGAAAATGTTTTTTTAGTTTAGAGGAATTTCTCAATTTGTAATTTAACTGGACAACCAGGTGTTTTATACTTTCGTTCTACCTATTTTGGGCGGGATAAGGTCAACAAAACGTAAAATAAAAAATAAGTGCAGGAAATTGTGGTATGGCTAGCCACTTTAAATTTATATCTTACGAAAATCCGAGGGAGTAACCACTCCAGAGATTTCTTGAGATTCCACTGAGATTCCATAAAGATTTCCAAAGATTCCAAACGATATTCATAGAAAGATGAACCCCGAAGGGGTATCCACTCCAAAAAAAAATTCCAAGATTCCCTGAGATTTCATAAAGATTTCAAATGATTCCCAATGAGATTCCCAACGAGTGGTTAACCCCTCGCGAAAATCATTTCACTGAGGGAATCTTGTTACACTAGGTACTTGGAGATGAAGACAGAGTTTCAGTTGAAACTTGAAATGACTAAGCATCGTTGAGCTTAAATTGTCTGGAAGGGTCTGATATTTTGGAGTCATTCTTACAAACGCTAAATTTTCTTCTCTACTGATGTCACCAGTAGTTTTGAGGTGAATGGCCTCCAAGAGTTTTTCCTTACTTGAGTCTGCCATCTGTCTGGTTGTGTATTGGTTGGATATGGGGGAGGGTTAGAGGGGTTGACCTGCACAGGTGCGAGTCAGAGGAGACTGAAGAGAGGGCCACCTGGCGCTTCTTAGCCTTAGCCCATTCATCCCCTTCAGGCTCAGCCTACCATCTGTCAGACGCTACTTTTATCTTCCTGCATGGCTGTTGCTCTGGTGGTGTCAAGACGATAAGGCCTTACTGCTGTAGGTCACCCGCAGTAGCCTCGAATGCGATGTATTCTAACATTCTTGAAAGGCGTTGTTTTCCTGTCAAATTACAAATTGAGAAATTCTTCTAACCTGTAAAAAACATTTTCAAATAAATACGATTTTAGCCATTTTTTCGATATGGTTAAACTTTAATAACTTACCGAAGTAACCTACCGTCCATTGAACAATTCTGCTGTGAAAATGTTCTTGAAAATGTTTCTATAGAAGGATTTCCAATGTAAATAAATTTTGAGGGGAGAACTCTTGAGGATGCGACCAGTGTAAAATGTAAGTGGATATCTTGTTACCGTGATGCATTGCAAATGTATCATCCCCACGCGTGCTGTAGTCATGACAACCCAACCATTTTACGTCAATTATTTTGATTCATTTTGCTGCTTCTGGACCTTTTCGTGTTTTATTCCCTTCCAACGTTATTAATTAACAGGAACCCTTTTAATTAATACAAATTAACATCACTTCTCAGAGACTGTTGTCATTTTATACCCGACCCTTTGTTTGTTTAATAAATTTCGCATTTCCATGGTTTCCTGTTGATTACATCCGCCAGCATGGATTTTGATTTTTTTGTGTACTTCGGGTCGCTGACTGTGTAATATTTGGCTCTTAATCCTGCTGGTGGGTTTCAGGAAACTTTTGTATACGGGTGGTATTGGCGCCGGGTGGTCATTCAAGACCTACCTCTCTTTACGGTGGAATAAGATTTGCTTTTATCTTGTTAGTTAGGTTGGACATGGATTTTGCTGCTTTTGATCCCTGCATGTATCCTAGCCGCGCCTACCACGAGTGTGGCATTTTCTTATCTATCCAGGTATAGTGCCGTCCGCCTTCGCCCTTTATTTCATTTTACTCATTATTTTATTTTTCTTGAGGGCTCCGGATTGTGCTAAGGTGTGGTCTCTCAACTAATTATTTGAGTAGTGTAGAATTAAAAGAAATGAGGGTGGTGTGGTCCCCTTTAGCCACAGGGATGCTGCCATGGACCTCGCCGGAAAGTATCAAAATGTGAAATGTTATACAAGAATTTTTAACAAAGGAGTAAGAAGTAGTGGTATTTCATCCATTATAATCCAACGTGATTTGCCAAAATGCAGGGAGTCTGTTAACAATGGATGGCACCATGAAAGTAGTGATGACGGTAGCGGTACGTAAGAGCCTGGCCACCCTGGGACGAATAAAACTGAAGGCAGCGAGTCAGCGACTCTGACGTGATTCATAAAAACCCCAGGCCCTCTTGTGCTCTTGAGCTCTGTGCATGGCCATGTTCCAGTATTACAGGCTAATGACTAATGAAAAATGGCGGCTGTTCACATTTCAAGTTGGCTTTTATAGCCCTCATATTTTCTTCGCTTCTTCGTAAATTTTGAATGGTGGACTTCTCATATAATTTTTCTTTGTGTGAACGCAGCACTGCACCAGCAAGCAAAGTCCTGCAATGGAACTCCAATCTGGACGAAAAAAATTATGGCCCTTGCGCCTCATAAATTTTCTTCTGGCTTTTTTGCTTGGCTTATGTCCATTTTGACTAACTTGACGTAATCACTATTTCCCATTCGAATATTTTTACTCCAAAGAGTTCCATTTTTACGTTGATTGATGTTATTTTTTATGCCTTCTTCAGTGCTTGCTACTTTGCTATCGTGGCTGTTCTTTGATTTGAATATCATGTAGCACTTGGAGAAGCCCTGGCTGTTGCTTTGGTAGTATACATGTATTTTGCAGGCTGCGATGTATTATGGGAGGTATCAAGAAGAAGATTGCCTAACCTTTGTCTGCTTTGTCCAACACTGGCTGGTTTATGTTAGGAAAATTGGTTTATATATTTCCCATTCTTTGCAGATAAAACAGTTCTAACTTTGCGTGAATCTATTCGGCAAGTGCTTCTTAGTCTTTGAAGCTCATTTCCTCAAAATTGAATGGTTGAGCTTTAGCACCGTACTCATCTCAGTTCTCTTTCCCGATTGGTTGTAGGGTCTAGGCGACCATCCGCATCAGATTTTATCTCTTGTTAGAAAAACCAATCTGTGTGTGATGTAACCATTGATGCCTCCCCAACATGTCTTATGAAACGTGAGAACTGGCTAATCAGGCATTCAACCATGAAATCCTTCTGTAAGACCAGGTCCTGTCCTTTTCAAAAGATTTTACTTACTAATTATCTATTCAACATTCCTCCATACCTCTCCAATAGGTATAGAAGTAGCTATGGAAATACGAGATGCTGGTGGTGAGGGTGGTCCTATACCGGACAAAGCCCCGCTCGAGGGTGGCACTGCATGGTAAACCTCCATACAACCCTATCAGGTTTTAGAGAAGAGAAAATATTTACGACATAAAAGAGAAATTGAAACTGAAGCTCCCCATAACATTTGCCGGCTTAAATTGGAAATTTTCGGGGTAAGATATGATGGCAGCCTCTGTCGAGGTTGATGGGGCGAGAGGGGCAGGTATAACAGGCACACAGCAGGTGTAGGCCGAGTGCCGAGTGACTGCATCTGATGCATGCTGTATCTCTCAGCCTTTCCCACGGTTCCTGGCCATCTGCCACCTCCTTCACTTTTATCTCTATGGCAATAATAGTCCTCCTCCACTAGGTTTCATCGCAGCTTGTAAGGACGCTCGCATACAAGCTGTAGCTGAGAGAATTCGTTCTGAGAGGGATTACCAGTAATAACCAAAGATACCTCAAGGTTGCCGGAACTTTGTTAAAAATCCTTTTATTGTAATGGTAACGAAATATACACACGGCCACAGAAAAAGCAATGGATTCATTGGAAATATTTTGGCTAAGCCAGTTTATTTGTGGCCTTAATTTTTTGTTATTATTGCCTATTATTATGTTCATAAACCAGGTTTTCATCGTATGATTGTAGTGGTCCGCGTACCCAAAATGCATGTATTTGCGCTGGAGATAGAATACATGTATATTCCTGTGGGTGGTGTATACCGCAATTCCGCTAATTATCGCCGTGTCACCTGCAGCCGTGCGGTAGCCAGAATCGAGATGTTCGCAGCAAAGAGACGCGTTTCCTTTGCTTTCCCGCCCATTTCACAGCAGGAAATTAGTTTTGTCTGTGGTTGGAGTGTTTCATCGTGATTGTGGCTGTGTCTCTGTGACTCTGTGTCATGTCGGTCCTCTGCTGCTCATTTCCTTCACCGAAGGGTAATCGAGTGTGCTAACCATATTGAAGTGGCCACACACGGTTCGTCTGGGGCTGAAATACCAGCTCAGGAATGGTGGGTACCACGCACGCTTCTTCCAAAACCGCCTCCTTGCGATTTCTGAAATGAAAACGAAAAAAAGTACAAGTGATACGAATTATCGAAAATCAACTTAATTAATGCGAAATAGTTGAGTTTCAGCATTTGGACGCATTGGCAGACTGATGGAAGTTAATGGGGATGGTGTCCCTTCCTATAACTGCCATCCGAGGAGTTAACCACTCGTTGGGAATCTCGTTGGGAATCATTGGAAATCTTTATGAAATCTCAGAGAATCTTGGAATTTTTTTTTGGAGTGGTTACCCCTTCGGGGTTCATCTTTCTATGAATATCGTTTGGAATCTTTGGAAATCTTTGTGGAATCTCAAGGAATCTCTGGAGTGGTGACCCCCTCGCTGCCATCCCGACTACGCTATGAATCAACAATCGAAAAATTGCCTTACTGCGAGTACGAATTGATTATAGAATTCGCATTTTTACCTATTAGGTGGATTAGGTAAGGTTGTAGGTGTTTCTGAGATGTCGAGAGATACAGTAGGCGGATTCCATCTTCAGTGTGAGTAGATGCCTGAAATGGAGAATGTGAGGAATGAATTGAACAGCTTCATAAAAGGCCTGCCGAGCACCGCCAAAGCGCCTTCGTCGCGATCGGTTTTATGCCTGGAAAAAGCAATTTAATAGGCTGCGCGCGCAAATTAGCGTAATTTGTCCGGACATGGACGATAAAATAGTGCAACGATCGCCTCCTGCTATTCAAATGCAATTTTACCCCCACAATTAGTGTCTTCCGCTTACTCTATCGCATAATGCCCTGATGCCTAAGAGTAATAGATAGCGAGGCCATAAGCCCGTAATCGGCTGAGTGTTGCGCTCTTCATTGTTTTTATTTCGCCCTATTCATTCTCAACTTCACAATTCAGGATTTATGTAAAGGTGACTAAAATCCAGCTACTCCTCCCCTATCTGGCCAAGAGTGGATTTAGTGTGTAGATGTTAGGCGTTTCTACAATTCTTACATTCTCGCACAAGCAGATTTGCCGTACTGGGTCGAACTGGTAAACTAAGTAGAAGTCGGTCCAAACTACACATGGTTTGTCAGTTTCAGGTGGTTCATTTTCAATTTAATTTTGTTTTAAACTTTATCCGAACGATTTGCTTGTTATTATTACTGTACTTGAAGTTTGTTGAAGTAGCTATTACCCTCCCGATAGCTTCAGCCTAACAATCCTGCAACATCTGAAAATTATTTTAAGTTGATCCAACTGTGATCAAATCCTGTTATTTTTCACTCTCCTTTCATTCCTTCTTTCATCTTCGTCGGTGTTGAGATCTTTTCCTGTTTTCTGGAGTTTTCTTTTGATTCTTGGGAGTGATGGAAATTGATGTTTTGAAAACGGCATCGAGTGTAATTGTGAAGGGAGTGAGAACAATGATAGTCGAAATGACCCGTATTCCCATTCCCTCCCCCTCTGGCCCTTCCTCGAATTTCCGATATTATAATGATTCATTAATTTGGATCGGTTTGAAGCTTCTCAAATTCGTTTTTCGAGCCCCATAATTCTGTCGTCGAATTTAAAATGTTCACTGATTGAAATAGATGGAGTCGTTAACGCTAACGACGCTGTTTGCTCTCGACCCTCAGGAATCATATTATTACCGTTTCGATATTTCCTTCATTTTGGGGCTGTGTTCACTTAAACCTTGCCTATAAAAGAGCTTTTTTTTTAAAAAAAAATATTGACCTAAGTCCGCGCTCACATTCATTGACAGTCAGTAAATGAAAAACAATAATGTTGTGGTGAGTTTTCCTTGCCGTCCGGGTCACCGGTTACATTTTTTCAGTTTTCGATAGCGGATTGTGGGTCTATAGTGACGTAAATGGCATCAGAGTATTATGGATGCCAGAGTCAGTTCTATCCGCGTGGTTCTATCTTCAAGCTAAGTATCACGCCTGAGTCATGAATCTCCTATTGTTTCAAAAATTCAACGCATTCTCGTGTCCTCGATATTTTAAATTCTTAGGATACGGGCTTCTGTAATCCGCTTGTTAGTTTACAATCCCCTCCATTTTATTCTGGAGTCTCTTTTTATGATCAAATGAACATAATTAACCTGAAGTCACAGTATGGTATGAATTTTACGTACAATAAAGTCAGCATGTAGGTGTGGATATTGCCAAGGACAGAGAGAGAAAGGTGGGTCGGTGTGTCGGCTGGCGCACTGGAGGAGCCTCCAGGAGTCAAGGTCAGGCCCGTGCAGGCCGGCATCGGTACTCAGCTCCATGGCCAAGGTCCAACCCGCCCATAGTACCTATAGTCACATCCCTATCCCGCCCACTGCTACATCTGCATTCCTCAGCTGTGCGAAGCTCTAGTACTACCGGTAACTGTACTTGCCCAGGCTCTCCAAGCGTCACTCGGCCGAATGGTAGACACTCGTCGTTATTCATGGAACTCAAGACGTGTCCTATTCTATTCACGAACCCGTCAAACTTTGACTGCCGTAACTGGGGGGGGGGGGGCTATAACAAAACACATATAACGGTTCATGTGGGCCTATTTACGAAATTTCTTGGGCGAAGTGGCTCCTTGCAGAGTATTTGAAGAGAGAAAGAGAGAGGGGGGGGGGGGGGGGGGGGTGTTGATCGGGAAAGTCCTTGCCTCAGTTAAGTTTCTACTACGTTTCTGCATGAAGGTCTCATGATATTCGTGATCCCTGATCTTTGAGTTTTCTTATTTTCCGTAGCCATTATGTGGATGTCAATCATTACCGCTTGGGAGCGAGAGGTGGTCGGGAAGTAGGGAGTTGACGGATGTAAGTGGGCGTAGTGTGCATTTGCGTCAGGCATCTGTCACCGAGCGCCATCGTTAATGCACGTGCGGGTTCGGGTGGTCCAGCTTTGTCTGTTTCCGAAATTGTGTTATTTTCAACACGTTTGAGACTTGAGATCCGGACCACCAGTGTTCCTATTACCGAGACAGTGTTAGCTCTCAGCAGCCCGTTGTTTTTATTGTAAATAAGACTCACACCTCATTTCGGAGAAATAATTGCTCTAACACTGGGCTGGAACCACTCAGATTCTAAATTTTCGATACTTCAGAACGGGTTCAACGTGGTTCTCTCTGGCCTGTAATAAAGAAAATGTAATATTGGGAAATGTTAACTTTTATTAAGTATGCCAGTATTAGAAATTTTCAGGTAATTTAAAAACGGTTGGTTCAACTTTAAAAAACACATAGGTACAGAAGTTTTTTGCAAATAGGTTGTCTAAATTTACCCGAATTTTTAGTCTGTCTCAAAAGCGGTTGAGGCCCTGAGGCCGGACGCACTGTCCGACAAACATTTAGTTAGAATCACTTTTTGGGCTCGTGGGACCTCCAAGATCATATGGGGCACTCACAGTCTCAAATTCGAAATTCTCGCACAGTTGCATTTCTTTTTCAGTCCTAAGGGCAAAAAATCAATAAAGCATTGTTGTGTGATGCTTTCAGCGAGACGAAATCGATGCAGTTTCGCTCGGCGCCGCGCCGGCCAGAAAACCGGCCCCACTGCACTCAAGACGGCATACAATTCAAATGGCAGATGCTGCGCGTTGGCACTCGCTCAACACTAAATATCCTTAGCGCTTTATCGTTGTATGAACAAAACAGTGAAATTGTTTTTCTCCCATTTGATATGCCTGCAGTTTTGTGTTATTCTGCTAGCAACCTGTTCACTCATAAATCGCACGGCAAACGTGGATCGTGATCGGCTTTGCAGATAACGACTTGATTTGCTTTATCCCCGGTAGTTTAGACTTGGAGTGGTTACTGACAATAATACTGGGGAACTTTAAATTGTTGTTCTCCTTGTTGGAGATAAGCGAAATGGCTTTCTTTACGTTCCCAATTGCGTTATAGCTTTGGCTTTGAACAGATTGGTGTATAGTAGGAGGAATTTAAAGCAGGCACAAAACGTTGGTCTGAGAGTCAGGGAGCGGCGGGGAAACTACCCTCTCCAGGTATACTTCTTCCCCTCACTTTGAAAGCAAGGCCATGGTAGCGCGCCAGAACCAGTTATCTTACAGAGCCTAGGGCTGTGTGTCTTAGCATACCCACTGTAACAAAACATGTTATGTTACAAGTCAACACCGTTTTGTGATCTTGTCAGATACGTCCTTATAGCCCGTGGAGAGGCAGGGGATGTAACGCAGAATCCTACTCCAAGTTAGTATTAAAAGGGCTTATGCCCCATTATATTGGGTATATTACGGAACCTGCATCAACCCCCAGCCCCAGCTCCAGTGGGCTGACCAATGGGAGAGCAGCTACAAGTGCGGTGGCACCTGGTGGGGGTAGGCTCATCTGCAGGTTTTGTGCCTGCTTTAAATTCCCTCTACTATATATGCGGGGTGTATCTTCTGGAACTGCATGAGTGGCGCCCGACTGATTTGTAATTTTGTTTTTACTTTTTTCCAGGTAAGTGACGACAACAAATTTTCGTCAGCCATTTCATGTTCCTTTACTTCCAGTCATGTAAGTTATTGCCCTATACCTTGACATTATACAGCTCACGTCCTGAAAACACAGGTTTGGAGGGGAGGTATTTGATGAAACCGAGGGGGTAACCACTCCAGAGATTCCTTGAGATTCCATAAAGATTTTCAAAGATTCCCAACGATATTTATAGAAAGATGAACCCCGAAGGGGTAACCACTCCAAAAAAAATTCCAAGATTTCCTGAGATTTCATAAAGATTTCCAATGATTCCCAACGAGTGGTTAACCCCTCGGATGAAACTGATGGAAGATCCAAATGCGTCTGATAAAAATCGAATCGAGAGATGCTACACTTTTTACACATTAACGGTCATTGAGGTATGCTAGAGCTTCTGCAAGCCATGGGCGGTTATTAGTTAGCGCTAATCGTTACCACGACATACACTCAAACAAAGACGACCTGTTGAATTTTTATTCCTTGGGACGACAGGGTGTGGTGATGTCTCTAGTCTTCTCGAAGGCAGTGAAGTGGTGACGTTCGCGGTCGCATCTCTGGTTGTTTGCTTGTAATAATTGTAATTGCATTTGCCCGACGCAATTCCTCAGCTTCTGTCGCCTCTTGGCCACAATCGGCATTCCTCTCGTCCATCGCATTGATTCTGTTGAGCGGTGCGGCCGTCCAGTATCCGCTGTCCTGTGCCAATGTACCGAGCGGATATCAATTGCTCCTTTGTGTAATGGTGCGTTATGGAGGCAACAGTACTGTCCGTTGAGTCAGTGAAATGGGGCTTAATCTGCTAAGTTATTGAGGCCTTGCGGGGTGTAAAGCATTGCGCATGCAGCCTTTATACTCTAACCTGAATCAGAGGTGTTGGAGCGTCCGATTCACTCGTAGCGTCGTAGTTAGAGACACTATTTATGAGAAGTAAAGGACAACTCATAAGGGTTCAAAGAAGCCTCCATGAAAAGCTGAAGAAAAGAAAGACGACGACGTCCAGGATATGCCATATATACCTATGAAGAAAACAATTTTATATTCCAAACATAAACTGTTCACTTGGTAACAACCAGCCGCTCTATTACGGAACTTTTTATCACGCGTGATAACCGCGTGATAAACATTTGCAATGCTATTTTCCCTATGTTTTCGTGTTAACTGCGTGATCACGCGTGATAAAAAGATCCATAATAGGGCTCCAGAAGTCAAGTACGAAGCATATGATCCTCGAAAAAGTTTAAAGGATGTTGGGGGCTGTCGGAAATTGGACACCGTGCATAGCCAGCTGCAGGGAGTGGCATACTCCCTCCCCAAAAACGGCTATAAACAGTAGCCAGAAGTCCCAGAACCACGATGGGGCCCGTCAAAGCTACAATGAGGCTCTTCTTCCACAGACAATGTGTCAAAAAGGGTTCAGTAATAAGCTCTGAAACGTCTGCGCGGCTCCAATGTCGACGACACTCCACGATTTATGGCTCTATGGCGTGGAACAAAATGTTCTCCAAATTTAAATGGCTTTGCCAAAGGGGTGCAAATGGACCGTCAACTTTCTATTCAAGTTGTATTTTCGAGTTACCATACTCATTCTTCACACCCTGTGTTAGGGAGTTCCGCAAAGATGCTGGTTCTCTCTCATTTTTTAGAAATTTATAAATCCTTTTATGTTCATGCACCGACGCTGACGTATATTCTGTAGAAAAAACTACTGGGAACACGTGGAAACAGTGACCAACCAATGTCAGCAATAGATACACTACTTCTGTTAATCTTTTGAGACCAAGCTTCTTATCGAAGTTAAGCCAGCATTGATTCGATCTTTGGAGATTAACCTAATAGACACAATTTGATTGTAAATGTGTATAATTACTTCAGAATTCTAAACAGAGGAACTGCTGGTCGAATCTGGTGGTGGTATCTTGTCAGTTGTCACGTTAATACCAGCACTTAGCATCTCATAATCCTCAAATCAAGATTATCAGGATTAAGAGGAAGAAAAGACTCGAGGCAGTACTGTTTCCCTGTTAGAATGACGTCCGATGTGTTATTATAGGGATAATATAAAGAGCAAGTATAGGTAAAAGAGGGCGGGTAGGTAATAGTAGAATGGAGCAGGACGGAAGTCGCCATCCTCCATCAGTCATAATTTTGCGCTCATTTATTGGAAACATTTCCTACAGGACGGTCCATCCCGTTCCCCAGTCATTTTTTCCTCTCTCTGATTGCTTAACTTGGATAATATTTACACCATAAAAAGTTTTATGGGTTTTGGAAATGGTGGGAGTCAATAGCGAGATGGCAAATAACTCAATCCTGCGCCTGAAAGTCTCGTATTTCGCAGTGGCCATGCACGTCTCTACTTTTATTATACCAAACCCATGCCGCAAGTTATAATGATGTTATTTCAGGTTTATAAGTAAAATAAGTTATGATGTGGAAATTCGCTAGAAACGGGAAGTTTTCATCATTCTTGAATGAAATAAAATATGAGTTGAACTTATCGACTCAATATCACTGATATTTTATTTTTAAAACCGACTTGAAATTATGAAGGATATTGCGCTGCGAGGCACTGCGAGTCAGGACAGCAGCACACATGCCCCAGACACAAAATCATCTCTGAATCGGATGCTCAACTAATAACTTGAGTTTGCCATGTAATTCAGTGAACCTGTTTTGAATTGGCTGGGGTGGCTGGGGGTGGATTATATAGGATGCGGGATTATGGAAGTTGCATACAGTATTTTCCATGTTATGTTATTGTTAATAATGTTTGGGAAGCCGGTCTTTGGAACAAAGCAGGTAGCATTTTGAAAAAATATTTATGTAATATTTTACAGTACTACCTGATCGTTAACTCAACAGATTTCTTTATTAAAACTTCAGTTCGCAGAAATATGTGAATAGTGTACTAGTATAACTCCACGCGCATCTTTGGATGATGGTAACTTCACACATTGTTTTCAAAAAAACATAGGGTTCCCAAAATTATTTTTTGTTCAGAACCAGAAGTGGACTTGAGAAGTAGGGTCCCAATGATCTAAAAGAGTTTAACAACGACAATTCACATAACTGTAGGCTACAGTCTGTAGCCTATCCACCCTTCGAAAAGTCTGAATTCACTATCATCCAAGATGCGCGTGGAGTTATAGTAGTGTGGTCGGAAATACAGGTATCTACCGCCTCCTGGGGCTGGGAAGTGGGCAGAAGGTAGTGGTGTGGCAGCACTCCAGCTCCCCAGCAGGCAGGTATCGGTACTCGGTACTGCAGTGTCACTGCGCGATGACTTGCAACTCGTGCTCTATGTGGCCTCGCAGCTTCCTGGAGCTGCTGGAGACACTGGAGACTCTACAAATGCTCTACTGCCACCTTCCTCTTATCTACACTTCTCGTTTCATTATTTTATCGTTGAGAGGCTGTCAAGGCTGGACTAGTATTGACACCCTAACTGCTAGGCCATAGCGACATAAAGAGACCGCTCACCGGCAGCAACGTTAACCAACTTAATCAACTTAAAAGGATTCTTCTCTGACTCTGAAGGAACATTTGGCTCGCGAGATAACTTCTTATATGATGGGACCTGGAGATGTTTCAATTTTTAGCACTATTTAGCTATATATGTATAAAGCACTGCATGGTATACGTTGTATTTGGTCCAGAGATTCCCTGAGATTCCATAAAGATTTCCAAAGCTTCCCACCGATATTCATAGAAAGATGAACCCCGAAGGGGTATCCACTCCAAAAAAAATTCCAAGATTCCCTGAGATTTCATTAAGATTTCCAATGATTCCCAACGAGTTTCACAACGAGTGGTTAACCCCTCGTATTTGGTATGTCTATTCACCCTGTAATACGGCTGGTGGAGTGGTTTGCTGTAGTAATGTATGGTATGAATGAGATGTGCTTACAGTGGTTTATTTTCTTGCATGTGGCATTGGCGCCATTATTGTTTGGCTAGGTGACCGTCAGCAGTCGGCTAGCCGAAGTGATTGACCGCGGGTGCCTAGTATAGGATTTGTTCGAATTTATAGGGTTTCCAAGGTAAGAATATTCCTTCATATTACCTGCATTTTAAAATATTCATGCGAGTGCTTCCTAACATACATTTGTATTTCTTTAACCAGAAATAAGCCACTGGCGCTGACTCTTATTTCCTCGAATTTTTTGAATTTTGACGCCTAAGATTTTGTGTAGTTCAACCTACGAACCTTAAGGCTTGGTAATGTAAGAATAAACGAATGTAATAATTTTGTTGATAGTAGCCATCCATACCTGACCAGGTACCCATGTGTATCAGTGAACCTCCAAACTCAATTATCTTATTCATGAGTTGGTGCGTTTAACTTTGTTCTGCATCTGTTGTGGACACTTGAGAAAAAAATCCAATTCTAGTTGCTCCCCTATTTGCATTATTATTGCTTTTATAAGCCTTCCATGCGTGCGGCCAGTGTCTCATAGGGAAAATTTAGAGGTCAGTTTCTCAGTGCGAAATATTTTATAATTTTTGATACCGACGACTAAAAGCATTCCACTCCAATGACTATAATGACGAGGGGTTAACCACTCGTCGGGAATCTTGTTGGGAATCATTGGAAATCTTTATAAAATCTAAGGGAATCTTGGAATTTTTGGAGTGGTTACTCCTTCGGGGTTCATCTTTCTATGAATATCGTTTGGAATCTTTGGAAATCTTTATGGAATCTCAAGGAATCTCTGGAGTGGGTGCCCCTCGACTAATGAGGACATGTGAGATCCAGAGTTTTTGGGTCTGACACTCCTGTTGGAGTGGTGTGCTCCATAATATCTCCAGCTTATCCCAGGCACTTTGAGAAATAGGGAACAACGAAAGAGTGTGCATAAAATCATGGGAGATCGTCTGATCAGGGCTCGTCAGGAGGAATTAAAACACGTTCTTTAATTCCCCCATTTTCCCGAGAAATGTTAGAGAGAAGGTCAGGAAGGAAACGAAGCTTTTGTCTACCAATCGCCAACACTGAGTAATTTGGACCACCCCCAGTGCGGATGATAGGGTGTTTGTAAAACAGTCGCCATTGATTGGCTGCTGCTGCTGCTGGTGGCTGGCCAGTGACAGCGCCTAATTAAATTACATTTCCGATTGGTTAATTAATTCCCGCGTTTTTTCCACCTTGAAATGTTCCCAGTGTTTTAGCCTCCTTCGTTTTATTAACTTTCTCATTACTTGGGAAGCTCTGTTGTTTATTCCGCTGCTGTTTTAATTGAGGATTTTGTTGCTTAACCAAATGACAAAGCTGTGGATCACCGCGCGGCTTTCTTCTCCTTTCTATTCCTACAATGGCTTTGTTTCTTTATGCGGTACTTCTAAAAAATAATTTTGAGAAATTGCGAGGGTGAGGCAATTCCCATTTCGATATTCTTTGAGCACTTCGCCACATCGAATTGGCGTGAACGGAAGCAGTGTGCGGCACCGAGTGCAGGTTACTTGAATCGAAAACACTGTAAACGAATTCTGAATTCAGCCCAAGGCTGTTGTATGGTGACCTTGCCGCGCTCGCCCGCATCGTCTTTAAATGGCATTGAATCATTGATATTCCCTGCGGATGAGGGATGAGGGTGATTGGGATGCTTTGTACATCAATTACTGACTTGCTGACTCACCACCACTCGAACGTTCTCTCTTCAAATGAAAATCTCACCCCTACCATAGGTGCGGAAACAGCAGTAATGCTTTCCTATTCAAGGCTCTAGCCTAGAGCTGTTATTTTTGGTTTTAAGTAATATGTTCTGTGTAAGGAATATGAACTGTCAACCAGAAGTGGCCTCATATGAACTTACCCTTTCGAGACAGTGCTGCTGGATTTCGTTATTTAGAAGTGACTTTCCAAACCTGCGGGGGGGGGGGGGGGGGGGGGTACTTATCCTCTTCTTATCCAGTTTCAATAGTGTTTCGATTTTTTCGTAGAGCAATAACGTGAAATGTCTCACGTAGTTTGAGCTGTAGCCAACGTTAGTCTGGCATGACGCTCAGTAAGAGATAAGTAAAGGTAACAAAGGAACCAGGAAGTCTTGTTGGTCTTGGTCTTGTCTGGCTGTGAATATGGTGAGTGCGCGAGTCGGCAGGCGAAACAGCTGTGGGGCACTGGGTGGTCGAGCGTCGTGCCTGACTGAGGAATAAAGTACCTATATTCTATAGGTACCGGGCGCAATAATTCGGCGATGGCCTCCATGGTGAATGCGGAAACTTGCCTGGCGAGGCCTTCCCTCAGTCCGCACTCTCGGCAGTGGGCCGATGGCTATGGGACGGAGACAGGAGACGGATGGCGCAGTGGTCGGATGGGCGTTTTGCATGCCGCGAGCTATAACTTATGTCTGCACGTTATAAGTAGGTACACCTGCCGTTGTGAATGGAGCGACCAACTCGCTCTGAATGGTTAGAGTTCTGTCTCCGGGATATGTGCCTGAAGGAGGTACTGTATGACTCTGCACCCATCCGTAGTGTATATTATACCTATAGACATCGAGACATTGGATTCTAGGTTTGACCCCGGTGCCAGGAAACTATCTGGAAAGTAGCTCCTAGAGGACGCTGCTTTTATTTCTCCCGAATAATGTAATGTATTTAATTTATTGGTACTAATACAGTTTGACTGATTGGAGTAACTTGGTGACGTCAAACGAGGTAATCCACAGTTTTTGTGTGCACATCAAATTCGATGAAGGTTACAGTTACAGCCCTAACATTTAACCTACAATATATGTGGGAATGAGAAAGACTGGGTATTGTAAAAACATAGAAAATTGCATCTGTTGAAAAACACTCACAGACTGTCAAAATATCGACTCCGACAGAATTGTTGATTTGGGAGCATTTACCTCCGTCCCCATTGTCTCGCAGTTTTGGTCTCTGGACTGAATTGGATGAAACCTCAGGGGACGGGACGATGTCCTGTTGTCACAATTACATTTGCCGCATTTGCGACTCCCGCCTTCAGACGCGACGCGACACTGACAGCGACAATAATACACCTGTTCAGTCGGATAACCAGTTTAAACGGTGGAGCGGACGGAATGACAATATGCCATGTATCCCTATAACCCAATCTATCCTCTCTATCCTCTCTATATCCCTTTAGAACATGATTCCTTGTAGCGCTGCACGGGGAGTATTGGTGAAAAAGCTGCAGGGATTACCGATGATCCGTTGGAGCGGTGAGCGGCGATTAATCTGTGCCATTGTCGATGTGGTTTCTGATGCTTTCAAACGTTTTCGATTTGTAGGTAATGTGAATACTTCCTTCAGTTACGCCATTTGTGTTTTTAATTAGAGAATTCTTTTGAAGTTAGTAAATTTATCTTGCACCGCTGCGCGCTTTTTTCCAGTTTCCGCTCATTTGAAAAAAATACGAGTTGCTGCTGAGCTTCAGAACACTGCATGGTCTGTTGCGTGTTATGAGTGATTATGACTAATTTAGCAAGGACAAGGTCCGAGGTCTTCATAGCATTTTGTCGGAAATGAATGCCCTAAATGACAAATGTGTGCGCCTAGTCATTGTCTTTGATATCCTTGGTGATCTGAGTCATAGTGAGATAAAAGCCACTGCGTATCTCAGCTTCAGTATATCAAAATCTTGTCAGTGTGGATTCTACCATAGTCACTATTTTCTTCAGAATTGGCCCTGTAAAATCCTTAGTTAACCATGTGAAATTCCGAAGAAAACATTTCCTTAACAAAGTTCGGTGGAATCCATCCTACTTATTTTCTACAAAGTTTTCAGGATCTTGTATTTTAATTCGCCTTGCGAGAAAGACAAAATGAACCACTCTTATACCATCATTCAGTGCAATGACACCAAATAACTAAATGACAGCATGTCTGTATTGGCGCTAAAACTACATTTACAAATCAAATTCAGTGGATTATGTCGGCTAGTTACGTTTTGTTAATTTTCACATGTATCGGAGATATACGAGTATACATAGATGATGAAATAGTGGATGATCAAAATGCTGTGTAATTCCGTTCGATCGCAATAGTGCCCGAAGTGTCCACATTCTCTGTCCGTGTTTTGGGTTTCGCAATGCTCTTGCTCTGGTTTAGTCGCCACCAGGCTAAAAACGTCGCTTGGTGCACGTGCGCAAAGGCGTTAGTCAGGCTCCTGATTTGCCTTCAAAGGACAAGAATTTTTGAGTTTGCGGGGACTGCTCTATAAGGATTGGTATATTCCAACTTTTAATTTTTCCGCTTGGATTTTTCACCTTTTATAGGAAAGGACTGCATAAAGCGCTCAGCATTGCAGTTTTCCCCTTTTGGCGTATGCTAACGAGGCATAAAGTACATTATTCTGCGTGAACCGGTCATGAATGGTGACGCGTGACGCCCAACAGCAAACTCTCATTAGTCCGGAAAATACTCGGGAAATTGTAGGTCCTGGAACTTAAAGAAACTTGGAAACTGTTTGAATACGTCTGTCATATAGTTCTGTTGAAAGTTTTGGAAACAGCTTATCAGCTTTTTTCACTCTTGGTCCCGTCTCTTTCGCTTGACAAGGTACCTTTCTTGTTTCTTCGGTTCTGCACTGTCTGGCGGCTTGAGCTGGGTTCGGTGGTACGCTGTTGGTGGCGCGCTGCTGGGTTTTCGGTATGTGCGTGGTGAGCAGAGAGTGTGCGCGGCGCTGCGGCCCACTGACCCGATTCTGTCTCAGTGTTCTGTCAGTGGCCGTCGGTGAGCGGTAGCGATTGCTACGCTCGTAACCAACAGTGATTTCCACCGACCGTTCATATCACCACGTGTTTTCAGACCGGTGCTAAGTGCCCCAAGTTTTGACGTTTCTGTGAGAATTCCATTGTTTGTTCTGATGTAGTGTTCTCTGCTCGATAAATAAAATGCCTGGTGAAATACTATATGAGAGAATGAACAAAGTGGCCCTACCATGTTAGAGTGCCTTAAAGTTTGAACATACATCGTCAGTCCTGTGCTGTCTTCATTTCTGGGGTCCTAATTTTACCCTGAACTAAAGTTCACCGTTCTATGGTTTGAGGAGATATTAGTGAATCCTGGCGAACAGTTTGGTTCGACATCCAACTTTTAGTTCTGGATAAACATTTATTTTATTTTCTGATAGGCTCCAACTTGAAAGTTCCCTTAAGAGACAAACTAATGAACTTTTCCTCAAGTTTCTAATGAAGTAAAGTCAACTGACTTACAAATTCCTCTCGTTACGTTCAATGTTATAAATTAAAATTCTCCTTTTGTTTTTCATTGAACCATCTCGTCTCTTCACGTTATATTTCCTTATCTTCTTTTCGAATCGGTCTCTTCGAAACGTCTCACACTTTTTGTACGATTTTGTCATAACGAGTCAAAATTGAAAACAGGTTGTGCTAACTATACCGAAATTGTTTCGTGAGTTTTTAGTTTCGACCTTTTGCCCTTTTCGACGTCGAGTTGATACTTTTCCGTCAATTTTTTAATGTTTTAAATCATTGGGGCCTTGTAAGGGTGGTACCCGCATGAATGTTTGTTGCCATGTGGGTTAGAAGGCTACAAACACTGGCGTGCGCCTCCGCCGCTCTCTGCTCGGCGAGTTATCGATGGTCTTATCTTGGAAGCTACGAACACCTTGGTATCGCAGTCGCAGTCAGTCGCATAGCTAGCTGCTAGCTCTACCCAGAGAACAATACTTCTTAACAACCATGAAGCGTGTTAAGTTTTTCTGCCTTATCGGCTGTACACTGATTTTATTTTTAATATTTTGTGTATGTGATAAAGCTTTGAAGTAGGTAAACAACTTACCCGCTGCCAGTCACCTGAACTCAGTGCAAGAGTGTGGAACTATGGTGATTTAATATCCAGACGGGATTTAGTGGTGGTACTTTGAAACGTAATGGGTGAGAGTTTGTGATGTGGGACTTACAGTCTTTCTCCATGGGGCCTTCAGCCCCTTGGTACGACAATGATCCTCTGCTGCCCGAGTGGGATCCTTCTGGGTAAGTCAAACCGAACCTTCCCATACACCCCTCTTTTACCTAGAATGTTAATGTCTCGTCTCTTCAATATTGAATCGACAACGTACATAGGTGCTCAAGAGTATGTATCATCGCAGACTTCAACTGATGTGGATGCATTTTCTCGAGGGGTTAACCACTCCAGAGATTGCTTGAGATTGCCTGAGATTCTCAGGGAGATTCGTGGAAAGATGCACCCCAAAGGGTTAAATACTCCAGAAATTTCCAAGATTCCCAACGAGATTCCTGGCGTGGTTAACCCCTCGCATTTTCTTGTCTCGTTTCTGGCTTGCGACCTTGGAGCTTCATCCCAATACTGCTAAGGGTTGGGAGCATCCTTAAGAGTCAGGTCCAGTAAATAGGTTAGGTGTACCCGGCAATGGTGGCACCCGCCGCTCTTGGAGCGATGTGAGTGAATGGGCAATTATACGCCGAAGTCTCCTGCAATGTGTATACATAATTGGATTCGGATGTTTGAAGAGTAATGAATTGGCATTGGGACTTGGGAGTGCTTTGCTAAGTTGTCCCAAACAGACATGTCGCCACTCCTATCAGCCCAACTGATAAACTCTTGACTTGCCTAGTCCAGAGTCCTGCCAGTTACTGACTCAAGCTTAAACTAAACCATGCTGACCCTGTGTCTTTGTGTGCAGGATGCACCACAACGTAACATCGAAACTTAAAGCTAGGCCTATTCTTCTCAAACATTACCTAGACATTGTATTGAACTAAATAGACCGAAAACGGAATATGTTCTGATAGTGTGTGTTTGATACACCGTTTTAGATAGGATTCGCATCATGTATATAAAGAGAGAGACGCTGCTTCTGCATTGAACTCCTCTGATTATTACTTTTTGTTAAAAACTGGGATCTATATGACGAAATGGGCTCCCAAATGAATAGACTCTTAACCGAGAAATTATTCATGATCCGCCAATAGTGTGCTGTCCGTGCATCCTGCATTCTAGGTCTATACACAACAGAACTGTTTAGGTTTATTATTGTGTTCGTGATGGCTTCAGTTTTCAAATGCAAAATACAAACTGATTCACTGATTGCATCTTTTGTAACCAAGCGCGTACTCTCCAGACTGCTCCAAATACATACATTCATTCTATAGATACCATGAGGAATACTTTGTAATACCGCACTATTCTCTTCAAGAGCTATGCTGTTTTACGATTTTACCTCATGGGAGTAAACGTTTTATTTATTTTTAATTCGCTTGCGAGTATTGCTTTGTTGCATAGTAATATTTTTCTCGTTTCCCAAGTCTCTACAGTCGTTTATTTCTCGTAGTGGTCATGGCTCATAAAAAGCTTCAATTGAGGAGAGTGGACAGCATTATATGGCTGCAGAGGAATAAATAAAATAAAAAACAAGAGAAGAGGGTCCGCGGCATTCCGTAGGGAGCTTCATCCAGCCCGAGCAACACCCAGCTTTTTTTCGTCCCTTCATGGAATTCAGAAAAGGATGGCGCATAATGTGAAATAAATATCCCGTTTATGTGGAGAGAACGTTCGTGCTTTTCTATTTTTCTAACAACATCCGATATTACTGACATCTTGTGTATTTTTCTTCTCCATCTGTGGAAGTAATTGCCAATTATTTAATGTTATGAAGAAGGAACTTTTCTGGAGGGTGAGGGAGTATTACAGTTCAGTTAACCAATTTAATCAGTCCCTTTACCGAGTACTGAGTTAAAAATAACACCTCGTACGAAATCAACGGATCAGTCGTCTCTGATCGAATTTAACCATGTGGTACGTTCTCGAGCTTCTTCTTCGTTATTTCGATGTTCCTGAGATAGCTTGGTATTATTTCGGAGCTGCACTTGGGTTAAAATGGTTTGACTGCAGGTCAGAATCATCTATGTGGAAGAAAAGCATTTCACACCTATTAAACTCATAGGGTTATCGCACCGAGCAGTTCTGTGGTCACTACGTGGACCCCTTCTGTGGAGGGGTTTCTGTCTCCTATCATCGGAAAACGAGAACAATATTTTTGAAACACAGAAATACGCGTTATGCATTCAAAGAGATTATTGTTGAAAAATGATTAGGAAGAATTGAAATTCCGGGACTAAACTGCTTGGTGACTTTATATTTTTACCATTCATGATATACCTACACGTAAATTTAATGCCAAATGCTACAATAGTAGCTATGGTGCTTGCGAAGTTCGCCTGCATTTTCATGTTTATGTTTTTTGCTTGCATCAGTCGCTTGTGCCTCAGTACGCATACGATTCACTTGCTTTGAACGACTTCATATCTGTTTGCAATCTGATTTCAAAGCAAATCAACTGCTGATATAGTATTGACTGCTGGGATTTGACAGTATTCCTATATGGTCGTCAATTTGAAATAATCGGGAAGGGGAAGGGGCTTCTGGCTGATGGGTCAGATCGTTTTTCATGTTTGTCCCGAAGCTTGTCAACAGTCGTTGAGTCGCCAAGTCTTTTTATGGTGGAACTGTCTTTGGGGAAATTGGTCGTGGTTGCTAACTTTTTATGGGTTCCATCCGTTTGAAGAGGCAATGTTTTCTTGAGCCGAAATTAGTTTTTGGTCGAGAAACCGAGAGACCATTAACAGTTGCCTCTAAATTCAGGAGGGAAGTCCTTTTTTGTTCTTCGCAAGTGGGAATAAGATCTTTCCAAGATCCGGACGTCATCACCTATTGTGGGACACTGAGCTTAGCTATCCTCACAACCTTGTAAGTAAGACTGGCATCAGTGCTCCAGTATGGATTTAGAAAAATTCCTTCGCAAACGCAGACTAGGATGTTTTGGTCATCGTCCCCAAGCTGGGCTAGTTACGGGTTGCTTCCGGTGCCACTTTCGTTCTAAACAGCCGAGTTTCCAGTAGCCACGAAAGGTTTAATTGTAACCCAAATTACCGCCACCTTCGAAGTGATTAGGCGCTACTTTTTTTTCTTGTGGTAGCACGTGGGACAGCCTGTTGCTGCCGCTGGATGGGATCGACCCCGCCTGGCCGTGGCGGCCGCGCCGGTTGAGCCGCACCGCGCTATCGACCAGGCGGCGCGCGTGCGGCCTGCTGCTGTAGCGGCCGGCGACGGCCGTGGCGTGGTAACCACATGGCAAGAGCCTTGAGCACTTATGAAATAACATCATTTTGCAGCGTGGAAAGTATGTGAGCTGAGGTGGTGTCTAGAGTTGAGAGAAGAATGGAAGTATTTATTTGTACTGCTGGATTGCGTCGTACCCAATGAATACCTATTTGAAACCAATTTGGACTGACTGGTGTGTTTGTACCTAACTGGTACTGGAAAAAACCTAACTGGTATTTTTTATTTTTAGTTTTGGCCCACGTGACCTCGCTGAGCCGGCGTGGGGCAAGATGAGTGGGGTGCCTGGGCCCACTACTAAGAAGAGGAAAAAAACAGACGCAAAACCTCAATCCCAAATGTAAGTATCTTTTTGATGTTTCAAAGTCTCGTTTTTCTGTGCCTATGAAAAGGTCTTCCTTCTTCCTTGGGTCTCCGGACTCGCCTCATACAATAGTTGATCTACCGCTGACCATAACAACTTACCATGTCAGAAGTGGATGTGATGTGAGCTATGAGTTTTAGTTGTATGATGGCGCCATCTAGATGCTCGATGAGTCGGTGACGCATGAGAACCTCAGCAGTGAGCTGTGCTGACAAGGCTCATCAGGTTCACCAGCATAGGCAGTTAGGCCAGGCGTCAGGCTTGAGCGTTTGTCTACGTCGTATGTGTATCCTGGCAAGTGGTTTCTTAGTCAGTTCTGTTGTGGTGGTGCTATGTCCGCGTTGGAACTCCTCACCTTTCTCATGGCAAACAGGTACGAACTTTTTCTGTCATTTTTGGAAACCATTCCGATAGTTATGGTATGGTACCTGCGTTACGAGAGTGAGTGTTCGTTGTTTATTAGCGGTAGGCAGTGTATTGTTAGTACGCCAGGACGCCCTCGGAATTTGTGGGGTCTGGAATGAGACCTTCCGATGAAATGCCAAACAGGTAATTCAGTTCTGGTAGTTGACGAATTGTGGTTGACGACCAGATTGAGTTTCGTATGGATTTAGAAAATGACGTTTTTTTTTTTTTTTTAAAATGCACCGAAACCTGAAGGATTATTGTGCCCAAAAAATAAGCTATTCAGTGATGATACTGAATGCTGTTGAAAAAGTATACTACGCCTGGCTTTCCAGTGACAATCACAGACAGACAAATTCACCTAAATTAATATAAAATGCGTTTTCCAAATAAATAGAATTTTAATAATTTTTGTTTGGAACACAAACACAAACAAGGATTGGAGTTCCAGTCAAAACCGGAACTGCTCTTTGTTCCGAGTTAACGAAACCCACCATTAGTGGTTTAGAAATAAAGGGCGAGTATTTTGTTGTATTTCAGAGTATTGGATCATTAAAGTCTGTGTTCCTAGCTTTGCTTCTAAATTGAAAACCGGAAATGACTGCGATCTTGAAAATGTATGATAATATGAACGTTTTCCGCCCACGCGGCCAGGCTATTTCGAGAATTCTGCGGGATCCTAACCCAGATTGAACGATACTGCTTAGCTTTTAATACTTACTGCTTCGCAGTTTTGCGTTCTCTTTCCTCGCTTGTTTTTGTCATGTCACCCTTCATCTTGTTAGCATTATAAATGAGAGATAATTTTATTGTTGCAGTTAATAATTAACGAATGGCTGATTCTTTTATTTCAGTCCCTTCTTGATTCAGTTTTAGATTGCACTAATTAATTGCTAATTAACTGTTTACTAGTTTAAGGGCTAGTTAGGAGTGAGACACTGTGAAGTGTCTCCTCGTACTCTGTAGATTCGTCTCCGCTTGGTTGTGGTCGGTACGCTTGACAGCGCGGGCGGAGTGACTGACGATAATTATACCTTGCATTGCAACATCGCTATGACGACATGGTGTGGCTGTGAGTCATCTTAACCTGAACCTACCCAATACACATCTTGACGAGCTACGAATAAGGTATTTCTCTACCAAACAAGCGGCCTTATTATGGTGCGCAAAACGTTAGAAGGTGGAGACTCGACTTATCGTCATTTGCCTGCTAACGCTTGCAACCTACAACCTACTACTTCATGCGTGTATGATCTTGGTTAACTGTCTCCTTAAGAGGGTAGTAAATCTTGGGTGCTTATTGTTCGTCCAGTCAAATTGTAGATTAAGCCGATCCTTACTGCAAAAATCCCGAGGCATCTACAGTCCCTGGTGGCTTCGCAATGTTTTTTCAGGACTTTAAATGTTTTCTAGAAAATATTTCTGGATCATTATTTCGATTATTCGTTGAAATTTTTATAAATTAAAAGTGGACAGTTTCTAGGTTTTTGTAAGAAAAAGTGCTTTGTTGTGGTTGCAGGCAGTGGCTGTGGAATTTCTGGCACTGCCCTTCAAGAAGGAATGTAATATTCATTGGACTTGTACATTTGCGTTGAGCATCCCTTCCACTGTGGAAATGTCACGTACTCTGTCTCTCGTTTGGGTTTGCAGATGTTTACAATTTCCTTGTAGTCGACTCATCGGTCCTGTGACGAGTGTCTTGTTTTTGACATGATGTTGGGTGATTCATTGGGGTGAGCTAAGGCTTCGGTTCAGAACATGTTAAATCCCAGCATAGGAGGAGCCCAGGGGTAGCAGGTATAGCGAGGTTCACTGACCTACCCTTTGTGGCTCCTCGTCGAAGGTCTTCAAAATGGCCAGTTGCAAGCCTGAAGCCAGTTGTTTACTTGATTTCGTCCGTTGTGCATTGGCATTTGGCATGTCTTCAGTTTCCTGTTCATTTCTGTTGTACATATGACTTCGTGAAAGATGCGAGGGTGGTAAGTGACGACTGAGTTGAATATTTTTCGTGCAGCAGTCGGTAAGAAAGGCGATAGGTAGTACTTAGCGACGCTGTAATAATAATAGGAAGGAAGGTTTCGTAGATTTAGTCTGCTCATTTTTGTGTGCTCGGAGGTAATGATTGATAACTTCACTGCCCCCATAGAAAGTATTTTGTCAGCATTTCGTGCCATTTTGCACGAAATAATGTTCTGTTCCAAATTTTTGTTGTACACTTGTAGACTTGTGCACTTCCTCATGCTCTGGGCATGTATGACTTGACTTGTACGATTGTGATGGTCGGGGAGGAATACTTGGGATCGAACGGCTTAGCCTTAGTGCTGGCTCATGAACTCTTTCACACTGACGAGAAGTGACGGCAGCCCTTGCCTGCTCATTTTTTTCCTTTCGAAGTGTGTTTAAAGTTGCACAGGTTTGATGGTAGTTTTCGTCTGTTTCAGTAACAAGTGCCTTAATGAGAAGCGACGCCGTGAGCAGGAGAACATCTACATTGAAGAGCTGGCCGAGTTGATTTCCGCCAGTTTCGCTGACATGAACTCGTTGTCGGTCAAGCCGGATAAGTGCGCCATCCTCCAAGAGACGGTCAATCAGGTACGGTTCCCTCAGTTTTGGAAAAAATGAAAAATCACATGTAGGGCCGTGACCCTTCTATCCCTTTCGCCAAGGAAGCAAAAATGAGGCTATACTATAAGGAAAGCACTTGTTGTTGTCATTGTCATACCATATCGTTGTATCAAAGGTGGTGGAGTACAAAAGCTTTCCGATGTCGACTGCCTCAAAATTTGTAGGCTTTGAATGCAGCTGACCTTGACCGTTCGTGGTCCGATGTATCTGCCTGGCTGGCTCCATATTCCTGCCAGGAGTGCCAGACCGACCCTTAACTACCCTCCCCTCCGTGGCTACCCGACAACAAATCATGAGGAGTATTGCGGAGGTTTTAGGGGAAATTATTAGGGATCGACACTCTGCATATTGCCTTCACATTTTAGAACGGTAGACTGTAGTAGGTCTCCTAACTTTCATGAGCGGGGACCTTGTGACGAGTTCCATGAGTTAAATGTATATACCTATACTCGTACATCGTTCTTAGATCTCTTAGAATACCGAATACGCACAGTTATTTAATTTTTGTAACGCTCGAATCTGGATACTGTGGCCGCTCGATTTGTAGTGAGCATCACTAGTCAATTGCACAAAAATTCCGCATTAACCTGCCAGTTTGGAGGAAAGTGTAACGTCCGGATAAGGGGGGACACGTGTCAGTACACAGATAACGAAGTAGTGAAGCAAAGCCTTCAAGCCTCCGTATACACCTCGCTACAGCTGCGCTGCGAGACATGCATGAAGAGCGGGCACCGATCTAACCAAACAGCAGCTCTCACTGATTAAATAGAGGGGTTCAGATAAGGCAGTCGATGTGGCACTGGCCTTGAATTGCTCTCTCAAATCCCGTTCAGATTTGGTGTGGGTTGGTCGTGTAGTTTGGTGGGCAAGGTCGCGGAGTGTTAGCACGGACTGCTGACTGAATGTGGCTCCATGAAGGTCACCGTGCCACGAATTAAGGTCGCAAGGCCGCGCGCACGCGTGTGTTTGAACCACAAGTGAGTGTATTATGTGTAACTGTATTCAGCAAACTACTTGTCCTTTCCGTCACTCACTCTGAAAGTTAAATCTATTTTCCTGGTTTGAGGCTGTAGTCGTTTGGTGACATATTTCATTGCACTTTTGTGAGGAAGCTGTGGGATTTGTTTGGATGGTATTTCATTTGACTTGCTTGCAGCCTTAGTTAGTGTTAACAGTCCCCACCTTGGCGTGGCGATGTCCAGCTCCAAAAATTTCTCCTCAACCGGGTAGACGACCGTTAGAATTTTTTGTGAATGAAGTGCAGGATTCGCAAAAGCTACCAACTGGAAGTTGGTCTGTTTCCATTCTTGAACTGTCTGCCACTGGAAGCTGGAGCAATCTCAGCTTAAACTAGGAGGTTTGGCCGATGAGGATAACTTCCTTATTTCGTACTTAGTCAAGGATTGTGTTGTTTTACAATACAGTCAGTGTTTTATTATTAAAACATGACGATGCATTGGTATGTAGCCGTGACTCCGTGTGTTTGTTTTGTTTTCTCTAAGACGGATGTAGGCAAGGTTAGCCTGGCCCATATGTACTAAGGTACTAAGGAACTAAAGTATTTCCCTGGAGGTTCTGTTGTGTAGGTGGTGGGGTTAGTTCATACTAAAAATTCCTTTTGGTTTCTAATCTTTGGCATTTGTCTACCGACATGGCATCTTAGAGGTAGTAAGTAAAATACGTGTGTGTGACTTATGGATGTTGTTGTACCGTGGAGACGTGACCTGCCAACTGCGATGTGACAAAGTGGTGTTTGCACACTCGTGACACACTTCTATCGGGAAAAGTAAATTATCATGTTGCATTGGTGTGATGGTGAGAGCCGCGGACAAAATCATTCCCCTGCCTCAATGACTATATTTTAAGCTTCATCGAAATCCGACTTTTAGTTTGTAACTTATGATTCTTGTTTGATTCTGTTTAGATCCGGCACATTAAGCAGCAAGAGCACTGCGGTGGCGATGCAGCCGTCCAGCAAGGCGAAGTCTCTTCATCCAATCCCACAGTGCTGAGGAACGAAGTGTTCGGTCCATTGCTGCTGGAAGCTCTTGACGGCTTCCTCTTTGTTGTCAACCAGGAGGGCAAGATCGAGTTTGTGACTGAGAACGTCCATCAGTTTATCAAGTACACCCGTGACGACGTCTTCGGAAAAAGCATCTACAATTTTATACACCACGGCGACCATGCCCGTTTCAGTTCTAGTCTCCTTCCTATGTCTATAGGTATGTCTCTCAGATTTGAGCCTTATTATTACAGAAAAGGTTCCGTGCAGCTTTGCAAATGGCTGACCAGGGCGTTTTGTGTACTTACTACGGCTGATAAACTGCGCATGATTATAACACAGAATGCCTTCGTAGTCTAGGGTAGTCCGTACATATCAGCTATGCTGTAGTGTCACAAAATTGCTTACCTACCAAATGAGGGTCTTAGCTGGCATGTAAAAGAAAACTACAGAAATTAAGAATTCAAATTTTTGGCATTTAAACCAGATCATTGATAATATTAGATTATTGGCTTAGCCATCGAGTCCGATCTGCCTGGAATATCCATGAAACGTCGGAACTCATAGCCTTGCTACCAATAGTGACTCAGAGATCTCCAAGCTGTCTACTATTCCACTGAGATAACGGGATATTTTATTGTTGCCACAGGCTGGTCACCTGAGCCCAGCCCGCAGAACAGTCGAAAGACATTTGAATGCCGTCTGCTGGTCAAACCTCCAGATGACCAGGACTCTACTATGGAAGAAAAACAGCAGCGCGTGTCCAAATACGAAAATATGCAAATACAATGCACCCAGGTAAGTTAGACACTTTCTTTTTTGTTACTTTATGAAGCACCGTTTCACGTTGTCAGAATGACTATTTTTAATTTAAAAAACTTTCCTAAAATTGAATATGCTAGTGAGACAGGGGCTCAGTTAGCCTGCGAGCCAGACTTCAGCTATCCAGCATTTATTTGGTGTCAGCGGTGCCCACTCACGACTTCTTCGTTGATTCGTTGTGTATGGACGTCGGTTTATCACAGAAACTCAGTAACTGATTTTTCGACAAATAATGTAGACAAAAATCACTTTACTTGGTTAGGTCTTTAGGACAACAATATCCAGCAGATTTCTTGGAAAGATGTCAACCTTTCTGATGCAGGGTGCCACTTGTATTTGTCTTAAGTTGAAGGTGATTTAATTTCAGGTGCAGCTAAATAAGGATAAGGGAGACCTTGGGGACGCCGACGACGTGAGCTCGGAGTCTGGGGATGTGGGGCTGAGTTTGATGTGTGTGGCGCGGCGCATCCCACAGAACGAGAAGGCGGTAGGCACGCCCATCGAGCAGTTCTCCATGAAGCTCGACACTAGCGGCAAGATAGTTGGCATCGATACATTTGGTGTTTCCGCTGCCTATTCCCAATACCTAAATAAGGTGAGGTTGCCTTCAAATGGCTTTCCTATCTTACTCACAAGTGGGTAGCCTTCTTGGCGAACGTCAACTCCTCCCATGAATATAACACTGAGGATGCGTCCCACCATGCCCAGTTAAAAAAGAACTGGAGATAGCAAAAGTTAAATTTAACATGGTAAACGTAGGACAAGATCTCCAGTTTAATTTTAACTGGGACCCACCCTAAGTTGAAGTGATAAAAAATAAGAAAGCGAGGACCTTTTTTTAAAAAACATTTCTGACTAAGGTATTACTTAAAATGCATTTGTCCCCTTGCTGATCCTTTTTTCTTCTTTCAGGAGCTAATGGGGAAGATAATCCAAGAGATGTGCCACCCCCAGGACCTGCAGAAGCTGTCGGTTCATCTGAAGGAGACGCTGACCGTCGGCACGGCCACTAGCTCTGTGTACAGGCTCCGTGTTGGCTCCCCCGACAAATTCGTACGCGTCAAGACCGTGTCGAAGTTGTTCAAGACCAACATCTCCCTCCAAGAGCCTGACTTCATCATGGCTACCCATTCGATTATTGGGTATGTACGGCCTTTGGTAGGGAGGTGGTCAGGGCACTGGGCTCTTACGATGGAGATTCAAAGTTTGAATTTCTTCGTAGGCTAATTTAAAGGGGTTATTGAACAAACGCAAAGTTGAACGTACGTCGCGTCGGCACTACTGGCGACTTAAAATGCAATTCTGACGGAAGCGACACTAATTGGTTGTCAAAGTGTTACTTGGTAAGGCTTGATTCTTAGGTTTTTTAATTTCATTAATGGCACCTGGTTTCCTCTGGAAAGTTATGCTTATGTCACCATTTTCACGTAACTGTGAAGCAGCTCACCTCCAATGTCGTGGTTATTTCTTTATCAATGTAGACAATGAGTAGCTAATCAGCGGAGATAATTACTTTTGTCCGATAACCGGATAGTAGATTGCAAATTCCATTTGTTCAGGAACATTTGAGCTAAACGTTAGTAAATGTGTTTTCTTTTATACAGATGTAAATTCAGTAGTGTTCGTTTTTCTCTTGTATCGCGCTAAATTCGTCCCCAGTAATTCGGTCAGAAACACTCCCTAGTTTGAGCGAGTATTTTATGTTAGGAACCAAAGCAGAGTTATTAAGTGTCATCCCAGTTATATACCTTGGTTATGGAGGAAAAAGCCAGTGACGTAATCTCTCTTTCAGTAAATACTAATACTGAGGACTTCACGGTGGCTCTTTCCGAGGTTTCTTTTTTAGTGAAGCAAAAGAAAGTTCTCTTCATAATGGCAAAAAGAACCACTTAACTTTGAGTTTAGTTTATTGGATATTCTTCTCTTGTCTCCACGACTATACCAAAAGATCAATGATTTTAATTGCTATTCTGCTATTCGCTGTGAAGCTGCTCTTAGAGTAACAGGTACTAATAACAACGTGAATCCTTTTGCTTCAGTGAGCTTGACGTCTCTTCGCCTGAGTCGGGCGTGACGTCACCACCGTCGAGCACGTCGGTGGGCGGTCCCCTCATGTCGGGCAGTAACGGGGGCATGCCGCTGGGGCCCCAGACCGGGGGCGGCGCCCAACCCTTCTCCTCATACGAGCTCTCCCTTCATGAGTTCGACTTCTTCCCGTCGTCCACGTGGGACGTGACGGAGGGCGGCGGCGACTCCAGGGCCAGCCTCACCCCCCGACCCCCCAGCGTCCCCGTCTACTCCCCCGCACCCGCCCACGCATTCCCCTTCTCCCCCCTCCAAGAGGAAGAAAAAGAAGCACGTGAGGTACGTTTGTTGTTAGCCAATAGCTGTGGAAATTGTTCAGTCAGTGATTGGACCCGTCGGCATATCAAACTCAATTCGAAGTTCATTCGCGCCACTGAAATTTTAAGAATTATGATGATTAACTTGAAATTTGTTCCATGGTAATTTCTAAATTTAAGAAATGTTTGTCACTGTAGGAGTGTCACCGAGCATCCAGCTCCAGACAAAGCAAAAATGAAAAGTTACCTCAGTCACATCCGTAAATGTGAATTAGCCTCATTGAGGGAAGGAAACCGTTGAATTTGTGCATCATATTCATATGTTTATAGTTTTACTTTACCGTTGTTCGTATTGAGATTGTTTGCATTAAAATAGTTGCAAATGGCGTGTGTCACCTTGTTTTACAAGGTTTACAGACTAGGTCCGCCTTTTAAGGGAAGGCTATGCGTCAACGCTTTTCCTGTTTTAGCAGTTATTGCCTAATTTCCTTCAATTGTTTGTTATTGGTGACTAAGACACTCCGTCAACGATATTAACATGTTGTAATAATCATATATGTATTCCTTTTCTCTTGGTGCTTCGGGTATTGTGTCGTTTTGGGCTCTGAACGAAAAAGCCATAAGAGAACCCTGGTTCCTGGCGTGTCACGATTTTTACCTCGGTCTACCCAACGAGGTAATACCTGGCCTTCAGCGAGCAGGGAAAAATGAACTTAATCACTTCCCACCTAAGAGTAACCTGGGTTTCCAGGAACCGCAGGAGTCGGGCCGTCTGCGGAATCTTTTGACGCAGAGAGGCAGCGTTGATGAGGATGATAGCGAGGCCCGCAACAAGCATCGCATACTCAAAGGCCTCCTCAACCAGGAGGAAGAGGAGGAGGTGGCCCGCCCGTCCAATGGCCGTCTCCCCACCGCCCAAACTCCGCCCAACAATAATAACAACAACAATAACAACATGCTCCTAAAGGTAATGCTTATTGCTCTCCTGCATCGATTTTCTACCTTCTGATTGAATTATCGCGCGTTTTCACCCTTAGATGTTAAGGTGATTAATTGATTTTACTTTTTCTTTCTGTTTTAGTTGTTGAACGAGAAAAGTGACGATGATGACTTGGAATCCCGAGCCGGACTGAAAAAACAAAACGAGCTTTTGCAGCAGCTTTTGAAGGAGCAAAACGAAGACCGCAAACCCACTACTATGAACTCGCAGGTAAGAAAACCGTGTATCGTCTCAGAAAGAATAAAAGACGCGAGTCAGTTAATAGTTTTCACCTAGTCGACGTATCGGTACCCTAAAAGTGGAAAGTGTGACGGTTATGTATAACGGTAAAGGGCAGCGAGTTTCGGTTTAGCGTATTGTACCAGCTCGAATCAGCTTATGTGGCATTCACTGAACTTTGAAACTATCGTGAAATTGAAAGCACTAAGTATATGTATTCCAATCCGTCCGAAATATACAAACAGAGTAAGATGACACGTTTGCTGAACGATAAAAACACTAATTTTGGGGGTTTTATTTGCAGCAGGAAGATAACCTGCTGAAGAGTCTGGGCTTCCGCAATTCGTCGCCATCGCCGCCCACTGGAGACGGCATGTCCTCTCTTATCGGGAACCGAAAACGGCCGAGTGACGAGGCAGACGGCAGTGGCGGACCTGGCGGGAAACGCCCACCCGACAGCGGCTCCTCTGGGGTAAACACAGTTTAGGTGGAAAAAAGTGAAAGTGTGATTTGATACATTGATGGAGCTGCCAGATGAAAACTTTGTCGTAGTTTAATAATGAACGACCTAAGTCCCCCAACCTTCAGTACCTACCTAGTGGAGGAATTTGACTGTTTCTATTTTTCTACAGCAGGTGTCGTCGACGGGGAACAGCAAGCTCTGGGAGAAGAACAAGATGTTAGCGTCCCTGCTGGCGAAGGAGCCTCCCAAAGCCACTACCATCCCCCCTATCCCTACCTCCGTCATCTCTGCCACCCCGCAGGACAAGCTTCCTAAGATTGGCGACCGTCTCAAAGCTCCAGGCGGTAAGATCATTCATTGGTTCTCACTTAGGTCAGCCGGTTGCATGCTGAATGAATTATTCTTAATTAGTTCCGATGGTAAAATATTACCGCAACGTTACTTATTGCAGGTCCATGGTCAGGCGGTAATGTACAAGGTGGTGGAGGAGTGAACCAGATGGGCGGAGCCCCCGGTCGGCCCCCGGGGCCTCCCAGCGCGGGGAAACCCACACAGCGCACACCCGGCTCCCAGTTCCTCACACACATCCTTGCGCACCAGCAGGATCCACAGCTACTGGTAACAATCGCTGCCGAGAGTAGCCTAATCTTTATGTCTGATCGTAACTCGTAGCCCGTACTAATTGTTTTGGTGATTACAGACGCTAGCGAAGCATCTTCAGGAGCGGGCCACCCAGAACAACCTGAACCAGGTATGGGACAGCCAGTCTTCCGATCCCGTGCTGTCCGACCTCCTGGATCAAGTCATCGACATTGTACCTGACGCTGTGTGTTCCGGTCAGTATATCTGTGGGTGATTTTTCCAGTATTCAGGCTTTTTTTTATTTATTTTTCTTGGGCATTATTTAACTAAGTGCTCGTGCCGTGGTGAAATACTTTGATAACAAGAAAATGACGTCTGATGTAATTTTGTTTCCAGACTCGAGTCAGATCATCAACCTGCTGGAACATATGGACCAGGTGCAGCCTCCCAACCAGACGTGCTACCAGCAAGATCAGCTGCAGGAGAGGATGGCGATCAATGCCATCCAAAAGTCCCTCATGCTGTGTGAGACAGCCGTCAAAAGCCCCTCCTCCCCCTCCGCCTACTCCTCGCCCCCGGTTAGTTGTGAACTGAATCATCAGATTGCATTGTTGTCGTTTTCAAAGTTGGTTTATTTTAAATTGTGGTAGGCAGTGTAAAAGTTATCGATGCGAAAGGCTATCTCTATGCCATAATCCTCTGTCGACTTGATAGGTACGCGAAAGATTCTTGCGCACTTGGTTTTTTAATACTGATACTAAAAAGACCTACTTGTACGTGACTTGGTGGAGGAGACATTCTTCAGTTTCCATAGCCCGTTATTTGTAATTAGTCTGCGCTACTATGAAACAGATTTACTAAAAAAAAATTGGAATGATTACAGAGCCAGCCGGCGGGCTTCCCTCCGCCCCCCGTGTACCAGTTGCAGACGCAGCGGGCGCGGTTCGCGGGAAACGCGCGTCCGCCGTTTACGGTGGCGCAACAGCAACAACAGGCTTTGCTACATCGAAAACTGCAGGAGCAACAAAAACAACAGCTGCAGCAGAAACAAAGGCTGCTTCAGGCCCAGCAACAGCAACAGCTCCTCATCCCGTCCAATGCTGCGGCAGATCCCGCCGCCTTATCCAACATCGACTCCCTGCTCAATAACACGGTCGCGCCCAACGTGTCGCTTCAGGTACTGCCTGAAATGTCCATTTATAAATTCCAGAGAAACGTTGTCTTTCATAGATGAGAATTTACTGAAGGCAGCATTAAACTGAGTAGAGACGATATTATTCTGTATGGCTCCTTGCTGTGGCCTGGTATCTGCTGGCAATTTCTGAAAGTTGAAACGAGGTTTTTTCTTGCAGCGATCAGCGAGTGTGCCCGAAGCCCAACTTTCCCCCGGCTACAGCAACCAAATGCTGAGCAATGGGGGTCCGATCTCATCCCCACGGCAGCAGCAGCAGCAGCAGCCGTACTCACCTCACTCTCCGCAGGGATGGGGCCAGCCTACTCAGGCGAGGCTCTCCCCGCACCCCCAGAGCCAACTCTCCCCGAGAATAACTCAGGTACGGTGTAGTGAGCGCCTTGGTCTAGTAATTTGGACTAGTGGCTGGAGTTCGTAGATTTAGTTTGTGTGGGAGGCTTGCTATCCGTAGACTGAACACATACCACGCAATGATTAAATTCTCCCTGGGGGTGAAAAAATTTGCTCCATGACGTTTGTGCAGAGAGAGCCGCGAATGAATTTCTTGAACCTGGATATAAAATTTAGTTATGACTATTTTTTAGGGTCAGCAGCCTGGATACCCTGTCACGTCGCAAGGTCAGCCATCGGCGCAGTCCGCGGCATCGTGGCAGCAGAACAACAGACTGAGCATGCAGCAGCAGCAAAACCCCATGCTCAACGCTCAACTCACGGTCAGTATGCAAATTTCACGCCGCCTTCTCCATTTTTCGGAGGCATCGTGTCAGTCCTGGTTACTTTGGAAGTAGTGTGCAGTGATTAAGATACGATTCGTGGAAGCGATGCAAAGTGTGCCGATGTAAGGCAATCAGAGATTCATCATCACTAATTCTGCTTGAAGAATATTACTTGAACCGTTTTTTGTCATGATAATGGTATTTAACGAAAGTAATTCCTTTGGTTTATTTCTTGGTAGTCAATGATTACAGCAGGAATGGGCAACATTTGGATGGATAGCTTCATTAGCTGCTATGTAGTTGTGTAAAAGAGAAATCTCCCCTCCGAGATTTTCGGACGCATTGTTGCAACTATTGTGAACCAAAAGTCATAACTGTTGGTTTGGTTTGGTTTGTTGCGCAGGGTGGTTACGGTGGTAATAGCGGCGGCAGATTCCCCTCACAGGCCCGCGCAGGTCAGCCGGGCCGCACCCTCGCCTCCCCTGGACCCGGCCCGAGGCAATCTCCGTTCCCGCCCGAAGCTTTCCCGCCGCCCGCCTCTCCCACAGGCTACCAGCCCTCGGGCCCACAGTTCTCACCTCAGCAGCAGCAGCAGATGCGACTGCAGCGCTCCATCTCCACCCCGACTGCTACTACCCAGTTACCCGGTATGAAATTTGGTTATTGAAATTGTCCTGACTTTATTTGATTTTTGTTTCAGGTTCCCTGGGTCAGTGCTGCTTAATTGTGTATTAGAATCAAAAGCTTACTACCGAAGGAATTTTAACGATAACAATTTTCAAGGTGCATGGTTCCTCCTGAAACACAGTGTGTGGCACCCGTAAGCTGTTGACTCTAGAAATAACTATGGTTCCTTTTCAGACGAGTAACCTGGTGGATGAGTCACCCTTATTTTTCATCGTTCAATAATTCGTTCTAACTCTCCTAATAGTTTTTAACAGTCTGCAGAATTTTAATTTTTCTGTCAAAATGAACGTGCTTGTGAGTTGACTTTTTCGTAGTTAATTGCAACTGATGTGAGTCCCTTTAGTCGATTGAACACCCTTTTTCGAATGATGTGTTTTGTAGTTTTTCGGTTGTCTTCCCGCTCTATCTCGAGTCTTGTAGAACTAAGCATGGTTTTCCCCTTTTTTTCAAAAAACTTCGGGGGCACCGGTTGGAAGAAAAAAAATGAATACGCATGCTTCACTTTTATTCCACCTTTCAAAATTTTACTTTCGTTGCCATATAATTACGGAACGAAGTTTTTACTGCTATAAGTTATTCCCACCGGTGCGCTCGTCAGTATTGACTTTCGAACTGTTCCACTGACTTTGACGCTTATTGACGTCATCCACAGTGTTTTTCTAATAGTCCACTTATTTCTTAATACTCTATCCCTAGCCTCCCCATGTCACTAACTCGAAAGTAGTTTTGAACCTTTTTAATGATGATATTCATCCGATTCAAAGATAGAGTGATGTGCTATTTAAAAAGTTTCGCTAAGTGAACTAAAAGAAACAATTGATAGTACTCAGAAAGAAATTTTTGTCCGAAGTACATGTTCTTTAGCCGTGCTGTTACAAAACATGAATGAATAACGTCTAGTACCAGGTAGAGTTATAGTAGGATTGGTAATCAGCTTAATAAAAGCTCGTGGTTTCGAGTCAGTGAAATGGCCGCTGCATCGACTGACCGATTTGCATGTCCCTTCGCCCCGCGCCCCCAAAGCCCCGTCAGCAGTCGACTGACGTGTGCCTGCTTGGCTGGTTCGCAGGTGGGCCGGTTGCGCCCCGGCACTATGGCCACGGCAAGGAGATGCCGCGTCCCCACCACATGTCCTATCCCTCCTTCCCGTCCCACCCCTCCCCGGAGCACATGCTCTACCATCCTATGCCCCACCAGCCCTCTGACCTCCAGTACTATGAACAGATGTACGCGCGCCCGCCCCCTCTCCAGTCGGCCGGTAAGTTACCCGGGGCAAAGCTTCGCATGCGCCATTGCTTTGATCGGCGTGTCCTCCATGCCCTGTCCCGCCTCCTTGTGCTCTCCCTCGTGTTTTTCATTCCAGGAATGGCCGTCGCCGCCTCCTCTGGGAAAATCGTGCGCCTATATGTCGCCACAAGCTTTATTTGTCGTAATTTAAGTAAACTGGGAGTATTCTGTTTCCATGTTGGGGATGTTATTGTTATTAATAACGACTTTGTTTCTTTGGGCTGTGTCGCATGAGCATCGTATTTTTGTGGGAAATTATTGTTTTAATAAGTCGCCTTGAGAATTTTTTTAGGAGACTGACGCAGTCATAACTTTGCTTCGTAAAAAATTCAAAGTGCAAAAAATCATCTGAAGGCTTTTATTTCACCAGTCGCTTACAGCTCGCTTGTTTATTTACTTTTTTCAGTCAGATACTCGCTATTTCAATTGAGATCTCACAAACGGTACGATCTTAGCCATGCCCGTGTCGGTAGGTTGTAACTTGTGACTGTAGTGTGGGCCGTGCTTGGCCTGCACCCCCATGCGCCCATGTGCCCATGTGCTGCATCAAAATCACGCACGCGCGGCATCATCATGTGCACCTATACATGTAGCTATAGTGCCTAGTGCGCTGCCAGAGTAGCCGAGTTCACCGTCCTTCCTCTCTCACAAACTGTAGCCTGCACTCCTATCGATAATCATAAGGGATTATTTATTTGCCATGGAAGTTGTTTTAGACTTTCTCGGTAGCCATATGGAAGTATCGTAATCATTGAGCTGAAAATATGGTACAAACTGACATGCAGGCAGGCTTATGCATTGATCTTGTAGCTAAACTAATGAAGATTTTAATATCGATCCACACTGGTAGTTTAAGAATAGAAAGAAGATTTCTTATTGCTCGACTGGGGAAGAAAACTGCTTGATACTCGTAAAGAAATAAACGCAGGACTGGGTTACAATTGACTCAAAAATTTTGTGAACTTAAATGATAAAAATGCGGTGAGCGACTCGGCTCTCGGAAGGCAGGCAGGCCTTCTTCAGTGTTCTTCCGTACTAACTCTGCCATCCATCTGTTTTGTAAATAACCATATGGGGCTAATTATTGTATTGTATTAATGGGCTCTAGCTCATTTTGTTGTATTTGTGTTGGTTGTACCGCTGAAAGTTCGCTAGAAAAGTAGGGGGGGGGGGGGGGGGCGGCAAGATCTCGTTAAAGTCGGACCCCATTCGAAGTCACTAGTGGCAACAAGAAGTGCATTTCAGCGGTGGAACTTGTTTATGTGAAGTCTTCTTTTAAAAACAATTCAACAGTACTAGTAAATATACCCACACAAAATTGATATTTCTCACATACCATTACTATTTCCGAAAGTTCAGATCAGGTACTTCTTCACGGCTCCTCTGACAATGCCCCTTTTATAACATTTGTGGCTTTCGGTACGACAATTTTATTTGGGATTTTATGTTCAATTTTTAGAACAGGGTACCATAGAAGCCACCTACAATCTGCAGTTCAGTAAACGTTTTTGAACTCCCTCTTGGTATCAGTTTCAGTAGGCAATAACTGGAAAATACAATGGGCACCCGTTAGTTTATTAGGGGTATCTTGTTGATTTTGAATAGTAGGAAATTCTTGAATTAACGGTCGTTGGGGGTGTGTTTTGTTTAAGAGTACGTGCGGCAGGAGCTGCGGGCGGTGGTGGGCGCGCGGACCCAGCAGCTAGCGCCCCCCGCGTCCCCCCGGCAGCACATACAGCAGGTCTCCGCCGCAGACCTGGAGGCGCTCGGCCTGTCCTTCGAGATGCCCTCAGGTGAGACCCCCTCCCCCCCTTCTCAAAATAAATATGTTGGCTTTAGTTAGTGGGGACGTGTATTGCCAGGATAACGACTTGCTATTATACATAAAACCTGTACAAATTTCTAATCAGTGTGAACTAAATGGGAATACGCATCTGTCAGGTAAACTGCTGTTTCGGAACTCTTTTGCCGAGCAAAAAATCTGGCAATCTAAATCACTTTAGATTGCCACTCAACAGATGTGCAGGATCGAAAATGATCATCTTGGCTTAAACCGACATTCTCAGGTTTTTTCTAACTTTCTTGTCCTTATGTTTCTACCATCCCTGTTCCATCTCACTTTCAAATTGGGTATGTAAAACTTGCGGGCACTGCGTCCTGGTATGATCGTTCACGATAACTAAAGCCACCAGTATCCCCAGTTCCCCAGTGTCCCCTTGGGTGTACTATGTCCGGGAATTAACACTACTGTTTATAAATAAGGGAGTGACTCCTATTTTCAGCGCCTAGTCGGCTGATATTCAATAAAGAATATTCTTACTGATTTAAATACCGGTAATTTATGTTTCAACGTCCTGCATGGGTTCTTACCTGGGTTTTAACAGTCTAGTAAGGTTCTGATTTACGAGTAGCAGAAATACATCACCTGCTGAAGCCAAACCTTACGGTAAATAATGTATTTCTTTGTTCTGAATTTTCATTTTTAACAGTAAACAACACATATATGGATTACAATTGGAGGGAATGTTTTCTGCTGTATAGAAATGATTTTCTAAGTGATGCCGCTTTGTGGGCCTCCTTGTTGTGACAAGGGTGTCGTGAGTTCAGTACAGCCAAGGCAAACCCTACTGATCCTCTTTTGTATAGTTTGATGAAGAGGTGGCTTTTCAAGTCTCCAGTTGGTACTTAAATTCAGAGAATTCTTTTATAAACGCAATGAAGCGGCACTCTAATGACTTGGATCCTTTGTAGATTTACTTGAAAAGATAACCTGGTCATTTCTGATTGACCCATCACGGAGTTTAGGTTCAGTTTTTTGGTGTTTGTCTGGGTGTTATTGAACTGGCACTTGCGTTGTCTCGTGTCGTTGTGCTCGTGGCCATGTTGATGACCAAGCCATGGGTTGTTTTGCCAGGTCCCAGCGAGAGCCCCAAGATGTGGGGGTCGATGGGCGCTGACTTGGGTGCTTCCTCGCCCCAATCGGGCCTCTCTAACCGGGTAAGCGAGCCCTGCATGCTACACCTTCCACTCTTGCATTCACTATTCACTGTTTTTGGCATTTCGGGGCATTGGTTGCTGTTGAATAGGGGAGTGATTTTTCATTGCTCATTGATCACATCCCCGTGTTCTGTTCAAACTGCATGACCGAATATGAGTATATCAGAACATCTTATTAGAAACAGGGTAAGTAACAGCTGTAACAGTCATTGTTGGTAATAGCACTATGGTCTGTTTCCAACGTAATGTCAGGTTGCGTTGCAGATAAATTATAATTTAACTGAGATAAAATAGGAGAGACACTGTGCGGCTTAACCTTCCACTTTCCTATCGCTTATCGTAATCTCAGATTAACTTCTACCTGCGTACCTCTGAGTCCTGTGTAAACACATGAGAAAGTGTACTTGCTCCCTGGTAAGAACTGTGGTGAAACCAAAGGCTTCCAAAAATTACTGTCTTGATTTAACACTGCATGCTGAATTACCTATGTGCTTATTTTTGTTTGGGTAGCTTTTAAGGTTAGTAAAAAAACACTGCCATAACGTGCTGGTATTGTTTTAGATTAGCTATTTTTTATCAATAGTTTCCTTGGATATGATGCCAATAAAAATGGAAACACTAAGGCTGCGTCCCAATGTAAGTACTCGGTTAACGTTAAACTCCAGTTAAATACCAATTATTGCACGGTAAAAACAGAATTTAACTGGAGTTTCGCCATTAACGGAGCTTTGCATGAAATTAAATATGAAGGGCCAAACTCATGAACCTGTTTTTGTTTTTTGGATCAGTGATGTACCTACGTGTATGGTGAGATTTAGTTTAATGTGTTTTGGTATTGATGTTAACAGTCCAGTTCTATGGAGGACACCCAGCGAGCGGGTGAGCAGAAGTCGTCATTGCTTCAAAAGCTGTTGTCAGAGTAGTGATGGCGGAGAGCGTTGCGGGGAACGATAAGTGACCCCGAGTGAAGAAGGCTGTGTGCTGTGTCGAGACTGCTCCTCAGTGAATTTCTTATACTATTTTTCAAATCAGACGTGATATTCTTCGTTTTTTAACAATATGTTAAAGTATATGTTTACATGAAAAGGTTCTATGTTTAAAAGGAAATGAAAAAGCAAAAAAAAATGAAAACAGTTATGATCAAATAAGTTCGTTTGTGCTCGGGGAGTGTTTCGTTAACTGTTTGGTCTAACTACTGTTCATATGCGAAGTGCGTTATAAAACACGTAGTTAGATTCCTCTTTTGTTGTTATTTATATACGTAAAATGTAGCGTTAATTCGTTACCGCGCCCTTCATCAAAATCTGACTCAGAGACTGAGGCTCGCCTTGTGTTCTATCTGGTTTCATCACAATCCTCTACTCATGCTAAATTATTATTGACATGCATCTTAATTTACCTTATAGTTTTTACACGTATTTATCAGAATTAAGTGAATCTACTAGAACCTACGGGAATTTTTATCAAATATGCAGAAAATTATATTGATTTTAGAAATTTTATTTTAATGGTAAGAGTGACTTTTGATAACATCGGGCAGTTAAGTCGTGAAAACGATTATTTTATTTAACTATTGTATTGTCGTTGGGTCGTCTTCCATTTGGTTTTTTTTGGCCATTCAAGTTCTATTTTTTATCTAAGAAATATTATCCAACCCTTTCTTGATTGCTAGTGGCATTTTTGTTTCGTTTATTCCTTGAAAAGTCGTATTAATTGTAATCGAAGTGAAAGCCTTAAGACGATTTTTTTCTTGTAATTTAAGTAGTTAAGATAGATGATATTTTTAATGTGAAAAAGATATTTTTTTAAAAACATGATGATGTGACAAACCTTTAGATTTGTTTTAGCTGTCTGTCGGACTGAGTGTGTCACCCCTGAACTGTAGAGGCCGTAGCGCATTTGCACGTCAATTAACTTGCCACCGTCCATGTCTGTTGAAGTAGGCCGTTCTAGCTTCATTAGCTGTCACTTCTCATGTCTCTCACCCCTCTCCCCCATTCTGAGACCTCCGCGTTATCCGTTTCATTAGTAAAATTATTTCTCCCACTTTTTCGACATTAGTATTCAGGGAAAGTCTCCTGTTTTTTAAAACGCTGAAGGGTACTGGAATTTGACAACATTGACAGTGCCATGGGGCAGAAGGTACCCTCAGCTTAAGATTAATTTTTTTTCATTAGAGATAAAAGTTATTGACTCAGCCCGCTTTGTTAATTCTGGGATTGTCAGGCTATCTTGAAATTTAATTTAGTTGTTACGGGGAAAAACAATCGAGTGATTTTTGGCAAAGATTGTCCATCAAAAAAATCACCGTTATGTCTCACTTTCTGCTCATCTTGAAAAGATACAAGTAATTTATTTTGGAAGGGAATATTTCCAAGAGTTTTCCTGTGGGCAAAAAGTGTAAATTTAATTTTAATTTGATCTGTTCCTTGTTCTTCCACCATTTAAAATGTAACCTTCACTATGTTGCCAGCCAAAATATGGAGACCTTCCCTTTAGTGGCCTGTAAGCTTTTGAGGTGAGTTCTGGATTCCACCCCCTTGTTCCGTCAGTATTGTCTGAATTTCTGGTCCTTTATGTAGTCCAAAAGAGTATCTATGGGACTCTTACATAATTCTCTTCTGGCTGAAAATTTGGACATTATGACTCAAGTCCCTGTTCAGAAATTATTCAGCAATATCACCATGGATTTCAGTTTTCAAAAACAGAGCATCACTTCAACTATTGTGACTTAGAAAACATACCTATAAGAGAATTTTCATGTGGCGCATAGAAGAAATAAATCAGCCAGGAGAAAATTACGCCGATGCCCCTGTAACAATTTTGCAACTACTCTGAGCTGATCGTCAGCTCTGGTCGACTGGTTTGTCAGGTTTGTAGAGTGGTGCTGGAGAGTGGATATTATCAAACTGTAAAAGCTGTCTGAGGTTTCGCGGACTCTTGAGGATGGCTATTTCGTGTTCGAAGCTAGTAATTACCTCTATTTGGGTCTCCCTGATTCATAGCTTCATTCAGCGAACTATTTAAAATTGTTCCTGTTTCTGGGATTCGTAAAATCCCTAGAATTGCCCTGCAAGTAAAGTGTGGGCATAAAAGTGCAGCAGTGCCGAGCTTTGGTAATTTCGAATATTTCCCTGAATGAGGTCTTTCCGTGATTAATTGTCTGGGGTCCCAAATGACGGTGTTCTTAGCTGAGGTTTGTCCGCGTGCCACCCTTAAATTATAGATTGAGGTAAAACTGGTTGCTGTGATGTGTAGGCCCCTACTGTTGATTTCCATATTCCCGTGGTCCTGACTACCCCCTGTAGATTTCGTTTCTGTTCTGTTGATTCTTTCTAATTTGTTCCATCACTCATTTTCTGTATTATTGAAATACCTATTTCCTGTAATTGACCTAGATGACTGTAACACTTTTTTGTTAATAACGTTTAGTTGATTTATAATTTTAGGGTTAGTTAACATTGTTAGAATATATGAGTACCTGTTAGTGTGATGGCCTGCTCGGCGAAACGTGTCAAAAGTAGCATCACATCTTAATATAGTGTTAAGTCACTATAGGATAGAAGTAAAAAACAACTTTTGCATTTATTCACATAGCTACACGCGTGGAGCCAACTAGCCACAATAATTTATTAAGGGACAGAATTTGATAAGTCAATGAGTAGTTGCAATAGTCATAGATAACCGTGATTGCGAGGTTGGGACTCAAAACTATAATCAATATGATTTTTTTTTTTTTTATAGTTGAAAGGTTGATAATTCACTTATTTTTTGGGAGCTGCATTTTCACAACAGTTACAAGCGCCATAAGTAAGTTGGTTACTATGAACGTTATTCTTAATTTTTTCTTCGGTTCCAGTATTTCGTCACCGGAGCTCTAAGAAATTTTACGGATCAGAGTAGTAGGGACAAAGATGGCTCAAGCCTTACCACTCAGTGTGTTGTTAGTCCCTTTTTCCACCGAAATCCTATTTGAGAAAGAAGTGCCTAATAACAGTAGATACACGTTGAGAGGTGAGGCTGCCATCTTTCTCTGCACTGCTCTGACCAGGAACAATTTAATAATCGCTACGGTGACCTTACCTACCGTCTTCCCGCCTCAGTACTCAGGCTGGTGATGGATTTTTTTTTTCTATTCCCTGAAGTGAAAATTAAATAAACTGGGTGACGTCTTAAGTGTTTCTCACTCACCAGCCGTCTTAAGTGTTTCTCACTCACCAGCCGTCTTAAGTGTTTCTCACTCACCAGCCGTTTTCTAACGAATTTCTAGACGTATCCCCAACCCTCAAGGCATTTTCTAACCTGTGGCTGGTGGGCGTGATCGAGACTTATTGCATGCAGGATTGTGGAGTGCCGAAAGGATGCACATCAGAAAGTGTTGAATGTGAAACCAAAGCGTGTAAATGAAGTGTACATAGGTGTGTGTGGCGGCGCGGCAGCGCGGTGCTTCATTGCCCAAGGGTACAGTTTTTTCTATTAATGGATAATTTTGTATAATGCATGGAATCAATCGGTAGGGTTGGTTTCTCATATTTTTGTATTTTGTAAACACCAACTTGCGCTCGGGTGACGAAACCGTCATCTGGTTTGTACATGATTGGTTATGTATACTTACAGTTCATCTCCTACTGAAAATTGTACACACTGTTTTGATTACTATTAGAAAATATTCTGAAATTATCCTTTTTTGGTGAATATTGAAATGCTTGTCCTATGTAGGTTAATCCCAGTCGAATAATTGGTTCGAACGGTTTGCACCGCTTCATTGTCATGTTAGTTAGTGGGTCGAGAAGGTCCTGCTGTCATTCTCCTTCTGAAAATGAATTTCCTTGGAAAATACCTACTTACCAAAGACTTAGGTACCTATGTGCTCTACTAATGAAAGTTCGATGGTTGATGTTAAAAATGTATATATTATCACAACAAAAAAAGATTCAAAACTTGGAACATAGCGGGAGAAATTTTTTCCTGGAATATTGTATCAGTTCATACTGTTGAGTCGTTTTTGAACATAGAGAAACAAATAATGGTTTTGGAGTTTTGAGTGCTTAATACGTCATATTATAATAACCATCCGAACTCAACATAATTGTCAGTGCGCAAAATGAATTAAGTAGCGTTTAAGTACACTCCAGAATGAAGAAATCCCGTTTCCTCCCTCTATAGCTAACTATCTATATCCAATGTAAGTAAGAGATACTTTTTGGTGCAAACACACTCTCTACTCATCTACTACATCTATCTCATTTAGGTACTCTCAGAAAACTGGTACCTAACCTTAATCTATGCCTATACGTCCATCCGAAAAGAGAAACTGCTTCTTTATTCGAGTGCATCGTTTCTGTAGATAATGGTGTAATCCATGCTGTACCTATAGTTACTGGGACTGGTTCTGTTGTGGCGGCAGGCTCTGGAAGAAGGAATGCATCTCACGGGCATTGCGATGTACGTACGCTATGTCAGGCCTGCTGTCTGGTTCAGCCTGGATGCACGCAGTTACTAGCTCCCTCAGCTGTAAACAAACAAAATCTCAATTATCTTAACTGGTTTGTAAGCGCTCCTTTTTTTTTCTTTTAATGTAGATACTTTCAGAAAACATGCCACACAGTCGGGCTCACCTGTCGAGAGTAGAGATCGGAAGGCAAGGGCGGATAGTCGCAGATTTCAATCTTCTTGCATAACACATAGAGGTTCATCTTGTCACCATAGAACGGGCTCTGCAGCGCGGCCATTTCATACAGTAGACATCCCACGGACCAGATGTCCGATTTGAAGTTGTAGCCGTGCTCGTGAATTCGCTCAGGGCTCATGTAGTACGGTGTTCCCACCAGAGAATGTGCTGCGACAGTTTTAGCACTGAAGAAGCGACCGAGACCCAGGTCGCCCAGTTTCACTACACCTGACCCAGTCACGAACACATTTGCGGGCTTGATATCTGCGGATAATGAAACAAGCGTTCGGTTTTGAATGGTTCTTCTTTCACAGAAGGTCTGCACCAATAGAAACCTTAGGTACCTATCTATCTAAAGTCACGGCCACGGCCTACTTTCTCATGTGGCGCATTTACTGGTTATTTACCTTTAGTACCTGGGTACGTAGGTATTTGATTTGGACCTATTTTATGTGATGTTTGCCTATTGTATCTGCCTAGGTACCAACTGCCTCAGACTCACCTCTGTGCATAACCCGTTGACTGTGCATATGCTCCAAAGCGGAGGCGATCTGTACGAAATACTTCCAAATGGTGCGCTCGGCCACCAGGCGCCGCTGTCGCCGAAAGTAGTTGAGCATTCGAGCCATATCCCCAGCGTCCGCCAACTCAAGGACGATGTTGAGCTCATTGTGCTCGATGAATGATGCTAGGTATTTTATCACGTTCGGATGATTAAGTTGCTAAAATAATCAGCATAAGTAATTAACGAAAATAGCTGCGCCCAATCTTACCTACCTAAAATAATTAAGGTAAGAGACTTATTATTTTGGGTGTGAATACACCTAGACTATTTATAGAGCTATAGTTAGGTATCTAGTCTGCCTACTTACTACTTGGCATATTGCAGGTATCTACCTATCTACCATAACAGTCAACAGTCTAACACAAAAAACCTACGAGTAGGTAGGTACCTATACTTAATCTAAGTATGTGAGCTCGCCTTTAATGATTTCTTAGTTGCTCTTACCTGTAGTAGGTTAATTTCCTTCATACAGTCCAGTCGAGCTTTTGCGTCAGTCATTTCAAATATTTGGACTTTCTTGAGGGCCACTGTAGCTCCGTTGGCCTTGCACTTGGCCCTGTATACCACACTGAACATACCCTTCCCAATTTTTCCTTCCACGGTGAAGGCCGCAAGCGTTGAGTATAATTGGTTATTTAGGCTACTTTTTGTGAGCGCCAGAAGCTCTTGCTCACCCATTGCGTTGAATAGACAGCTGACACCGCTGAACTAGAACTAGACCGACATTCTGGATAACTGGTGCAGCATTCAACATGCCATTTCAGTGTTGTGCATTTTGGTTTCTATAGTTATCAATGCCAAAGCAAAGCAATTACTTAAACGGTGTCAGTGTCAGTGAATGTTTTAGTACAAAATTTATGTGTTATTTTAAAAATTAAATTTATAAATGTACTCTTGAATGTACCCACTCCGAATTTTTCTAGTTAGGTAACACACAAAACACTTTTCTTTCCTGGGGAGCGGATTAAAATGTGATGTTGCATTTATTTCTTTATGTTATGACTGGAGATACGGCGGAAAATCCTTATATGAAATATTTTAGTGCAATTTTCGTAACTAATCAAAAAAAAAATATTGACGAGAAATTATTAGCGTCAGATATTACAATATTTCAAAAGTAAATAGGCGGGAAAGCTAAGATCGATAAGAAATCGATATCGGATGTATCGACTCGCGCAGGTAGCAGAAGACGCAAGGAGGTAGCTGCTTGACAGCTGACAACAGTTCAATAAGTCGTGTCATTTTTCGTTTTAAAAATGGTAAGTTCTCTCTAAATTTTAAATTTTCTCTCATTTAGCATTGTAGTGATGAGTTTACAACATAAATGGTTGTGTTAACAGTCGTTCACGGACAAGCTTGGGTCGCTTATGGCTCGGCCTAATGAGGACCTCGTCAACAAAGACGATGTGTCGGTATGGATGAAGTACGCGGCGAGGGGTCTGGGAACAGTTGGGGGTGGAAGTGAGTATTTATAATATTCAACCGTAGGTTAAGTTTTAAGAAACAGTGTGCATGTCTGGCCACACTAAAGTACACTCACAGTGTCTTATCTTATCTAGCACGCAGTCAACAGTATTGTAAACCTCAGGGTTTTGTTTGAAATAAATAGGTACGTACAGATTGGTGGTCGGTGTCTGCAAAATATCCGTAATAACTTTTACGCATGCAGAATGTTGGGTGGGTTCCCCGATGCTCAGTATAGGGTCAGTGTCAAGTTCATGCCCATAAGCTAAATCCTGCACTAACCTCCAGTTAAATTTTTTATCTGAAGATCGTTAAACCCATCATGTACGTATTGCGGGTAGCAGAGTAGTTTAAGTGACTTTCCAGTCCCTTCAAGAACCCAGAGCCAACTCAATATGAGCTTCGACTGAGTTTCATCTAAGTGTGAGTGCCCCAGTTTAGTGGTTTACGGCAGAGAGACGGCAGGTAGTTTTGGGAGAGACGGAACTCCTTAGCAGATATCTATATCGATTATACGATTACGATTATACGATTTGTCACCTAATTATTTGTTTCAGTTGCCATATTTTTGGGGATCTGGGTCGCCATTGGTATTGCCCTTGGCAGTGTTAGCAGTTTTATTGCGGGAGTATGGCAAATGTAAGTACCTCTTTTTACTTTCCCCTAGGGATATACGTGGTTCAGTTAGATTATAGGTAGTAAATTTCTTTGCAAAACTCCGATCAAACAGCTGGATCGATTTTTGTGTAAATACGTGGACATTGTGTTGTGTCAGTGATGTTGCCACCCGCTATGCTGGGGGGTGTACTTTGTTTCGGTGAAAGCCTGATTTTTTCATGTCTTCTGTCTATCTCTTTTGTTTCAGGCTGGCGGGGTTCTTAGTAATTGTGGTAGAGGCTCCATGCTGTTGTATGTTCCTTGACTTCGTGGGGACCCTCAGCACAGTCGTGGATAACAGACCTTACTGGAACCGCGCTGCGCTATATGTTATGTAAGTTGCTAACGTTATTTTATTGAGTATTGAAGGCTTCAGTGAGTGATTAGTTTAGAGCAATAATTATAGTTCGTAAGGGTAGCAAGGACACTGGGATCACAGGTAGCTTCCATAAGACACCCTTCGGTTCCTCCATTATAGCACATTTCCGTTTGTTCATACTTGACTCTCAGAACTTTTTTTTTTCTGTAATTTCAGACTCGCGCTACCACCAGTGTTCCTTTCTCTTAGTTTGTCGACCATCTTCGGCAGCGGGCTCATCTTTGGCACAGGCGTCCTCTACGGCCTAATGTCACTTGGGAAGAAGTAAGTAACTCCACCTTTTCTCGTCAAAGGCGTTATATGTCGTAATGTTTTTAACGGTTTGGTTTCAACTAATGGCCTAACAGCGAGCGATCGATTTCAGCGAAACATTTCGCTTATTATCTACTGACGTTGTATACCTAAGCAGGCGCATTTTTACATCATTACTATCATTAGCTAACAGAGTGTAGGGTGGCAGGAATCCGTCGATTCCTCAAAAGGGATGAGATTAGCGGGAGGGATGGCGTGAGCATTTAGACCAAAATGGTCGCCCATTGCCCAATGGTGGCATTCCTTCTGTAACACAGAAGTGAGGACAAGGGGCTTAGCCACAGAGGTTGGAATCCCATCACCACTAAGTTTTTTGTCAATACCGGTGCTCGAGGTCCACCAGTCTAGCAGAAAATTTGCTAGAACCCCAAAAACAGTCTAAAAAAAATAATTATTGCTTACCTTACGTAGGCCCGCGGCTCACTGGCTGGAAAAACAAAATATTGAAGCCAGGATTTTTCGAACAGAAATGGGTATCACGTAAACAGTTTGTAAAGCACAAGAACAGAACTAGGTATCACTTACACCCTCACATCATGTACCTACAACCAGGAAAACCAAAATATCGAAGCCAGGATTTTTCGAACAGAAATGGGTTTCACGTACACAGTTTATAAAGCTCATGAACAGAAACAGGTATCACTTACACCATCACATCAAGTACAAGTAAGGAAAAGAGGAGAGAAACGAACCCCCGACCGAGCGCGCCGGGATCCACTGATGAACTGACTGGCGCGGGCGGGTAGACGGAGACGGGCACGAGACGGGTCGGCAGCCGCCACCTGTCCTTTCGCGCTCATATCACTGCGGAGTCTGCGCATGCCCAGCGCTCCATCCTCCCCTATCCCCTATGCATTTTTATTTCACCTGTTATTTAAAAAATTCCTCACCTCCTGGACTTCTAGAGGAGTGGGTGGTGGAATGGGACGTAGATAGGTACCGTCAGGTACCCACTTGTCTGCCAACCTTATATCTACCAACTGGTCCTTCCTTCTAGAGTCGAATCCATATAACGAATTAAGAGTTTTGCCCTCTCATCCTTTCCCATTCAAGCAGCAAGAGGTTTGTCCTGACCGCGTAATGGGGTATATCTTTGTAGTAACTAGGGTCAGGTATCAGTTATGACCGTGTACTTTTTGGGGGAGCTTCAGGGTTCGCTTTGCTTTGGACGTGGGTTTTAATGGTCTAACCGCTGTGAGCTCGTGTGTGAGGGTGTGGTGTGAGTAGTGCGTGTGTCTGTCCCCGCAGGGGGGCGCGTGACGACATGGCGGCGATGGCTACGCCGCAGCAGGGCCTCACTTCCCCACAGGCCGGCGGCCCCGACCCTACAGCCGTCTCCTCTGGCAATCTTATGGAGGACCCCGACGTGTGGCGACCGACTTAAACCCTCAGGCAGGCCCCCACCCCTCCCACCGTACGTCGGTGCATGGTTTCTGGTTTGCGGCCCGTGCTAGCGTGTTTTTAGATTTTGCAGTACTTTTACTCCACGGTATAACTTTGGGTCTGAGGAATGGACCCTGTATCAAGGCTTCATGCATAGTTCTGAACCCAGTAGGGCTGCAGCGGTAGTGTAGCGCAAGAGGCTTTAACATGTAATGAGACGAAGGCGACTCTCGACTCAAACGCCTGTTAGAAAGCTAGGGGAACGTGAAAAGAATGAAGTTGGTACCTCACGCCCTGTGTTGCAGGCAAGCAGATATGCTGTTTCAGACATCTAGAAAACAGGTTTTCTGATACAGAGTATCGCTATTGACTTCTTTCTTTCTCTCCGTGTACCTACTTTTTGCTTCCGGGCAAGGTCGACCGTGAATGCCTTCCAGTTGGGCACATTCGTATTATGACCCAGAATTATACCATTGAGTGGCCAATTTACAGCAAAATGTAAAATGAGTGGTCCCCCCAGTAGGTTAAAGAGTTTGAGTCTCTCCCTGTTTGTTCGCCTTCTGTGCTTCTAGGTTGCTGCTCCTGCTTAATACCGTGTTTTGTTTGAGTAATCCCTGACCCTTGTGTTCCTGCATGTGGTATAATTCATCTTCGCTTGCAGATTGAGTATCTTTATTTTATTCGTTTCCTTTTCTGTCATGAACCTTTGGTTTGTACCAGGAAGGTCCGTAGTCTTTGGACAATATTACAGTTTATAGCACTACTGTAGTCTTAATTCCTTGGTTAAGTTTGTATGTGAAGCTTTTTTCCATAAATTAACGTAGGACGTACGTTCGTTCCAACGGGACTAGCATGATAGCATAATTTCAGTGTGTGTGTGCCTTGATGGTAGAGTTTTATTTACTATTGAACTGTAGGTAACTATAACCAGTTTAGTGCCAGTCTTCACCATTAAATACACATAAAGAAAACTAATGTTACAAGTGTGGTTTTCATATGAAGTGTGTTGGCGATTTTAAACCAGAAAAACTGGACCTTAGGCAAAAAAAAATGAAAGTTTTTCGAAAATAATGGTTGGGTGTTTTTTCAGGGCCCCTATAGAAGAGATGCAGAACAACGCGACAGCGTCTGGGGTGGCGGCGGGTCCCGGCGGCATGAAGTCCTCGCTGGTGGACAACGCAGCGCCCATAGCTTTCACCGGGAACATCGACAGCAACGTCTGACCCCGACGCCGACGCGAGAACCAAGGCTGATCTCTTCCTAGTTGTAACCCATTAGAGCTGTCACGTACTTGCAGGGTCGTATTATTGGAAGACATACCAGTGCCTCCAGGCAGTAGCTAGCTCCTCGTGTTACGTATAAAAACACAAGCTCCTGAGTTTTTTTTATCAGAACCTTTCCAATGAAGTATTCTGATACTTCATTCTTTTATGCCGAACAAAGAATATCGAACAGTCTCATAGGAAAGATGTAAAAAAATATTTGACTTTTATTTTTGTTCCAATGGTGACAAATCCAGGCGCTAGCTAAAGCCACAGTAGCGTGCTTTCTCGGGGGCCCCATGCCGCAAATCCTGCGAGAACCATAATAATAATGATAATGAACATTTTTCGTGGCACAAAATTGGAGGACTCGTAGACGACATATCCAAAGAAGTGTGGAATATAAATATATCTAGGGAGACTCAAGAATTACGTGCCAGCTCAAGTGACTTATATAGTCCATATCTCCACTACCCCCCCCCCCCCCCCCCCCTCAAAAGTAGCCTTCCTTCAGTGTTTGCTTCGATCCTTACAGGTGTATTTAAATCGATGGAATTGTATTTAACCATAATTTCGTCAAGTTGTTGCTCGTTTCATCCAGAGTGGTGATTCGGGGTTTCGATTAGAGTGTAGAAGCAAAAAGAAAAAGTCTCTATTTAATACTGATGTCATGAAACTGTTTTAAAAGTCCTTTTGCTTCTGTACTTCGCATCGTTATTTGTATAGGTAATACGTATACATTCACAATTATTACTCACCTCCATAATTGGCCTAAATATTTTGACAGATGACGTTGTCTTGTTGAGCAATAACTTTTAATGCAATTATGCTACAGGAGGTCTATGATATATCCTTTATCAGCCCTAAGGGAAATTGTCTTTAACCTCCTTGCTTCCTCATCGGCACTGTAAGAAAATGAAATATTTCGATTTCAAATTTTAAAATTGTACGTTCTAACCGATCAGTGTAGTGGTTGGATGTCAAAGGTGTTTTAGAGTCAAATTTCGAAAGACAACGAATCGACGTCTTTATGTCTTCAGTTAGTTCAAATAGAAACCGTAAACAAGTGTGCTGGTAATTTTGCGTCAACAGAAACTCCGTTCTGTCGCTTGTATATTTGAACTTGCTCAGTTTCGGACTCCCGTTCTATCAGTCCCTTAGGGTTGCTCGGAGGGGTCGCTTGGACTTTCAAAAGGCACCAAAAGTCACCTTACTTAAATTTAAGAGGATCCAGCACTTTCCATCGCTTTCTACCTGAGCAACGGAACGAACTATTGGTCAACACTCAACAGTCAATTTGATGGCTTGGTTGGTAAATCTCTAATTTATTGTAGTAGGTATGTAAACTTGCTTTATAGATTTCAGTATCTTTTAGATTGACTGTTGTAGGTATATAGACTTACCATGGATTCCATATTTTTACTACATAATCAATTATTGTGTTGTCTACTATTTTTTAATGATTTTACTTTTGTGTAAAGAAAATGATCCTGGCTTTGGCTGAGCGGAATGCCATAATATATTCTATCCCAATAACAAGTCCATAACATTACATGGGCATTATAACTTCCGGATTACACCGGGATATTCTATTTTTAAACACCCATTTATAACTTAAGGGGCCCCATCTCCTTTCCCGGTAGCTAAAGCCAGCATAAGTCGTTGTTAGTTTTTAAAAGGGAATTATTTTTCTTGTTTAAATGCATGTGTGCTTACAGCTTTGCGATGTTTTAGTAAGCTCAGAACTCCAGACGTGATTAAATAAGCACAGAAGCTATTTTGACTGCAACGTTGGTACACAAAAATAACTTATTGGGTATTTAAATCCCATTTTATTTCTTTATGTTTTTGCTATGGGCGTCATTCTGTACATACGAGTACGAGTAACTCTTGTTATAATCTGCGACTACTGACCCTTCTCGTCACTTTCATCCTGGTGGTTAGCACATTAGAGCAGACGCTATTTTTCTCGGATGGGATTCTTCAGCCACTATCTTTTATTAACATTCAGACTTCATGGTGGTTGTTACATCTTCAATGGGTGACCCACGAATGTGAAATTTTGGGTTGAAACAAAGCGGCTGCTAGATAACTGTCACAATGGATCAAAGATTATTGCTACGCAAATTAAGATTGTGTATGTGTGGCACTCTTATCTTGGATTATTGGGGCCTGGCTGGGTTACCACTGAAGTCAGATGGCATGATGACTTGCTGGAAGATTATCAATTGTAGGTACCTATACTAATAAGTGTTAGCAATTAGTATTTAAATAATGTGTATAAATACATCTTACGAAGTAAGTAGAAATTTCATTTATTTCCTGCGATTCTACCCAACACACTAAACTATTCGTTACTACTTATACTTAATTCTGGGAAACAACTATCGTCAAAGAGAGCCCATTTTGTAATGTGATTTTTTCAGAACACCTGCCCACGCTTTCCGGTCACTTACTATTTTTTGCTGATCAAATTGGGAATACTCCAAATTTCCACAGGGAAATTACGTCAGTTCTTCACTAGGATATTTACTGAAGCTATGTCTAAGCGAAATGAATGTTTCCAATAGTTTTTTTTGCCGCATAATTCTGGTGCACTTCCATTCTTACCCTTGATGTTTTACTGGGTCGGGGGCTTTGGGGCTGGGCTTTTTACTGATTTTCTGCGTGTGGTGGCTGAGTGTAAAAGACTCGCATAAGAAGAAATGAGGTCGTCCATCTTGTATCCCAGCTGAGTCTCCATCAGTAAACGACTCCCTCCTCCCCGCATCAAAGCGCCGATATTCATTGTGAAGTATGTGTTGCCCGAAGACCAGTTGCTGATTTGCGTGTATTCGTGTATTGCCAGCACGTCCTAGAAAAAAAGATATTACTTAGCTAACAGAACTTAGGTATCGATCTAGTTTTTAGGTAAAATTGAATGACAATGGAATACAGGCGGGAACCTTCTTGATATTGAGTTCCTTGACCTCCAAAAATACTGTGACACCTCGACATGTTAATAGATGTCCGCTACTTTAAGAATTTGAAAAACAAATTTATGAACCTTAGTGACGGGATGAATGATATGGACGCCTCGGCGATTAATAGCCACAAGAATAAGCTCGGGGTAGTTAGGCTCCGTCGTCTGCTTCACCTCGAAGAAGGCCGACCCGAATGTGGGCCACTGCTGAATTGTTCGGAGGAACTCGACTTTCGCGTCGTCAGCCACCAGTCCCTTGTAACCAGAAAACGCTGAAGTCACAGCCTTTTGCCACTCTTTCGGCTTTTGCTGCTTGAACACGTCAGGCGGGATCAGCTGCTGTATCAGTTGCCTGAAGCACAGAGGATATTTAGTGTGGGTTCAGTCGCAGTGAACTGATAAGAAGTCAGCAAGGACTTGGCTAAATGATACTGCACTGATGATCGTCGAACCCACCCCTCAGTATGATAGAAATGTTTTGGTTCTGAAGTACCTAAGTATGTCTTTCGTTTTAAGGTTGTAGGAATACAATTCCATTCAGTGACATTTGTGCTTTACTCGTAAAAGGGACAACTTACGCAGACTGAAGTTCTGCCTTGCTGTCGGAAAACTTGACGATGTAGAGTAGCGCGGCTAGAGTAGTGGCGTCCTGCTTGGTCACCTTGTGGTACCCGCGCAAGTACTTCGGCAGCTCTTGCGGGAAGTGGAACATGAGGTCTGCGTTGCGGTCGCGACCAGCCACAGACCCCGTCCACAACTTCCGCATGAAGAAAATCTGGTACTGTAGCTGTGGCGTCACTTCCCCTGCAAAATTCAAAACGTAGACGCGGAAACAATAAATATAAATTCAGGACACTGAAGATGAATCGAACCGTTCTAAAATTGTTGTTACGGTATCAATACTTCTCGCAGCAAAGTAGGTACGAATACAGCAACTTAAAACAAACAGCATACAAAGTTCTACAAAAGTTTGACCTAGTTACCGTTATAACTACGTTTCTTGCCACTTAGTGTCTCTATACTTACTACACAGCCATTCATAAAACAGTTTCAGACGGGAGATGGACCCAGCGTACCTGTGCCAGGCATATTCCTCCTTATCCAGTCGGTGAGAAGGCGAACGTAGTCGAAGAAATAATCTTTTTCAGGCACGGAGAGGACCTTGTTCCAGACCTTGATGAATAAACTGAAGCCCTCGCACGACTTGAGCTCTAGCTGCTTCCCAATGGTGGCTACCAGATCGCTGGCACGAGTGTTTGACTCCACTTCGAACGCCTAAACAAGTACCATACTTTAGTTTCACTCAAACACCCAAGCAAGTACAAAGAAGTACTGGTACCTACTTAGCTGTTATGAACTCTGAAAAATCAGAGTTTTAGGGAAAAAATGCAAAGGCATCCTTATTAAAAAAGGTGAGACTAAAGCACTAATAAAAGCACTTCGCAGCTATGAATACGTTCTCGAATGAATAAGATTACCAATATTATTTTTTAAGTATTTCTAAACATACGGCATCGGAATCATCGGGGAAGTAGACACGGTGATAAATCTGCTTGTGCTTGTGTTGAATAGCCTCGACTTCAACTTGATGAGGAGGATAGCGACGTGCCCTAGACACAAGCGTCCGCTGGAACCTTAGCTGGCAGTCCTGCGCGACGTCTGACCCGCGACGAGACTGCAGGAACTTGAGCAGCTCCTTCTCGAGTTCGGCGCTGCAGGGGAACAACCCCGTTACCAACCACATTAGCTCCCACCCCCGTGCTTCACTGAGTCGGTTCCGATTCAGCGTGAGTTGTTTCATTATCTGGCAGTAGATCTCATCTCGGAGCGGTTCCTGAAAGATAAGTTGAGCTGGGCTCAAATGTATACCGAAGATATACTAGATCACCGGTTTCGCCACGGTACCAACTTCGAATGATTAAATGACTACGCCCCAGCTTTTGCAAAGGAAATTTTACGTACATGTTTGAGGGCAGCCTCGAATATTTTGTCAGTGTACTCGGTGCCGACTCGCTGTCGGCGGGTGGGTTGGTCGCCCATATACTTCAACATGGCCACAAATGCGATGCACGCATGCGCACCGAGCTCTTCCTCTGCTTGCAGACGACGCAACAGGGGTCGCTTAAGGGGTTCCCGGGAATGACGCCATAGCTCCTCCATCTGGTTCTCTTTCACTGCAGTCAGGGCAGTACCCTAGAAACAAAAGGAAAAAAATGTCACATATAAATGGAAACAAACAACATTGTATAATTACTTCTAACGACAGAACAAGTAATATATCATGTGGAGTTTGAAGGGATTTTTGTATCTTACCCTTGAAATAGTGGATCTTCTAGCCCCCTGGCGGAAGTGATCAGCTGCGTACTGTTCGAGGGTATACAGGCGCATCCGTTTGATAGTGCCGATCCCCGGGCCACGCGGTACAGCCGCTGGTCCCTCCTTCAGCATTGCTATCACGGCGGGCGTTGGCCGCACTGCGGACACCACCACCGCTACCGCGTCCGTAGGGAAGTGCCCCGTGTCTCCACTGCGCTCGTTCCTCCCCTCTCCCCACGTATTATGCTCCAAACTCTCTCCTGTCTGTAGCTCTGACAGCACGATGAGGTCACCCTTTGACAGCGCCATGTAAGATGAGCCCTCTGTTTAAGAAAGCAGAGATATATTTACTGACTATCTATAAGCATCTCATTGTAGTGCCACGTTAGAAACATAACCGTACCCAGAATAGGTTCTAACATACATCAGCAACTCTAGTGAACTAAGTCAAGATTTAATAATGTAGTTAACTCTTTCGTTTAAAAATACTTTTCAAGTCTTATATCCTAACTTAGTTAACTAGTTCTGACGTACATTTCCAGCAATAAAAAATGTCCTAAGTAAACTACACAGAATAGAACATACGAAATAAGGAAGCTCCAGGGATGTAAAATCTAGATTAAGTAGAACGCACCGGTAGGTTTGTAGTCTTGGGTAGCGACAACGAACGTGGAGCGTTTTTTCAGCTGAATCAGAAGCTCTTGCATGACGTCATGGAGTTCACTCACACTGGGGCCCTGCAGACTCATCTCGACGCCTTCAATGGTCACTAAACTCAGCACCTGCGCCGCCCCAGGATTCCTAATAACATTCAGAAGGTTAGCTAACAAAGAAGCAACACTCCCATCCACACCATACAAGGTACAATGCTCTATGAGCAAATCAACCTTCCCGTACATCACTCCACTCTGTTGTGTAGAAACAGAAATCCAGAAGAAGTACCCCAGAAATCTATAATAGACGATGGTACTTTCGACAGAAACCCTATACGGGAAAACGTTCATTTCGAGCTATATTGTAATAACGCTGAAAAATAAAGACTCACTGTTTGAGTGTGACGCTTTGGACCTCCACGAAAGCCAATTCCAGCAGCACTTGCTCACTCTGATCAACAAAGTACACGCCGGTCCAGTTCACAGCCGCAACGAGGGGTACCTTCGGTAGAGGCGTATTTCCTAGAACAGACATGGAAAGAACCATTATTTATTTACGGTTAGAAAATAAGGCCAACACCAACAATGAATATCTGAAAGTGCTGACTTTTACTTACACTTAATTTATTGTATTCAGTAACAAAGAGTATACCAATATTTTTTAGTAGTCTCAAAAAAAAACACTCGCAAAACGTGAGAAGTGTGTCTTTATTTACCGGAAAGCTCGATGACTTCGAAAAATCTGGAGAACATGAGAGGCCATTTGTTTTTGGCGAAGTTGACGATGTCTTCCTTTACCGTAGCAATTTGGGGTCGGGACTGCATGCCCTGGAATTAAAAACAAAATTGTTTAAAAGAACAATTTATAATTTTCTTGTTATTTTCTGTTCGTTCGATTCCAGTGCAAAAAATATTGGAAAATAAGTCACAAAAGAATGAGTGATGAACTGAAGGTAAATATTAAGAACCTTGTTGTAGGCGTCCTCAATGAGTTTCTCCCAGCGGGCAAGCTTCTCATCACCCAGTGCTTTGAAGATATGATCCGGGAGAAACGAGGAGAGGTTGGTGTGGAGCTTGCGGCGGTCCAGCAGCCCGTACTCTGTGTAGTACTGCTGAGCGGCCAGCAGAGCCAGATCGCTCTCCTTCTCACACCTGTACTCCCCGGCCTTCAGTCCACGCACCACCTAAAGGCATGTGAGTACCGGTCAGAACTGCAATACCTACGAGATATTCGAAAGCAACTCAATAAAGGCTACCTAATCCTCTATCCGTCAACTACAATCCAACTTAGAACTTTTTCCGTTTTTGTATTTCTCAAGTTCATGCCTTTTCCTTTTCAATTTGAGAAAACGAGTATACATTACCTGATGGCAGATAAGGTTTGTTGCGACAGGATCGCTGGCTGCATCATGCCACGGAGCAAACATCTCCTTGCGAAGGAACATGCGCCAAGGCGCCGAGCGCTCCGACTGGCCTTGCTCACGCGCGTACTGCTCGCACTGCGACACCGCATCCAAGACGTGGTCCCTGCCACCACCCAGTGACGAAATCTTGTCGTATAGAGAGACAAAGACCGCGAACCCGAAGGTGTCGCTAAGCCCAATGTGCCGGGCTACTGATTCGATCAGCTCGCTGGCAGTCATCGCTGAATCCACCTGGTGGGTATAGTATCTAAAGTCAGTAGGGGGCCAAAGGAAGTAAACAATGTTTGAGGATACCTACATAGGAAACAATCTTGTCAATGGTGGCTTAAACTACGGTGGTACCTACTAACTTGTATTTTCGAGTCATTTTAGAATCAGTAGACACTCATTTTCAAGCCCCCATCTCATAGAAAAACATTTACTATCAATGACTGAAGTACTCATTTTCTAACTTACTTGTAGCGTTTTCGTCGAGCCATCCATGAGTGTGACAGGTACATCAATGGACTTCTTGTATTTGATAGCCTGCAGCTCAACCCAGCTGGGGGGCTGCGTACGAGGCCCATTAAGAGCGGTGCGCTTGAGTCGATCCAAACAGAACCTGGCGTATCCGGCAGGGCCGGCCTGAAGGAAGCCCCTCAGAGGATTTAGCAGAAGGTCCGAGGGCGCGAAGCAGCCAACGCACAGGCTCAGCAATACCCAGCCACGCGCAAACGACGCCTTAGATGGGTTATTTGTCAGCTGTTTGCAAACCTGAAATCCACACACAGAAGTAAGGATAGATGCAACACAGGCAACCATTCCTAGCGCAGCTGGTTTGCTCAGGCCGTTCTCAAGATCCAACACAGGCAATTTCTAATGGGAGAACACTACACTCGCACGAAAGAGGTGTCGGGTTCGAATCCAGTTTTCTGTTGGTAGCATGGTAGCATCTCACGAAGGAGCCATCTAAATCGATGGTACTATACCTGGGCAATAATTTCGTCACGAAGTTCGGGCCTCAGGATGCCGTGCCCGATGATGAAATGAAGCTTGTCCAGATTGGAGGTTCTGCTGTTGAGCCAGGAGGAGTAAGCCTCCTCCGCGTCCTCCTCCATCATCGCCTGCCGGATCTCTGCGCTGATCTTGTTGCTCCTCTTCAGGGTCATGGAGATCAACTTACGGCGGCGTGCTCGCTCTTCCTCCTACACATCGAGTGATTGAAGAGTTACTATTTAATGCAGTTTCGTTACATTCTCATCGAGACCACTCCAAGGAAACTGTTCTATTTTCTGTTCTGAAATATGTAATATCTATTTCATTTCAGGAATTAAAAGTGAACTAAGGTGGGATTTCTATCTAAATACTTTCGAACAAAAATTACTTAGTTCTACTTGACGGCGGCAGTTTAACGTAAACTCACAGATGCCACAGCGTCAAGGTAAGCCGCCGATTTGACGAACTTCCGGCTGAGGGTTTGGGAAATCTGCATCATAACGGGCGAGTTGGCCGCCATTGGCTCTGACGCGTAACGAGGCTCCGCCAAATCACCCATAAAGCGCAGTGTTGTGATCCATAGGGCCCTCGCCGCCGCATCCAGCCCTCCTTCCGTCCTATCAAGCAGAGCGTGCCGTAATGGCTTACGGGAGAAATGAGCGTTCACATTCCCACGGAAATACGTGGCAGCAAATATGCGGAAGTTGTACTGGGAATAGTCTTCATCGTCTCCGTCCACGTCACCCAACCCAATGTAGTCGTCTTCTTGGTACAGGCCCCGCCCAATTCCAAGTTCCTGAAGCACAGTAGGTATCTCATAAATAAAAACACAGTAAAAAAACAAGAGGCATATTCACGGATCACTTATCTTATCAGTTATTATCGTTGAAATGCGTCAAAATTATTTAAAATATTTCAGGATCACAATCCCCATTTTATCACTATTTCTTAAGCCTAGTTATCATTAACAGTAGTAAATCAGTTTACAATGTCTTGTTTTATGACACAATGCAATCAACCGTGATTACCTCCATAGACAGGGCATTTTTCTCGGGTGTGGTGGGTCCGTCGAGAAACCCGAAAATATTATCGACAAGTTTCCGCTGTTCTTCGTCATCGTCTTCATCGAACGCAACTTGATCAGTCACCTGAAAACACACATACATCGTACAGCGCTTTCATCTCATTTGCACTCGGTGAAGTTAAAATATGTAAGCTTAGGTTCAGGCTATTTCGAGTTAGTTCAGGTCCGATTCCGTTTTTAAAACTAATTTTTAAAGCTACAGGTTTGCAATTTGTTAACACGTAATGGTAATGGAACACGTTCCACACCGATGTGCCCCGATAAATCGTTGAAGTAAATCGAATCATTTTTATAAATCTTCAACCTGATAACACCGCTTTACGCAGCCGCTGTAACAAGCATGGTTTTTCTCCACTGAACTAAACCACACCAGTTCTGCAGTCATTATTTCGCAAAGGTATTCCCTTAGAATCAAAAGATTAGGTGCTTACTTCCTCTTCTTCTTTAACTGCGACTCCCAGCTCAGCCAACCGACGCCTCCAATTGGCTAATGCAAACTCCTTCCAGTCCTTCCTGCCAGCCTTCTTAAACTCTGATTCCTCCTTCCGACGCAGATCCATCAACTCTCGCATTTTTCCCTGCTTCTCCTAAAACAATACCATATTAACGGAATTAGTGTTACAAAGCTAAAAATAAATAAAGAAATCCATGAAATCGAACTGACTGATTTCATCGATCTTCTTCACGATCGATTGAAGCTAAACTTATGATATAAAACTCCCCTCGGCACTTGCTACCTACTAAAAAACAACATAAACGACAACAATGTTTCGAGCTCTATAATAGGCTACAGATCTACGCAACAAGCTTTTTTCCCCCAACAGACTCAAATCTCACCATATAAGTTCATTTCCCAAATTTTCTCTGTGTACATACCTGGATTTTTTGACGAACCCAACGTCTGACGGCGAAGCCCTTGCAGTAAGCCTGGAGGGCGGCCACGCGCCGCCGGAGCACGTTGAAGCGGTATGTGAGGACGCGGGACCGCAAGCGAGCCTGCAGACGGCGGTAACCACACGTCATGGTAAGGTACCGCCTGCGTGGTCCCCGGCCCCGCCAGTGGCTCTGAATGACGATCGCTGCCTTTCGCAATTTTTGGTATCTGTAAAAGTCATTTTTATCATGCAATAGGGTCATCTGGCTAAACGTCTCACACAGAAACGACATCGATGAAATTTTAATGCTTTGACTGGGAGTGCGAGGAACGGTAAAATAGTAGTTTCCCTGTCTCGGAGACTTTTACGGACAAACCTTCGTCGCTGGAGCCATCCTCGGATGTTCCTCTGGAGGACGAGAATGTGGAGGGACAGGACTCGCTGTCGCTCAGAATCCAGCAGGACGTCTTCAACCGTCTTGAGGAATATTTTGGTGTAGCCGAGACGGTACTCCCCTCTGCCGCCAAACACAACGTCACAGATACGAGCTGTCGCTGCTTTGCAGTCAGCCTGTTAACACAAAAAAAAATATTAACGAGAAGCACAAGAAATACATATAAAAAGATAAAAAACCCCTATTCTCACCACCCCCAGTTCAATCAAGTTCCCATACCCTGTGCGCCGGTGGGATCCCTTTCCCCAGGACTCGGAATCTTTCAACAAACTCTTCAAATGAGTAGCGAATTGGGTAACCAGCTTGGCGAATTTTGGCTGTCTCCATCATTCCAGAGTAGCGCAGTTGCCGGCAGCACAGCGGCCGATCGAACACATGAGCCTTCTTCACTTCGTTGGGTTTGATGCACCGCACGAAGAACGGCTGACATTGTCCCAGCTCACCCATCAGCTCATCCAATGACTGGCGGAACTTCAGCGCTAGCGTGTCCTTCTTTTTTCCTAAAAGTTCCAATTGTTTAGATTCTCCACACAAGTGTACTTTGTTTACAGTTTCACAGACCGCCTTGGAATAGTAATCTCAACATCAGATTAGCTCCTCAGAAGAATAAAAGAAAAATAGTGAATAATAGTTCTTAAATAGTTTAAAGGATTTTTACATGCATTGGTTTTCACATCCTGGAATACGTGTAAGTGCATTTTAAAATAACACACTTCAGCTACCCCTTACCTAACTGCAACCCCACTTCAGCTACCCCTTACCTAACTGCAACCCCACTTCAGCTACCCCTTACCTAACTGCAACCCCACTTCAGCTACCCCTTACCTAACTGCAACCCCACTTCAGCTACCCCTTACCTAACTGCAACCCCACTTCAGCTACCCCTTACCTAACTGCAACCCCACTTCAGCTACCCCTTACCTAACTGCAACCCCACTTCAGCTACCCCTTACCTAACTGCAACCCCACTTCAACGGGAAACAGTGACCTGAGGAACTGGTTCTGCGAGTTTTGGGCGAGCTGCCGCAGGTCAGGGCTGAAGGAGTCTCGATCCTTCTCTAGGAAATCCTTGACGTTGTAGAAAACAGCGCCTGCGAAGTGGTAGATGCCAAACGCTGCGATTCCCTTATATTTTGGTCTGAAGAATTCCTCCTTGCGCTCATGCTCTGCTACGATCTGCAAAAATTTGACGGATGCTTCATTTTTCTGCTTAATTATTTTTTCATAATATAACAGCAGAAGTAAAAGAATGTATTCCTCTGATAAAGCGCTGATAAAATACTGGTTTGAGCAACTCGAGCTTACCTTGGCCAGCATAGTGTCGTCAGTCCCCTTAGGGAACTTGGCCTCTTCGTCAATGAGAGCGAGGATATTCATGGGTTTGACAGCTATCATATTCAGGATAGCTTGGTTGTCCACAAACTTGATCTGCTTCCAGTCGACCCCTTCGTTCGTATACTGCTCCTGCTCCAGCTTGAAGATGTGGTGCACAAAGAACTGCTGCAAATTCTCGTTCGCCAAATTAATACACAGTTGTTCAAAACTATTATTCTCAAAATTCTCAAACCCGAAAATATCTAACACCCCAATATAGCGGTCAGAAAAGTCTTTTTGAGGTTTGATGACTTGGTTGATTTTTTGCACGATGTAGACGAATATGTTTCCGTAGATGGCTTTCACGAACGCGTCCTTGGTTTCAGTTGCCTGGTCCTTAGACAGGATAGTAGTGACGGTATCTCCCTGCGCAGTCAGCGATTTCTTGGTAAGACCGGCGGTGAGCTTGGCAGCTGTGGTGCCCAGCAGTCCAGCCACGCGATCCACACTCTTCATGTCAATCAGCTCACTCCCGTCCATGTTAGCTGTAATTTAAAAAAAATCTCTATTGACAAAAATCACTCGATAGTAAAATCACCAGTTAGTTAACTAGTTTCTGACGTTAAAAACGAATATACTTTTTACAAGAAATAAAAATCCAATAGCATCAGATAATGGGCTTACGGAAATGCCAACAAAATGCATTGTGTCGATAGGCTTAAAAGGGGAAGAGCTAATATGCTGGAAGAGGTTCTTTCTGAATCAGAACGGGGGGAAATCAAAGAGAGGCTTTCTTTCCGCCCCTACTCAGAGAGTATTAAAATCGTAAAACAACCTAAATTTAAAAGCATTACTAACCAATAGTAACATTCTTGTATTGGAGGTTTCCAATGTGAAGAATAGCGGCCAGGAGCTGGAATATGTTGCTGATATCCGCGTCAGAAAAACTGAGAACTTTCATAGCAGACTTGATGTCCGCGAATTCCGCTGCTTCATCACGCCCATCGCAGGTCAGAACTTCTCCCTGTAATTAAAAATCAATTAAGAATGAAATTTCCCAAATTTCACCCCTACCAGTAAAACCAATGAATGTTATTCCAACTCACCCCAGTGAGGTATTGGTATTGCGAAGGGACTCCCAGCTCGAGTTTGGCCTTCTCCTCGCGGGTAAGTCCTGCTAACATGGCGTAGAAAATGTGATAGTTGCGTTCACCGCGGTTTTGCGACACGATCCGCGACTTTTCCAGAAGGTATTGCTGAATTTCGGCCCCGGCGATCGCACAGTCGTCCGTGAACTGCAGAGCGATGTATTTGCCGAAACGGGATGAGTTGTCGTTCCGAACGGTTCGAGCATTGCCAAACGCTGTCGAGCCCAAGAACATTTTTACATGTTACATATTTGAAGCCTTAAAAATGAAAATTATTCTGTTCAGCATCTCGAATTAGATTAGGTGATATTCTCACTAAACAAATGGCAGCAGATTGATAAATCCTATCTCAGTTATTGCTAAAGACATATTTCAGAACAAAAAATGTAAGCAAATGTAAACATTGACAAGTCTCAATAGTCACATTAACTTGCCACTAAAGATTAGAATAGCAATCATACCTTCTAAGACAGGGTTCGAATCGAGAATCTGCTGCTCAATCCAAGAATGTTTCTCAGAGATGGCGGCGACATACTGCAGGATGAGCTTGGTGCTCTCGGTCTTCCCAGCCCCACTCTCACCGCTGATCACGACACACTGTCTGCGACCGCCTCCTCGCATATTCTCGAAGCTGTTGTCTCCCACCGCGAAGATGTGAGGGGGTAGTTCACCTATTTTTCGCCCCCGGTATGTAGTCATGTCCTTCTTCGAATAAATGGGCAGCACTTTGTACGGATTCACCGCTATCAACATGGTACCGGTGTACGTCTGAAAATGACAATTCATTTAGCTTAGTGCACGATTGGTTGGAATTGTAAGGAGTGAAAACATTTCAACATCCGTACTTTTATCGCGTTTATAGCCTTGTCTCCTGCTTCATCTTGGTAGCAAGTTTTCCACCGTACTCAAACATTATCGTTTCTTACATAGACAAGATCCTTGTAGTAGCGGAGAAGAAGGTTCCGGAGGATGGCATGCTCCTGAAGATCTCCGAGAACAATCATGTCCTCCACACCGGATATGGACGTGGAGTGCATGGGTCGGAGCATTTCCGTCATAGCGATCCATGTTTCATGGCCTTCGTCATCCAGGACCTTAACGCGTCGAGCGTCCCGGGAGATGACCCGAGCCCCCAAAGGGACCTCGAACTCCCCCTCCCGGGGAGGTTTGATCCACACGTACTCACTCTGGAAAAAAATATTGAGAAAACTCAAAATTACTCCGATTCAGCTCGTTATCAAACAGTTTTGGTATTTATGGTACGGTAAATAAAACTGGGAAGAACGAGAATAATGAGCCAACTTTCTTTCTTCAATAGTTATTTTGTTTTGCAGCCACTGAGGTTGACCAGCAGCTGAAGGTCCAAACCTGTTACCTATGACCATGGGTTTTTGATGGAAACCGTGAGCTGCCTAGAGATATCTCTGGCAGAGGTGTACAACAACCCATAAGTACAAGTTTTAGTTTTCTAAGATAGGTAAACAAAATAGAAATAAGCAAGTAACTCACCATGGTCAATACGAATTCATGGTACGGCAGGAATTGTTACCGAAATGGAAGACAGGCGTTTGAATGCGACGTTATCAGCTAACGCCTGGCAGATGTTAATCACTTGCGCCAATCACCCAAAGAGTAACCCGCTTCCAATCTTATCGATCTGACGGATACGAGATTGTGAAAATTGCCATTGAAAAAGAACAGACAAAGTATTGTAATCAATACAGTTTTCTGAAGGAAAAAAGACTTGATCGCAGGACTTTTAAGTCTCTACAGGAGCAGTGGAAATATTAAGAGACTAGGAACTCAACAGGGCTAGCTTCAGGTTGTTGGAAAATAGACGCTAAAGTTTTATCGACTTGATTCTGGTTTCGGAAGATTAATAATTAATCGTTTTGATAAGTAAAACAACTAGTAATGAACGTTAAACAGGCCTTGCTTGAATGATAAGATGTTTTATGATCATGAAGAGGATTAGTGGGGCAGAAAAATCGACACTACACTCTTTCACGTCATATGACTTTTAAATTTCAGTTAACCCAGGCAGACACTATATTTCAGAACAAACTGTTAGCTGTAGGAAAATGTCATTAAGAAAGGTTAACAAACAGCGTTGTGTTCACAGCCTTAACTGAAATTTCAAAGTGACAATACGTCGAAGAGGATAACTAACCCCTTGTGGTCAACCGATGAGGTGGTAGGAATCCTCATTATTCATCTTTTTTTTTTGTTGGAAAAATTAGGGCAGGGATAAAAACAATGAATATAATTATGTACCTACTCTTTAAATAATAGAAGTAAGATAGCGAAATCATTTTTTAATCCAAAATTTTCATCAAATTCCCGTTATAGAAATACGACAGTGTGCAATGAGCATTATACTGCATAACATGGCAATATGCTGTCATCAATATGTATTGCTCTCAAAATTTCATATCAACTACTAGGTAGGTATGACTAGAGGCGTATATTAAAAAGCACAACTCACACGACAAGTAAGTAAGAGCCCTAACACACACCCATATTGATTCCTGATATTGCTTTATCAAGCTGAACATAATTTAATCATAGTAGGAAGTCAACACTGTCCATGTCCGAGAAAGAACCAGTGAAATGAAAATATTACTTATATTGTATGTCGAAAGCCAGCCAATGGCTGTTTGGAAACACAGAAAGAAAAAACTTGTCTTTGGATCAAGTAAAATATGAATGTGTATTAGGGATCTAAGAAAGATATTAAAACAAAAGTATTAAAGATGGAGTAAAAACGTGACTCTGCCAGCATCGCAGCAGCTGTTATCACACTGGGGTCTCAACTTTCTGAGTAAAAGACAGCCGCAACTTATCTAAAGCTTTCCGTCTGTGCGAAATTTTATTCTTTTCGTCTTTGGGCATTTCAGCATACGTCTGATCATAGCCCTTGGGTTGAAAGCAAGGGTCCCACCCGAACTCTCGGGTACCTCGGGGCTCGACAATATCACCTTCTGTTATACCTTTGTACAACACAACCTGTTCGGGGTCACCTGAACAGTAGGCAAAAGTGCAGACCGCTTGCGCGGACTTGTCTTCCCAGCCTGCGAGCATTCGGAACAAACCTTCCGGACCCAATTTCTCCAGAAACCATTTAATGTAGGGACCGGGCAGACCACTGAGCGCGTTGAAGCAAAGGCAGGTGTCCTCCACAATGACAGGTCCTTGAACGATTTTAGCTGCTTCTTGACATTTCCGTTTGCTGATGTCATCCATTTCCCCCTGTAGCTCGGGGAGGTCCACCTTTCTGTTTATTACCTAAAGAAATCATTCAGAATCATTCCAACAGCTAAAAATTTGAATCGAAAATAGAACAAATTATATTGCCGGTTAGTTCTCGCTCCTAGTTTTAATAGATACAAATACAGGAGTCTGCAACTTCCTATGACAATGGTGTTTAGCATATAGTCAGTAGAAGGTAGGGGGAGGGATGAGCAACTGCTTCGGCCTCATAGTTCAGTCTGACTCGACTTTACAAGCCAACCAATTTCTAACTAGTAAGAAAAAATTTGCCTTACTAAATTACTTGCAATATTTTTCCTTTGGTTCCCTTATTTACAGATTGCCGGGTGTCAACTAAATATAATGAAGATGTGAGGAAAGGCCACTTACTTTGTACGGAAAGCCTCTCCCCAATATTGAGGTAACTTCTTCCAGTTTCTTAGCGTTACCAGTAACAAATACAATAGGTTTTGCCATAGTAATATCTAAAACTTTGATGAAAAAATCAGCACACGAGCAACAACAGCAAGTAAATAAACAGTAAGTTAACAAACGTGGAAGCAGAAAAGCGAACGTGGTAGAAGCATCCTTTAATATATCGAAAGTATTCGATATATTGAATCGATTCCCTTTCGATCGTAAACGTGTTCGTAAACAACAGCTGAAATTCTCTCTGGGCCATCCGCAACCTTTTTATTTTTAAAAAAATCATTTATTTAAGAATGACAGAATACTTGAAAGCAGCCGCTTTACTGCTGATCAGTCCGAAATGTTATGAGGAGTATTTTACAAAATTCAACTTCTTAGATGGTGAGTGCTTTAATAGAGAACTTGGTTACGTTACCACTTTTAGCATATTTGTAATTGCATTGCCTCCGTGAAAGTTGGTAAACTTGTCGATAAGTGTGTATTGGAGCATACCGAGATTATTCAAAGTTGTACCTAGCACCTCTTCGTAAAGGCACTAGGTAGGCACCGAGGCAGATAGTGACGGAGCCCTTTGCAGTGTCTACTGCAGATTGCCAGGTGACAGCTTTGAGTGAATGTGATCAGAGGAAAGCAGTTTTGTTTTGCCTCAGGAGTAATTTGGTTACCTACCGTGATGGCAAGGGGGTTGCCTGACCCAGCAATTTAACAAATCTGAGACAGAAAGTCCCGTCTGCGAGTGCTCTCGAGAACTGCTGTGGATTATCCTTTCCTAGGGCACAATAAGCCTAGACATAGGTTTCAGTGCACTTATCCCCCCACACACAAAAAAAAATCGTTCCCTAAACGACAGAGTAATTATGTCTGTGTGACATACCCAAAGAAAGTTTGTTCATTGCAAATAAGTAGATCCATCTACAGATGTGCTTCCCCTGTCATATAGGCCCTCTTTGAAGGGTGTTGGGGGACTGTCAAAATATTTAACAACTCCATTCATTCTCATATTTTCTGTATATTTTCAGGTGGATGTTTTAAGGCTACAATCAGCAAAGGCCTCGGGCTTGGCATAATAGCTGGATCATTAACTGGTAAGTAAAGAACAATGTCAGTTGCAGAAAACCATTACAGTCATGCAACGGCTCGTGAGTCAACGAAGCTTAACGCTACCCACCCACTTGGCCAATACGAACTGTCACGCATCATTGACTTTCACAGTTCCACTTCAGTGAAGTTTCTTCAGTGTCATTAGCAGGATTGAAAAGTAATGAAGTTACCAACTGGATATAGGATCGTATCTTTTTGCTTGTAGGAGAGATGGGAGGCGCCATTCTGAGTTTGCAACTCTTACAGGTTATTTTTTCTGACATTCTCATCAACTGAGAACCAGGATTAAATTATGGGATAATTAAGTAAAATAGGGACTGTGACTAAAATAGTGGGCAGTGATGTGCTGCAGCCCTAGTAAACAGCATAGGTCCGCTGTGGTGTCAGTACGGACAAGGAAAATAGCCTAATACAGTTTTAACACATAAAATTATTTATTTAATTTTTAGTAAAACTGCCACAGATACTGAAGATACATAACAACAGAAGTGGAGAAGGAATTAATTTGATCAGCGTCCTGTTGGATCTCTTAGCTATTACATCGAACGCTTCCTACAGCTACGTCAAAGGATTTCCCTTCAGGTATGATATAAAGCTGACTCTATAAAATATTGGTAGGTATAGGTATCGAGAATCTTCATCATAGTGATGTGATGAGTTACCCCTTCAAGTAGGAAGTTAGGCAATGAAGCAGCGTTACTGTCATAGGTATGCAGTATTCATAATTTCAGGTAGAAATAAGAACAGATGGCACTTCTATCTTAGGTTGAACGTCTGTTTTACCTATGGGCCGACACTACACACACACACATATAGACTGTGTTGGTAAGCACAGGTTTCAGAGGGGCCTGAAGGATCGATGAAAGATCAGTCAAATCTCGCAGCACCTTTTCTAAGCTGTATCATTTTTTATCTGCAGTATAAAAATTTGATATCTGCTATGTTTAGCGGCGAAGAGTGTGAACTAGAATACCTGCATAGGTGCTTAGGAGTAGCGTAGTGTTGTTTATTCTGCTGAAAAAAAGATTCCCTGGGTGTGCGGTACGCCACCATGTGTACCTACATATGGCCCGATAAAAAGCGTTACCTAACTGGATTGGACGTTGGCAAAGCCGAGTTAGATAGGATCTCCTTCCGCAGTAGGCATTTTCACTAAAAGTAAAATCAGCCTCAAAATTGCGGCTCAGCTCTACCTATAATGTTACCTTGAACTTTGCCGCACATTGTGTGAGATAAAACTCAGATTGTTTATTGTGGAATTAGATAGGGTCCAATCAGGGGTAATACATGTCCTTGGCAACCCGTGCGTAAACCCGTTAAAAGCACTCATAGTGGTGCTTAGGGGTAGGCGGAGGGGCACTAAGACATTGGGGAGCTCACCCACTGCTGAGCTGAAAAGTACGAAAACTCATCAGACTAGTGGAGTCTTTTATGGGGCAGGGAAGGGAAGGATATATTGTAAATTGACATTCATATAGGGTGTTTTTTAATTAAAAACGGAAGGTTTTGGGGTTGTTTGTCCCTGAATGAAGTCCGCCCGGACCCCCGCTGCGCGTAGTTCATTACTCCCCCCGTTCCGCGGGGGCGGGAGTGCGGTGCGATGGCGCACATGCCGGCTACTCGCAGATCCCCTGATTACTGTGAGAGGAGGAGGAGGAGGAGGGCACTCTCGAGATTGCTGGGCAGGTCGAGAGGGAGGAGGGACGTCCCGCAGAGTGATATTTGATTAAAATTGGAAGTCTGTGTGATGCGGATGGGTTCGGTGCATTTACCAGATTCTCTGCTCCCTCTCAGATGGCAGGGTGGTGAACCTGTACATGGAGGTTGCCCCCTTTCCATTGGAAATGGAGAAGTTCACCCAACGGTAGTGTAGAATTAGTTTTATAGCTGAGTGCTGTGGGATAGGTTGACGTGAGTTACTCCTCCTGTATTTTCGTCGCTGTTGAACCCATACTGAAGAAAAACTTGAGGAAAGTCAAGTTTGAAAGTCACTTACAGAAAAAAAGTTGAGGAAAGAAATAAAGTATAACAGTCTGATACAGAAGTTGCAGATAAGCCTTCTTGAAGACCAGTAAAAAAATCTTGCCTACCTTATACTGTAAGTACCTGCTAGAAGTATGGTATACTTGAACTGCTATATAGGCTCTCAGTTGATACTCGTAGTGACTAGCCACCCACACGTTGGAGTGTAGGTATAACTACTCACAATCGCACCAAATGACGTCTTCTCGTCTACCGATATTTTACTGCTGAATCATAAATGTTGATGTCATGTTCCTTTGCGTAAGTTATGGTCCTCCTAATTTATGACTTGGTCCTAACATTAAAATAACTATTTTGTTTTATTCATTTTTCAAATCGTTGCAGCGTCGTTTTGTTTTAAATTGCTTTTTGTGTAAATCTTTTGGTTTGTGCTCATACCAAGAAATGGTGTTATACCTATAGGTACCTACATTTTTCGGTGTTGTAAGGAGTGCAGCTCTGAAGAAGCCCGACGGGGCGGCGGTGAGTCTGGGCTGTCTGAGTATGTCGTATTGGGGATGAAAAATTAAAAAGGACCAAAGAAAAACCTCAGCAATTAGAATACTTCAAAAAACGATCATATAAGTGATTCGGTTGTACCTACTTTCCTATGGGTACCTAAAATTTAATTAGGTAGATAGATACTAGGCATGAATCCCCCTCCCGTTTGCAATATACACTTTCTCCCCATCACCATGTGCCTATGAACTAACTAGAGAGTAAAAACTATTTATTTATTTATTTTGAAATATTTCAGCTGCAGAGCTTTCCCGAACCCTTCTTACATTATCCCTGTCTTAATTCGAGAAACCGGCAGCGAAGTTATGATAGGCCCACATTAGGTCCCCTGGCTGTCTCTGGATGGGTACACGAAGAGCGGGAAATCTGAAATGTCGGTGTGAGCGGGCAAAGTAATGTAATGATGATTCGATCATTATGGGAACTCCGGGAGGTCGTTATTGGGTCTATAACGATGCGCGCTCTCTTTCCGAAGCTCCAGTTCATGGCTAATGTCAATGTACAAATGGTCCTGCAGCCTGTTTCGGGTTACCTGTACCTATATGGTCTGCATCTGTGGGTAACTCGTGATAGCGCCATGAAAAGAAGCGTAATCATTTAGAAAGGTAGAACAGAAGGCACAGAACAGCGAGAATCTCGAAAAACAAACCTCGAGTACGGAAAAATCTATTTTTTGATGAATTCTTAAACTGCAGATCGTGAGAAAGTCAAGTCCGAGCATTGTCGAACCCTTTGTTTTCCTCTTCGTTAACAGCCAGTTACATCTGGAAAACAGCGCATAATTTTCTCAGTGGTGGCTACATACCGGCCTTTCTGCTTCCTATAAGTTGCGCATAGTTGAAACCATGCTATAGTTGGTTGTTACGTGCGCTCGTGTCGTCGTGAGTGTTATTTCGGCAAGGTGCGAACGTGAGACTGATTGGTGGCTCAAATCTCGATGAGGTAAATCATGAGCGCAATGTATCGCGGTCTAGAGGGCAGTAACAAATCCCGTCAACTTCGCCCGTACAACCCAACCTGGTGCACTAGCCGTGGATTTAATAATTCCTCCTATCATTAGTTCCCAATTCTCTAATCAATCGATCGACGGGCTAGTGTCGGTCCGGCTGGAAGCCCCTGGAGTTAGCTTATCTAAGTGAGACCGCGGGGCTCTTGTTAAGTTTAGCAGCACAACTGACGCCTAGAGACCTAAGTTGGCAGGCCTAGGTGTTGTGTGCGAGGCGAGAGGGGGCTTTTGTTGGGGCGGCAAGGAGCCGGCACATCTAGAAGCGCGAAGCGAGTGGATGAGATGGCACAAATTTTAATTACTAGGAACCCAGGGTGGTGGCGCACCGCTGAGCCTATCTCCGACCCCGCCAACCTTCTTCGAGGTGCTGCATAGCCCAGGTGGCGGACTGGCGGAGCATTGCACCATGCATCATCATCATGCATGTAGTCTGCACTTCCGATACTAATATATTCAAATGGCCCAGAGCCGTCAAACCTTCGACGTGGATATAGGAAGTAGGAAGCAACCATGTTTTTTGTTTTTTTCAAAGAAGGGTATATTATTAAAACATGTGTTGCAAATATACGCCCATATCTGCCCGTGCATCCCGCCCGGAACCGCACTTATAGGTACGCATAGCTTGCAAGTGGCTGTGAGGACGCAGTTATGTCGAACTTGTGGGTTCACAGACTTCAACATTAAATTCCTGTATTTACCGTTTCTTTCCTGCTCTGTCGGGTGCTAATAAGGATATGTACCTTAAAAAATGTCATCATATCAGCAGGACTGTAACAAGTTCTTTCTGTTTACAGCGAACCTTAAACGTTTTGGCAGTCATCGAACTAATCTGAGTTCATTTTTTTCAGTGCCTGGGGAGAAGGTCTATTTCTGGCGGTACAGACGTTCGCCATAGGGTTGCTGGTTCTCCACTACGGCGGCAGGTCGCTGCTGGCAGCGGCGTTCGTGGGCGCGTATGCCGCCCTGGTATACGTCTTGGTGGGAGGCATCACGCCTATCGACTTCTTGTGGTCCATGCAAGTTCTCAATGTTCCCATCATCGTTGCTGGAAAGGTATCTTTTGCCTCTACATAACTACCCCGTCCACCTAGCCGCACCACGGAAAGTCAGATACCGGCGGTTGCCTCCATGCACTCAATATCTCACCTGTCCACGGCTTCTAAGATCGAATCGTAAGGGGTACCCGCAGTGTCTCACTTTTCTGTGGCGAGGCGAGGGTACTGGATACTTTAGAATTAGAAGTACACGACACATTAGTCTATTAAGTTTCTAAAAACGCGAAAATTCGAGTTCGTAAGTGCAGGAATGTGAAAAATTAATGGTAGTGAGCTAGTTGAACGTTCACCCATCATTCACCATGAACGGATGAATGGGGAAATATTTTCCATTTGTAAAGGACGGGGTGGTAGCGTTAGTTAGGGAGGGGGGAGGGGGGAGGGTAGCATAGGAGACTGATGAGCTCGTCTTATTAAGGTCACCCATAGTAATCATAGTATTCCAAGCTCCCGTAATTATTGGTTTCACTAATTATTGATTCATGCTGCGCGCCGCATATGGCAAGCCTGGCCGCACTGATTCCCCATACGCCTTCCGTGCTACACACGCTACACACGCCTCCCCGCTCCCACTTATTAACTTGGGACCCGGATAATAAGTAGCTGCCTACCTCTTTACCCAAACCCCATCCTTACATAATCTTGTACTAGGGTCATTGCTTTTTCTTACCTGCCAGATAATGTCGCTGGTACCTTATTCAAGGTTTGGACTGTCATAGTTGAAATTCTCGGTGATGGTAGCTTCAACATAACAAGGGGTAGGGAACAGAATGTTGCCGATAAAAAATCGGGTCGATCTGAGGAACACTTAGGAGTGTTGATCTTAGAAGTTCGAACCTGACGCTAGCGAAGTTGTCCTGATCGTCTCGGTCACCTCTGATATGTTCAGCATCAGAACTGAAATATGTATCGCGAGTATCGCGACTGGTGGTTCAGATCCCACCTAAAACTATAGGTCCCCCTCCGGTAGTAACACGATGACTGAGGAGATGGTATTTGGTAGTACGTGCTGACCGTTGTGGATATGTCTTAAAAAGGTTACTTTTTGGGGAACCTATAAGTATACTTAACAGTTAATCCACCTGACCGACACGCCATTTTCACTGAAGCCTTTTCAGTAACATTGTATCCCTAGTATGACTTGTATAGTCTTGAAGTATGGGAACGAAACCAATTGGATGGTGAGTTATCTGACGGGCATGCAGTGTAGTCAATCGGATGAAACTAGCCGTCGGTCAAGCGTTTTCCAACAAAATGGCGGCCTCGTTAAGTTCAGGCACGTCAATTATAAACACCGAACGTGATCCCCAACACCAGATGGCCGAAGAGCGGACAAAGGGCGCAACACAGGGGCCAAGAATATCAACAAGTGGCACCCGATCTTACCAGCAAATTCTACCTTTCTCACTCCGACTGACGTACCTGTTGACAGACCATAATTTAAATTTTTGAAGAATTATTTTTCTTGATAGGTATGCACTAGGTACCTATACCTATATGCTCTGTAGATTTGCAGTATTGGCACGGCAGCACTAACTGCTTAGTCTTTCTCGGATCCTCGGTATATGTTTTACCATTCAAACTTTTAAGGTATATCAGTTAAATCACTGCTGAAAGTCTGAGGCAGCCCCGTTCCCCCGGCGGCGTAATGACTATACGAGGGGGTAACCACTCCAGAGATTCCTTGAGATTCCCTGAGATTCCATAAAGATTCCCAACGATATTCATAGAAAGATGAACCCCGAAGGGGTAACCACTCAAAAAAATTCCAAGATTCCCTGAGATTTCATTAAGATCTCCAACGATTCCCAACGAGTGGTTAACCCCTCGTGACTATACTACGGGGGCGGCACCCCGCTGGCCCTGCTGCCCCAGTTGGTTTCTATATCTCCTTATTTCCAACTGTCCAGCTCTTTTACGACTCTACTTATCTGTAAGTACTTTCGGTCCCATAGATGGTATCCCTATGGCTTTGGGTGACGCGTGACCGTTTGACTCGTAATGGCCAGCAAAGAATGTGAAGCAATAAACGCAGTGATTGAAAAGCCGTTGTTGCCACTGTGCGGGTTGTAGGTGTGAGTTCATGTGATTGCTTCTACCTTCTAATGTTGTGAATAGATTGGGTATATTACTTATTGTATAATCTTTTATCTGTTTGACTGTAGATATACTCAAGAGCTGAAGATATCAAACATTGCTGTTTGTTAACACTTTTCAAAGAAACCTGCAAATTCTGTGTGAATTGTTGAATATTTAGGCTGGATTTAGCTAATTTCGGAGTGGAATTGATCCGAATTTTTTTCTGTAAGTTCAACAAGGTTGCCATGCGTTGCTAGGGTAAATAAAGTCGGAATTTTATTTCCCTAGCAACCCATGGCAACCTTGTTTAACTTACAGAAAAAAAAAATCCATTCCGAAATTAGCTAAATCCAGCCTTAGGTATTTGTTCTGAAATAAACGGTAAACACTAGTTCAGCACTTATCAGTCCATATCTAGTGAAGAACACCCTCTAATTCCCCCCTCCCCCCGGGCTTGGCTCCCACTAGTCCCACTTAACAAAAACTAGGTATACTGCAGCTCTGCAGGTATCATTTATAATACTATAGTTATAGAAGACTGTTCCAGAAAAACAATCTTTGCAACATTCACGCACAACCCATCTCACTTGTAAGAAGAAGTGGTGAGATTTCCGTGCTCTAGGCGGCGTTGATTGAATCTTGGGCACCTCGGTAGTCGGCACCCTGCACCCTGCACCACCCCTATTATCCCGACCCTACTTCCCACCCCTAAACGAGCTAAACACCTAAACATCGGCTACCAGGTTACCACTTTAAACGGCATTTACTTTTATCCTTCCTTCAGGTCGCTTGTCTCCTCTTTTTCCTCTTTTTTATTTTTTTGAGAAATGTTTTATACCTGCCTTTGGCATGTTGATCGGAAAACCAAAACCAGGAGGTAGGTTGACTTGTCTTGGCGTCAATAATGTAACAAACGTAAGTAAACCTGCCAGCCATTTAAAAAAAGTTGAAGGAAGTTATTGTCATTGCATCAGTCATTACGAGCCTTTTATCACCTTTTAATTTTACTCAAGTTTTAATTTTTGTAAGAACTAGTATGTGTACGTTGCCTGGTGCGATTCGAACCCAAAGGGAAGGAAGAGCTTAAATTTCCCTCTTTTTTTGGAGTCCTGAGCCCCCGATTTGTGTATCCGGTACCTTTATGCCCTCTGGCAACTATCCTTCTCGGTACCAGCCCTTCACGGCTGCCGACTTTCAATTTTTGGGGATTAATTGGTGTTATCCTGGGGGCACACGCGATCTTCCGACAAACTAGACACCGACGTCTGAGTACCTAACCTATCCTCATCAGGCCCGTATCCAGAAAGCGGTCATGGGGGGGGGTTTCGCCTATATTTTTTTTGCTTCAAGTTGGCATTACCATGTTAATTTTCCGCTCATGGGGGGGGGGGGGGGGGTTAACCCCCTAACCCCCCCCCCCCCCGTGGATACGGCTATGATCCTCATCAAACTTCTCTTGTAGTACTCTTGTTGTACTTGATTATAGATAACTGCTGAACTATAGTGTTCAAGTGTGAAGTTGTTTTACTTGTTGTTTTCATTCTATTCCAACCCCTAAACATTTGTCGGGTGAGACCCGAGAAGGGATTCTCGGGATTATCTTTAATGAAAAGAGGTGTGTTCTGCAGTCTCTATAATTTTATGTATTATGTTTTCTGTATATTATATATTACATTATGAAATCTGTTAGGCAAAGTCAGTTTTGCGACCAGGAGGTGCCCGTTAGGGTGACGGTTTACTTTCGGGCCGCAGAGTGTGAAGGGCCTCCTTTTCAAAAAGGAATTAGTGAAGAATGTTTTGACCTTATTTTTATTTCGGATAAGTGAACTGAGTGCGGGAACTCTGTTCAGGTTTATGATGGCCTGTGAAGAGTTTTCGGGTTCCGTGCGAGTGGTTTTTTGTCTTCCTCTTGTTAATGCTTTAATGAAAGAGTTGATAATGGGCTTATGTCAGGTACTCAGTATCTACATATGTCGGTCGACGGTCGTGCGCGTCACCTGTTGTCCGCACGCTACCAGGCATTGCCACATGTCCCTGCGGTTCCCCCATAACTTGATCTAAGTGCAAGGTTCTAAGGTAGCCTTAATGGCTACCCAGACCGAAGTCTTCATATTTTACTTACGTGGTAAAGGGAGGTTGGTGTAGAGAAAAGTAGCTGTAGAATGGTAATGGTGTACACGTGGAATCAGTCCTGCAGTTTCCCATACACTATACTGCAGTCTTCTTCTGGTATACACAAAAGAAAGAAACTTTTGTTCTTACTGCTTCCTCTAATTCTTAGGGTCTGCAAGCGCTGAGCAACTTCCAAAACAAAAGCACGGGTCAGCTGTCTGCTGCCACGTGCTGGATGCTGTTTGCTGGATCAGCAGCGCGGATATTCACCTCTGTACAGGAGACTGGTGACATGACCATTATCGTCACCTATATCATCGCATCTTCCCTCAACGGCCTCATCGTGGCGCAACTTCTGTACTACGGATCTCCCAAGCAGTCCAAGAAACAGAAGAAGCAGTAACGGTAAATTTTTCGGGTATCTTTTATTAGGAAAACTCACTTGACTGGCTGCATGGCAGTTAATGGCATAGGCACGCCAAAACTCCTCACCAGGTTTCCCAGTCCCGGACTACTTTTCCACCTTGTAGCATTTCTCTTAAATACCTGTATTATTATCAGACTTCAGTATGAAAATTGACCACAATATGCGGGCCCAAGAATTAACGAAAATATTGAAAATGTTGTGGGGTCTGGGAAAGGTGTCAAAGTGGACAGGCCATAGGTCGTTTTTCAGTATTTCTAAGGGGAAGATTTGTCAGGTGTCGAGCAGCACAGCAGCACCTGGACAGACCTGTAACAAGTACGTCAGATTGAGGTCAAAATGAGACAACAACACAGTGCATGCTAAGTCTAAGTGCAGTTTATTTTATAACAAGGAATTTGATAGATAAAGGTAATGGTGGGGGGGGGGGGGGTTTCGCCTATATTTTTTTGCTTCACGTTGGCATTACCATGTTAATTTTCCGCTCATGGGGGGGGGGGGGGGGTTAACCCCCTAACCCCCCCCCCCCCCCCCGTGGATACGGCTATATGGTGAAGTAGTAGGAATTTTCTATGAATGCCCGTGTCGCTACTGGAAGGTGGAAGCTGGTAACACGTCCCCACTGAGAACTGAGAACCAGTTTGTGAAATTAGATCTCAGTGGATTTGACGGTTGATGCGCCATGACACACGAGAGTTCGGTACGTTGAAGAAAGTCAGGGTCTATGAATTCTCGCTTGTCTCGTTTGAATGTGAAGTGGTCTCTGGGTGACGACAAAGTATACTTACTTATTAGAGTGCGTGAGAGCTTAGAGATTAAGGAAAGGGCGCTAGTTAGTCAGTGTGATTTGACGCCAGCAGGAGACCCGCGGGAGATCAAATGAAAAAACTTCCAGAGTACTAAAAAAAAGTGTAGTTACATTTCAGAATAATTACCTAGAAGTTTTCTGGGAAAGATGCCGTTTAGAAATTTGAACGAACTGTATTTAATTATTAATTATAGTGACCCCTGCATTTTCTTGTTTCAGATGGTGGGCAACAGCGGATGATTCTAAAAAGTAAGTAGGTAGTTACTCAATTTTTGCTAGTTACTTAGCGAAATGACGACACTCTTCTTGCCTGCTTTTTCCTTATGACGTGCTGACACTTTTGCAAGCTGTTGTATTCAAGCACCTATTGTACTTATAGGTTGTAATAGAGGTGTAAAAAAATATGACAAAGCGATAGTTTCAATCAGAATTAATAATTTATCGACTTTTGAGGAGGTAAAATCTGAAAATCCTGCTCAAATAAATTGTGATCTAAGTAGTAAGTACGCCTGCACCAGCCTTAGTCATGGAGCAAGCTTCATTCCATTTGTAAAAAAATATCTATGTTAGGCGTGTTGTCCTCTTCTTTAAATTTGGCTGAGTTTGAGTATGTGAACTGCGAATGTAGGTGAGAAATATTGAGACATCTCTGGATTACTGTATCTTTTCCGTAATTTCTGTCGCCTCTTCTTTATAACCTCTCTTCTGTCGTTCATGTTTGTTAGGTCGGTAATAGCTTACCTAGAAACTTTAAAGTCATGACATGACACGTTCTTATTTTTATTAAATATTTTCACGAATACACACTTCCGATCCTTGAATTTTTTCGCTTGGTCGTGATTCTCACAAAATAACCTGACGTACGATATGTCACGAAAGGAGGGACCCTGCATCCCACCCTTCCAGCGCCAGTTACTATTTTTTACGTCCACCTCCGCATAGCCCCCCCATTCATCTGTTTAGCGTGTCTGAACCAAGTTAGTCGTGATTAGTCTGGACACTAGGTGTAAAGTCCAGTAAATTAAGTTAGGAAGAGGTTTAAGAGAGACTGGAGTACAAACTACAAAGGTTGTAGCAGGTCGAGAGGTGTTGAAGTATTGTGGCAGTACTTGAATGTTCCATCGCGGTGTGGCCTTGCTGCACCCACGCATTTGGCATTCGCTACCGGACAGTCTGTACTGTACTTGCTCCATAAACGTTCGTTAAAGGGGACGAGGTATCCCATAAAACCTATTCCTATATTGTCTCTACATTACGTGATATCGTCACACAGTGTCTCAGTGAGCAGAGGATTGGGTTAACCACTCGTTGGGAATCTCGTTGGGAATCATTGGAAATCTTTATGAAATCTCAGGGAATCTTGGAATTTTTTGGAGTGGTTACCCCTTCGGGGTTCATCTTTCTAAGAATATCGTTGGGAATCTTTGGAAATCTTTATGGAATTTCAGTGGAATCTCTGGAGTGGTTACCCCCTCGATTATTTCCTAAGGACCATGGATCGGTGCATGTTGGTTATGGTATAGTCCAAGTCAGGCTATGAGCGTACCGATTACTTATAATTTCTTGAAGATTTTCAGTTGACGCCGATCCGGTTTCATATCCTACCATACGCTAAAAATGCCAATCCGACCCTGAGCAGATATTTCCCTGATCAAGAAGAAGTTTTGATCAGCCCTATAGATTTGCAAGAAATTATGAGTGATCGGTACGCTCCCAGCCTGACTTGGACTATAGCATAAGGGGGCGGACATTGTAAGTTCACTTCAGGGAGGTCGGAGTTATCGGAAGCTTTTTGAATATTCATTCTGAATTAGTATGAGACTCCGAGGTGATGTTTCTATAGTAATCTCCAGTCTGCAGTCTCCGCTATCTCAGCTAATAAAGGTTTATCCGCTGTGCTTCGTTTATTACAAGAACGTGGCGGGTGTCCGCGTGTACCGCGGTTGCCTGGGAAGTTGTGGGGTATGTCCTCGCGGAAGTGAACTAGTCGGCTTTGATGGAATGTAAAGCCGGCAACAGGCAACAGGCAACTTTCAGAGTTTTTCCGCGTTATCTTTTCTCAGAAGGAATGTAAGTACCAAGTACACGCGCGCTGTTTATATGGAGGTACCAAGAATTGCTGCTTTGGCGCACGATGCCCGCAGGCAGACCGGCTATAAAAACAAAGGCTATGCTATGAGTATGGCATATATGGCATATATATGTATGATGTGGCCGGCGGATGTCGACAGGTTCAGGCATGGTCCGCCTAATGCTGAAGTGTATGCGGCTGCAGGTACGATTTCACGGCGAGGCCTAATGCCGGAAAGTCATGGCACGGCACGTGGCCTGGGCCTGGACTCCTCTCCCTAAACGGAGGGAACTTCAACAAGAAGTCTGAATAAGTCTCCTTCACTGGTATCTTTGACCCTGCTAACCTCTTTGGATTTGAACCGATCAGTCCTAGTTTTTAGTCCCTTCTGTACATTGAAGCATATCATTCAGAATTTTACTAAGGGCCATTTTCACTAAGAAAAATCAACGTTGATTTAAAATTAAAATCAAATTTGATGTAACTAGCAGTGTGACCTGTTTGTGGATGCTCTGTAAAGCCATTATAGTCCTGCACCTGCCACTTTGTGTGATTTACCCCTTTGGCGACATAAAACTGGTCTAAGTGCATAAAAGGACTAATCAGGTATAGGTGATGGTGGTGAGTATGACAGTAGCCAGGAGCAGCTACCCATCGGCACCTAACCACCCATTGTGCTGTAAATAATTGCTCTGTGGAGTGTGGCTTCTTCTCATCTGCGACCACTATAATTAGCGTGATACCTGTCATATATTTTGTACCTGTATTTTCATAGCTGTGGGGTCGTCAAGCCGGATAACTGTGCGGTTTTTCTGTGCTCGATCACGATGTCTAATTTGCTAAAGAGGTGTTCTGTGCTGGGGGCAGATGGAGAGGCGGAGACATGATAGTATGTTGGAACAAAGTGCTTGAGCCTACTCACTCTAGTCACTGGCCACTAAACTAAAAAGTATAAGCTAAAAATGAATAGTCGCTCAAATTTCTCTCAGCATTCTTTACAATTATTGACGAAAATATACCATGAAATAGGAACCATCTTTTTGGGTGCTCCAAGCTCCAAGTAGGTAAGATTAGTGCTGATGCGGTGACCCTGAGTGGAGTATTTCTCAGGTTTGCATTATGTCCTATAGGGACTGCTCTTCTCCAGTCTTGCGGGGTGGTCCAGACTACACGCCATACCTTGTACCTACGTTATCCAAGACGGTCGCTAACGCCTGATTGTGTCATAAACGAAGAAGTATTAAATCGGAGGACCGCATGAGGTAGTTGAGGTGGTGCAGTAACTCACATGGCAGTTATACATCCCGGCGTGGCTTCGGACGAATTGGCCCATTTGCCACCTATGAGCCTCTCTATGATTTATTGGGTCGTAGGTAGGTAGACACTTCTACCATTGGTCTTACGAGCATGTGCAGAGGACTCCTATATGGATCTTGATACAGGTTTTTTTATTTTTTTAAATTGTATAATTTATGCACCTCCATACTAGAAATTCCCAGAGAACCATGTTGCGTATTTCCTGAAGAATTTCTTTCACTTACTTTTGCTGGTCCGGTCTTTATTAGAAGGCAGCGAGAAATGCCGGGTCTACTGACCGACTTGTAATGCCTGTGGCAACGCAAGAAAGTGGAAGGCACCCTAGTGTGGCTGCCGGACTGCAACGCGCAGTGGACCAAGTCGGGATCGGACGCGAAAGCGCGCAGCATCGCAGAGACGCAGAGCAGAGCAGAGGCCCCCGACGGCGAAGGACGAGGACACGCTCTAATTGTGACCAATCAGCAGCTCGCAAGTCCAGCTGTAGATTTACTGAAAATCAGAATCAACTAAATTCATCAGTTCAGCTTCAGTTTCGGCGGGCCTTAATTTCGTTTCTTAATTTGGCTGCATGTGGCTTCACTTCTTTGATTATTTTTGGAAATATATTATATGTAGATGCTACTTCCTTGTATGGATAATATGTCTCCGAGTTATCGGATAGGGAATGGTGAGACTGTGGGACGTAATGGTTGGATGGCGTGTTTTCCGGTGACAGTCAGCAGTTGGCGTGAAATCTGCCCCAGTCCCCTGCCTCCCCTTTGCTATATCTACTGACGTGGAGCGTGATAACACCAGCAATGCCAATCATACCATCCTATACTGTTTTCACTTTCTGTGTAGGACACGGGCTTGTTGAAAGGATAATGTCGTCATTCGTCATTCAAAAACAGAAACTTGATATTTTGGGTTTCCCATAGTCGTGGAGTGCATTCTTATAAAATGTCCGTCCGCATCTAAAGGTTATTCTTACACAGTTTTGGGATGGGCTGAATTGGACCTTCTTGCCTCTTCATTCCTCGGCCATCTAACTCTTCGCCTCATTCTGCTCATATGGAAAGAATTTGCCGTTTGTTTTAAGGAGTTTGGCCGCTTCCGGTGCAGCTGCTCAGGCATTTTGCAGACATAAAGCCCGTCGTGTGCACGGAGTAAGGAGTGTCCCTCACAGAGCTCCCTATCCTCCTCAATTAGAACAATATTTATAAATAGTTTAAGCAAACTCTCCAACACTACGGCACTGTCTAGCCACGTCTCCCATGGTACAAAGTACCAAGTGCCCTAGCTGGTCGCGGTCCAGAGGCCTTCGCGAGCCTTCAAGGTGATTCGCATCTAGATACTCTACGTCTGGGAGTATTACCTTTCTCATTTATCACGTTAAATATCACTCTGCCGTCATGTCCACGCCGAGGAAAAGTGCAATTAATGGTCGGAGGCGTCAGGGAGGCAGTCGGCGTCTGTACTAGTACCTGATGGTACCTAGAACTACTATCGCTGCGGCATATTACGTCTGTGATACTACCGCCAACAATATAGGCACCAACATGGTCACGAATCAACAATTAAAAAGGTGTGAAAACATTCCCAGTTTTTCATGTGTCCTTGATGAAGAAAACGTAAATATTATTCCGGAATCCTATGTGAGAAGGTAGCTAGGAAAGTATGCTGGTAACTACCTTATATTTGCACCTCTTCAACGTATACAAGGTATTCTACTGCCGAAATGTGCTATAGGCTCCAGACTCTTGAATGATTGTAGCTCGGTTTCATCTCCTCTCTTCAAGCACTGATTTACTTCAGTAACTGGTTTGCACGAAATGTCCGTTCAGTAAATAAAAACTTTATGACCCTGAAGTCTGCTTGGCCGATGATCCATAATAAGCTGTATTTAGTGTGTTTGTGCTCAAGAAGGGACCTGAATGAAGTGTGGGTATTGTATTGTACAGAAGACAAGTGTTGTAGGGAAGGTTTGGTGGTGGGCAATGGGCATTTCTCACTAAGTACCTCCTAACTCGGCTAATGAGACACTCCCTCCATCCAAACTGAGGACTCAACCTGTTTGCGCCTGTTTCTACCTCATTATTTCGTTTTCAGTTCCATCTTTTGCGTTCAAGAATTCTATTCAGAATTGCTCAATGGCTCTTTTTTTGCGCATATTTAGAAAATGCAGAGTGCGGTCCGCACCAGTCTGCGGTACCTCTTTCTATACTTTTATAAATAAAATTAAGATTGTTTTGTACACCCTGATTAATATTTTTGAGATTTGGATGCTTCTGATCAAGTTTACCGTTTCTTTGCATTTTTTTCTGCATGCAAAAAAGGGGCAATAAGCGGTGCTCTCTGAGTCCATTTCCTAAATGGAGTGACCCAAGCCTGATAGAGACCCATACCTTCTTCGAGCTTGAATGAGAAAATTGTAAAGATGAACGCCCCATGAAAAGCAAAAAATGACGGAGATAGATGGAACAAATTAAAAACAATTTTATTTGAAATCAGAAACGGATCACATAACATTTACCCAAAGCCTATCAACTTCATCAACAATCTAACAAGGTGTTACGAAATAAATTTCATCCAGTAAAGGGCTAAGAAACAAGCTTTGGGTATGAGAAGTGGGTTTCGGAAGTGTCGGGGGCCGGTAAGCTAAGCCCATAACTGGACAGGGTTGTAGAAGTGGCGGATCGGTAGCCCGGAGAACGCGATAGCATCTCTAGCAAGGGCTATTTGTCGTCCCAGGCCCACACCTTGGTGGATGCTATACCTAAGTTCCGATTCATTCACCGGCTTCTAGTTATTTCCATCTCCAGGTGAGCCTGGATGAATTAGGATGTACAGGCTAATGGCGTGCTGGAAAAATAAATATCTCCTGGAGAGCGCTGGAAACCTCCAGGAATTCACGGATTGGCCCTCCTGTGGTCATTCAAATCCGAGTTATTTGGTCGCAATTCAATTTCCTACCACTTACCAGGTGTGCTGGTCGAGAATAGTGGTGCTGTAGGTACTTGGATCCTGTATACCGTCAATGGACATTTACAATCTGCAGCTTCTACCTATTTGACTGGCTATATCTGTACCTCCCTCGTCTTTCTTTGTTCCCCCGTCGAAGTCATTATCCCACACCTCAGCTGTGTTTTTTCGACTCAGAATCAGTGGTTATGTATATACCTACTAGCTTCAAAATAAAATATGAATACGTAAGGATTTGAGCCTTTTCACTGATACTCGTTTCTTATTAGGAAAAATATATAGGGAAGTACTTAAGTGTGTTTCAAAAATCACGTACCTCAAAAATAAGTCGGAGTAACCGGTTTTCACCACCGCCACCCTCGCCTGCTTCCTTTATTCCTACGGTAAGGTTTGGCCAAAGCTTGGTTCAGTATAGGAACCGCCTTGGCACCTATCTAGGCAATTATGCTCCCATACGCTATGCCCATGCTCCGGAGTTTCGAATGGCGGGTGAATGAATGTAGGCGCGTGGGCTGGCAGGTTCGGTTCGAGTTTGAACGAGGTTCATGTAGCATGGTGTATGGTGTATGGTGCTAACCGCAGCCGCAGAATGCAGATCACCTCTGACCCCGTCAAGTCGGCCGCGATAACTTCATCCATCCTTAAACCTATCACCTCTTTGGCACCTCAGCAGTATCTTCTGCATGGACCCAGCTTATGTCCTAAACCATTCTTTGGTAAATTGTAAATGCTTACGTTTTGTACCATGTGATATCATCTCAGCAACTTATGTAGGTACTTTCCGTTTACTGTGAAGTGAAGTGCAGAAGTGATACTTAGTTCCACTTTGCACGCTAAAACTAGGACAAAATAATTCCCTCTCCATAAAAATAAATAAATAAATAAATAAACTTTTCTGCACATAGGAAACTATAGTTGTCTGCATCCTGAATAAATGGCAGAGAATTTTCTACCATGCATCATCCTAGATTCCGGTACATTAAACATAGCAAACCAGAGGCAGGTAATTTGTTACCTATTTGTTTTATTTGAAGAGCCGGAGACAGAGCCTCGAAATTGCTATACTGCTGATCCTCAGAACAATAGCCATTATTGCCACATAGATGTTGAAACAGATGCATCAACTCAAACCGTTGTCATGTATACTTTCCCACACTTTCAGTCCAACCAGGTACATAGGAATGGCTCGTATGGGTGTACCTTACCTATCCATGCACATCCCACGGCTCCTGTGGTAAGTAGGTATATTACCTACCTACCGAAAGTGTACCGAAGTTATACAATAAGCAAATTTGGAACAAAAACAAAAATGTGAGGTTTGTATCTAGTCTATAATTTCCTTGCATAAAGGAGTTCGGAGTTTTATAACGTTCCCTTCTTTTTGTGAAGTAGAAAAGGAGGTGTGTTTTAATTTAACCCCGAGGGGGTAACCACTCCAGAGATTCCTTGAGATTCCCTGAGATTCCATAAAGATTTCCAAAGATTCCCAACGATATTCATAGGAAGATGAACCCCGAAGGGGTAACCAGTGTAACCATTCCAAAAAATTCCAAGATTTACTGAGATTTCATAGGGATTTCCAAAGATTCCCAACGAGTGGTTAACCCCTCGTTTAACCCCTAAGTATGCGCATACTAAGGGTGCGTCCCACCATGCCCAGTTAAAATTAAACTGGAGATTTTGTCCTATGTTTACCATGTTAAATTTAACTTTTCAGTTAAATTTAACATGGTAAATCTCCAGTTTAATTTTAACTGGGCATGGTGGGACGCACCCTTAGTGGACCAGAACCAAGAAGCATAGAATACTGAAAAGCTGTCCTGGCCTCTAAACCATTTTCTTATTTTGGTAGCCTTTCCGAGGTAGCCTCTCTTGTGACGTCACACACTCGACTTCGGATGAGAAGTGAGGATTGGAGCAGTGACCACTGGTCAGGGGTCCATCCATCGGCTGTGGCTATGATCACCCACCCTAGATCCGGCCATGCTTCACGGTGTGACCACCCCACTTCCCTGTACGGTATATATCCGACTGCCAGCACGGCTTCCTGCCACTTCCTGGTTCCTTCACCATGACGCACAAATAATTTGCAAGGTTAAAAAAAATATCTAGATACTTATACTAGACAATAGTTATTACCTTTTTACGTGCCACGAGAATGCCGCAGTAGGTATACTTACACGCTCTCGAAAAGAAACGGGTTGAGAGGTAAGTTCTATATGGATAGTATCAGGCCCGTTCCAGAAAGCGGTTATGGGGGGGGGGGGGGGTAGTGTCAAGGGGGGGGGGGGTTTCGCCTATATTTTTTGCTTCACGTTGGCATTACCATGTTAATATTCCGGTCATATGGGGGTTTAACCCCCCCCCCCCCCCCCCTCGTGGTTACGGCTATGTAGTATCATTTGTTTTCTTTAGAGTCGCTCCCTTCCTTCTGACTTCCTAAGTAAAAGGCTATATGTAGGAAAAAGAGACCTCCTAACTGAGGAAGCAACCGACTGATCAGCAGTGAACAGTGTATATACATTTTAAAACTGGTATTTACTTTTATTTCTATGGTTGCTATTTCCACCATGGATCCACCATCCTCCTTATGGCAAATGTCAAATAACCAGTATTAAGATATTTTGTAAGAACTATGTCCAAATTTTGTGATTTGGCATTTACCTGTAATGGAGTCGCGCCTCAACAGCTACCTTTTGGTCAGACTGAGTTGGGTGTTGTTCTGACTGATGCGGACCTGTTGAAGGTTTTCGTGCATGGACGGAAGTCCATCAGGAGGTCTGCAGCCGGGCGATGGAGCGATGTAGCGATGGTATCGGGCGAGCCTTTGTTCCCGCCACCATTACCTCTGTAATGTCTCGGTAATGTCTCGTTACAAAGCCATCATTTAGGGAACACATTTCACGCAGATTGCTTTCCACACGAACCCTACCACCCCAACTTTAAATAATTAATTGACGATTTTGTATTTGATTTGTGACATGATTACGTTATTTCATATGCAATCTCAGCAAATCGCTACACGCATTTGTTTGTTCAGTCTTTATTTACCTTCGTCATATAGCATCTTTTATGCTACCATTGAACATCTTCCTTTTTTTCGAGAATCGATCAACTGAACATCCTATCTCGTCACAGTGAAGAAAGTTAGGCCCCAATTTTGATGCCGAAACTTTTACAATCATGGCCAATAATGTTCAAATTACCGTTGTACGAATACTTTAGGTGCGGTCTTCTCAAAGTAGTTTTTCCTCGGGACTATACGGTCTTCTCTCAATGACTTAGTATCCAGGGCGTTTGTACTTCTGCTTTGGGAGTCTGGGTTCAACCATAATAAGATTGTAATAACAAGGTGAGACCTACTAAATTGCTAAAATCATATTTACTTGAAAATGTTTTTTATAGTTTAGAGGAATTTCTAAATTTGTAATTTAACTGGACAACCAGGCGTTTTATACTTTAGTTCCACCTATTTTGGGTGGGACAAGGTCAACAAAACGTAAAAATAAAAAAATTAATAAAAAAAAAATTGTCACATTTACTGTTGATGAATATGGCTGTACGGTACCTACCTACCCAGTGCCTTACCTACGAGTATAACTAGTCACGTATGTGGGTACGCAGAATCCTACTCACATGCATCCAGTTCATTACGAGACGTTATCAGTCCTTTTTCGATTTAGATCAAGATCAACTCTGTTTATTTGGCGTTGGAGAACGAAATCACCGGTAAGATCGAAAATATGCAGACAGAAAGACACCTGTGGTCCTCATGCCTGCGAGATTGCGAGCTGGAGAAGTTGGTTCTGTCTGGAGCCGGACCTCACACCAGGTATACCAACCACTCGACGTTTATGGTATAATTTAATTTCAGACGTTTAATTTTCAGGTTTGGATCAGATAGTGTCGGAGACAGGACTTGGGAGCTTCTGTTTAGTGTGGGCGTCCTAGCCTCCGTGTCCAGGTACTCATCTGTCTTGGGACACTTCATACCAGTAGGTACAAATGTAGCTCTGAGTCAGTCTACCCATCCAATCTGCTCCATCTCATTTATTTCCTCCTTGCCTTACAAGTCACAACCTTTTTGAGAATTGCGAATCCTTTTGAAATGTGTTCCATTCAAAAAATACCACAGTGTATAAATTATTGAGACTCTACTAGCAGCTCAACATTGAAACTATTATAGGTACTCATTTCATGGGAAATGAATGCCGCACGGAGACATCACCCTTTTGCCTTTTGCCACATAGAAAATCCTGGTCTCGCACCTGAAATGTGTAGGACTGTAGGTGGAACTGGAAGCCTCCACACTTCGCTTGCTTCACACCTGAACTTGAAACGTCAGAAAAAAGGTGCATATACATATACTCAATCTCATATTTACCAGGTACCTTGCCGACAGTCGGCGAGGCGACACCTGGAAATCTGACACCAGCGACACTGGCTTTCAACCACCGACCGGTCTGTAAACATCAGGACGAGATCCAGGATCCTTTGCCTTTCCATACGAAAAATACTTTCGTCCCTTACTTTCTTCATAACTTCATCTCTTCAAATGTGCTTCAGTGCTTCACTTTGTTTTTTTTATCCTAAAAAATTAAAATCCCAGTTTTCCGTAGAGCTAGGTCATTTAGCAAAATAGCCCTAGTATACGAGTTGGAAAATGTTGTAGACGTGGAAGGAAAAGCGATGATGAAAAAACGCGTGGTTCAGTAGCAGGTGAAGAAATTATAAACTGAGATTAAATGTTTGATTAGGACTGAGGATTTACAACCCTGATAGGTATCCAGATCCTGCACTACCTTGCTAATGACCTGGCCCTACAGCCCGGCGGCAGACAAGGGTATACCGACTTCATCAAATCGACACTGCCGTATAAAACCTTTTGTTTGCACTATTCCACTGCTTTATGAAGGATAGTTTCATCGTTTTTATTTTCGTTACACGGCTAGATATTATAGTATAATTATATTATTATTATATATTATATTATATAGGCTATGCACCTCGTATTCCAAGTTTGAAAACAGAACACAAGAATGTTAGAGAGACCACGAAGTATACCGACTAAAACAGCCAATAGCATAGATGCCATAGATGAATGAACGCAGAACTATACATAGGAAATAAAATTAATTAAACAATTAATTTATATTTTAAACAAAATGTAGAGTACCTATACAGGGTGGAGGGTGTAGGCGGGGTGGGGGCACGTGCTGACGGGAATGAGGTTGCCACATGCAATCCACGCATTGGCACATCACACTGACAGTAAAGCGCTTACATCACCAGTCAGTGCCCTGCCCTTGCCAACCCCCGTGCCCCTGCCCAAATCGAATTTCACTCCCTTTGCTTCCATTATCAGTTACTGACAGTATTAGCGGCTGCCTGACTGAGTGACTTGAAATATGTAAACAGCTGCGAACCGTGCTGTAGGCTGCGATTAGGTACGCAGTGGGATTTTTTGTACATTACATTTGCTATTTGCTTATTTTTTTCGACCATTTTTTTGGATTTCGGATACATAATTATTCTTCTGAGATATAATAGGTCTTCTTAACGTCTAAAATGAATTGGCTATGTTGTGATTTTACGATCGATTGATTTTTGCCTATAAAAATTACTTAATCACAAAATCACAACACAACCAGTGAATTTGGGACGTTAAAAAGATATATTATACTTCAGAACATTTAAATATCTAGCAGCGCTCTCAGAAACATGCCATTATGAAAGGTAAACAAACACCATAGCATGCTATCTACAGCCTCAAATCCCAGCACATGGTCCAGCGCTAAGTTCAGTTTTCTGCACCACACGAAGCAGGTGAACGTCCGTGTCCGTGCGCACTGTATGCGGACACTATGGGCAGATAGATGCTGCGGTAGATTGAGCCTAATTACACCTTGGACATCCTGTGTGCGGCCGTCGCGCGCCGCTGCTCCTCAACCGGAGGCGCCCACAGGATAGGAGGTGGAGGCCAGGGCAGGAACCGCTGATACCGGAGGCTGCAGCTCCACACCTGATGGACCAAGGGAGATACCTGCCACGCTCATGTTCTATGGACCTTTCTGTGTTAACTTTCCTAGAATTATATTTCTGCTGGACAGGTCTCCCCGAGGGGTTAACCACTCGTTGGGAATCTCGTTGGGAATCATTGGAAATTTTATGAAATCTCAGGGAATCTTGGAATTTTTTTGGAGTGGTTACCCCTTCGGGGTTCATCTTTCTATGAATATCGTTGGGAATCTTTGGAAATCTTTATGGAATCTCAAGGAAACTCTGGAGTGGTTACCCCCTCGGGTCTCCCTGTCTCGTGGGTATTAATCAGTTAATCACTCACTGAGCCATGATTTCAGATTTTTTAAATTTTATTCAAGGAAATTCCTCTTGAACACACAAGCAGAACAATACTTTATCGTGTTTTACGAAAAATGTTAGTGATATGGTTTCTGTGCCCTACACCAGAGGAGAGAGGAGTACGGCTAAAACAACTATATGTGACAGAGTGAACCGTCAATTGTGTAACGTGAAGACAAGCGAAGGAAGTTTTGAAAGTCTGAAACTTGAAACCGAAAACTAGTGTTAAGTAAGATGTTGAGTAAGAGGAAGAGGGGTGGCCCTAATGTTTGCTTGAGAGGGAGGGAGTAGGCTGGAGGCTGGAGGCTGCTGCCTGGGCTGGGCTGGAGCTGGAGCATGGAGGAACGGCTCCTGTTTGCTCGCAATTTGCTCCCGTGTTGACAGAGGCTCAAGTGTTGACTTCTGTCCTCCTGCGTTCTGTCGTTGTACAAATACAAGCACTCTCCTCTTATCGCTTTCCTTATTGTCAACTTTTTCAAAAGTTCAAACAATGAATGCGAAAGAAGGAGAACCTCCCTTTCGTCTCTTCCGAGACTTTTTTATCGATACTTTTAGTAGCATTCTCTTTTCTGTAGTGTGCTTGTTGATGGCGGAGAACTACCGATATTGTAGCAGTAGATAAATCTGCCTTAATTTTTTGTAACGGTCGGACTAAATTCAGTTGCCACCTCAAACAAATTATAGATTGGAATCTGAGCACTGTCATCAGCCTTCAGGGCCCAAAGGCGAGGGGGTAACCACTCCAGAGATTCCTTGAGATTCCATAAAGATTTCCAAAGATTCCCAACGATATTCATATAGAAATATGAACCCCGAAGGTGTAACCACTCCAAAAAAATTCCAAGATTCCCTGAGATTTCATAAAGATTTCCAATGATTCCCAACGAGATTCCCGAGTGGTTAACCCCTCGGCCAAAGGTGACATCAAACTTGAATTAAACGATAGCAAATATTTTCAACCGGTGCATCTGCGATTTAAATTTAACGTATTTATCCAGGATCTTTATATTTAAGCTATTCTGATTCGCATCTTAGAATTCCTAGATTACTTTCAAATAGCGCCTATACTCATGGGGCATGGGGCTACTAACGTATTTCATCTCACACGTATGATTCACGCATCCGACCTGCTGAGTTGATATGATTCACCAACAGTCATCAGCCAATATTCTGAAGTAAACACGTCATTTTAATAAGACGTGAACCGTAACCAACGCAACAATAACACATTTAATCCGCGAGAGCGATAAAATAACTACAGCATTATCCTACATTACATATCGGGAATGTGTCATCGTGCTGCATAATCTACTCAGCCCAGTCATCTCTCCTTGTCTCGGTTATAGAGACAGAAACAAGTACTTTATCTTTATTTCCATTATTTTACTTCTAATTCCGGAATTAGAAGTTTTGCTATGTCTTAGTGCTAGTAGAGTATAGTATTCTGTAATGTAGTATTACTATAGTCCAAGTCAGGCTAGGAGCGTACCGATTACTCATAATTTCTTGCAAATCTATAGGACTGATCAAAACTTCTTCTTGATCAGGGAAATTTCTGCGGATTGGCATTTTTAGCGTATGGCAGGATATGGAACCCAAATCCGGACCGGCGTCAACTGAAAATCTTCAAGAAATTATTAATAATCGGTACGCTCCCAGCCTGACTTGGACTATAGTGTGTATGGTGTAGTTTCTGAGCAACCGTAATAATAGCTTCGAGGTCGGAGAGCTACTCGTAAATAAAAATAATAATAAGGGCAAGTTTTTCGGGGTCTTCCTCGCTGAATATTCTCATATAGGTAAATAGTAGAAACGAACCGTAATTTGATGCGGCTATAAGCTTATAGTATGTACAAAGACAGTTTGCCTCCTAAAATGTTAAAATATGTTTGACGTTTTTTTTTCGAGTTTTTTCTGAAAAGAACGGTGTTAGTGTTGAAAGGCGAGGCAAAGCTTGCCGACATGTCCTAGCAGTCTCTCACTCCCGTCAGTCTGTCAAAAACTAACTGGATTCTAACCTTTGCAAAATCCAAAACAAGTATGTAAGTGGTTTGCTCGAACTTCAGAATTCTATTTTCATGTTTGCCAGGCAGAATAATAATTTTCAAGGTGTTTTGAACATGTTCACCCAAATGGAAATAGGTATGTCCCGTTACTTGTGCTATTTTCAATTTATTTTTGATCTTCAAGTTGGCGTTCGATGAACCTGCACCTGCTGTCTTCTTGATTCCATCTTTGCGGGTGTCCAAACTCTCCCCAATGGCTCACAGAGAAAAGTGAGCCAAATGTGTGGAAGGAAGAGAAGTCACTTGAAACTTTTTTTAGTGCTTTATCGTTTCTTAGATTCTCGACAGAATTCTTTTTAGGCCAATCTGTGGGTTATTTCCCCCAGTAACTTGTGTTTCAGCCCAACCTATAAACTTGTACGACGAGAGTAGATTTCAGTATAACAATACCTATAACCCCATAGAAGTTCTAAAACTACCCTTAACCTTAAAATCCTCCCTGGCAAAAGATGAGATTTTGTAATTGAGACTGATGCTGACTAACATATAAGGGTAGATTTCAACACTACTTCTTAAATTGTACTGCAGTGCGATTGCACTGGCCATAAGGTAAACATACTATTAGGTAAATCTGTTCAATGTTATAGTACACTTTAAAGTGGTGGCTAGCACACAGGGCAAATTTTTTCATATCGGCAACGCAGGTGTCACCAGTGCCTGCAAGCATCTCCTCTCTTTCTAGCACCGGCGGGCGGCAGTGTTTGCCCGGCATCAAGAGGAGAAGAAAAGTCAATATGATGAGAAGGTGCTCCATTACTATGAGCTCCTCTCCAGGTATCCAAATACTTCTCACTCATTCATTGCTACTGCACTCACACTTTGTCACCGGTTGACGTGTGCCATAGAAAATTCCCATTTTGTGTAAATCTTCTGTAGTGGAATTTAGGAATTTTGGTCAAAACCACGCCGAAACAAAAGAGGAAGCTTTCCCCTATATGCTGTTGGTTGATTTGATGCTTTGAATTTTAACCCTTCTAAGAGAGAAGTTGAAGGTTAGTAACCTAGTGAACTTATAGCATATCAAAGAACATACAAAAATAATTCTAGAATATATAGATGAATTATTCATGATTAATCGTACCTCTGGAATGAGGGTAGTATTGGTGCCTACGCCTCTGGAAAAGCTGGTGGAGCGTGCTACCTCTTCCTGCAGCCAGTGGCATTCGTCAGTATTCACGCCAGCCAATATCAACTAACGCCTCACTTTATATGATTCAGACCAGGGACGGACATTCAGCTTGTGCCACATAGATTACATTACAGCGGATTCACGCTGAAAATCGTACTGATCTTCAACTTCTAAATTGTAAAACAATGATTTTCCTTGTCTTTAAAGTTCAGTTGGTATAGTAGACGAATCCAATTGGGCTACAATATTCCGTATATAGTGATGGCTGATGCATCAACCATTTTTTTTTTTTTTTTTAATTTCTGACCTAGACTTGATTCAGGTCTTTTCTTCTGGAGTTATACCTACCTATCTTTTTTTACGTCAGATACGTAGGATTTAACAGTTCATATAACTCAATTGATAAATTTCAATTGCAGTGCCTGACTCTGAAATAATAGGCAAGTGTATGTGCTAGGTTTCCAAAAGAAAAAAATCCGACAGTTTCTTACTGCGATAATTTTGATTGGAGACTAACAAAGACGAGCGGATTTTTAACTTGAGGCTAAGCCAAACTGGCAGAAGATAGTCGGGTCGGGCTATATTAGAGAAAATCATATGAAATATATTCAATAATAATTTAATGAAATGAAAAACAAAGAAAGAGCAACCAAGGGCTTCCCAGTCAGTGCTTTGACAAGTCGAGTTTCTTCAGAACGCTATATGTACATTCTAGCCTGGGATATGTACTCGTATCAACATACATGACTTTGTACACTATGTCTTTTGTACATTTCGATAATGGCACGGATCTCCCACTTCGCACGTTGGGCATAAAAAGGACAACAGCCATCGCACTCACAATCAGTACCTATATTTTGCCCACCTGCAGGTGTATTCCCTTTCTCGAACGCCAGAAAACCCACTCAACTAACACCTTCAAAATTTATTGTAAGAAGAACTGTTCTCCATTATTGCATCATGGCGTGCCTTATCTTCTTACAATAAATTTTGAATGTGTTACTTGAATGGGTTTTCTGGCGTTCGAGAAAGGGAATACCACTACTGGACCTAGGGGACTAAGATTGTTATTCAAAAAGGCATTAGCAGTCATTTTTGTTGTTTGGAGTTTTCTGAATGGAGGTAACGAAAAAGGAATTAAGGTTGCTTAGTTCAGTGACGATACTAACACAATGTCTAGGGGATTGTGAAAGTATGTAAAGGAACATAATGAACTGTAATGAAACATGTTACCATTTTTTTATTTATTTTTTTAGATCAAAACCCTCTATAACAACAATATTATCATTTAGAGGTTCCCAGAGAATTTTACTATTTTTAGTAAAATTGTGATACAAAGAAACTAGGGTTATTCGGCGGAAAATTATTCTAGTGAGCCATTTTCTAAAAGTGTTGGTTGTAGTGGTAGGAACTAAAGAGACAATCCTTGGCTCTGAGGGACCAGGCACAGTTGGCATTTGTCTTTTTCACTTCAGAATAACAACCTTAGACCGGTCACCTTAAAAATAGTCAAATAATAACGTTACGTACAAAACTGTTTCAGAGGGGAGTAAGAAAAATAGTAGGTGGCTGGATTTAGTTCCACAAATTTTGAAACTTTTTAGAACAATATACGAAGGTGCTTTGCGTCCGAATTCAATTTTTTTGGTAACTTTATGAGATTCATAAAAGAGAAAATAATTATCATGAGTCTGAAACAAATTTTTAAAGTACAAACGTTCTGAAAGGCTTAGAAACGAGAGAAGGTACGTTTGCGAATATCGAGACAAATTTAATATTTAGATAAGGTACCTACCTATAATGGTAGGGGATAAATAATACAATAATAATCGTATACTTGAGACGGTGTAGGGATCAAAAGTGGCGCCAACCATCCATGATCAATAGGTCTCTAAAAAGATTTCAAAAAATGTTCTTCTATTCAACTGGTTTTTGGTAAATCAGGAATCGAAACCACATGAACCCAAGAAGATACGTAATAAAATAAATAGATGCACAATATTTCGAACAGACATTTCCCAATAAAATAATAATCCAAAAGTCAATAATCTTTCCTTCTTTCTTTTTTCGTCAAAAACAATATTTATCCATTAATCTTAGTGAAAATAGAAATTATACAAAATTGGTAGATACTTTCCTACCTACTCATGATTTGTCAGTTTGGACTTACAAATCAGGCACAAAAAAAGAAGTTGGCTTTTTCAAGAGCTCAACTTTTTAGAAGGACACCTGATAACAGAACAAAGAACAGTTTTCCTGGATGGTTGGTAAAGAAGCCGAAAGAATACAGTACAAGAAATGTTTTGAAAGTACCTTCGCTGAAGCTCTTGTCAGGTGCTGCGCAGGAGAACCATCCAACCAAAGTCCAAACTCTTCTTTAGGCGCTGGGTGGACCATCATCCAGAATCACGTTGTCCCATTTGAAAGCCCTGAAACATAGATGAAGAAAATATAAGCATGGATACAAGTATTACCGCGTTTTATTACAATATACCATTAACGAATTCTAATTCAGAAGACTTAGGCTGCGTCCCACCATACTCGGTTAGCGTTAAACTCCAGTTAAATTCCAATTTTTGCATTTAAAAACCGAATATAACTGGAGTTTAACCGTTAACCGAGTTGGTGGGACGCACCCTAAAACTAACCCGCTGGGCGCTGTAACCTTTGTACAACCTTTCCAGCTCAAACCCCGGTACCGGCAATTTTCTACTGGTAATAGATGGGCCCAGATAGAAATTCCCCGAGTGAGCCGGCAAAGACCCAACATATAATATATTTTTCTTTAAAAAAAGAATTTCCCTCAAAATCCCACTATGGAACATTCCTGGATGCGGCAATGACGGCTGCTATACTCCCTACCCGGGAGGGATCTTGGCAAGAAAAGTCAGCTCAGGTGACGAAGACAAATTGAGACGTTAGGTAGCTAAGTACGGCAGAGTGACGAGGATAATGGGGGGAGTAATAGTGTAATAGCAGTCCCAACATGCTGGAAATCGTTGTTCAGTTGGAAAAACGTGCTGCCAACCAATCAGTGTTAAAAAACCGAACACCCACTCCCCTCAACGCCCAATCAAATACAATGATGCGACTCCAACTGTGCAGGATCGGAAATCGGTGACCGAATTTTCCAGAGATGGGCATACCTGCGCATTTTCTATTGATGGGGAAATGTGTAAACATGGACGGTCAAACCACCCACCATTTTTCGCGCCGACCTCTTTTAGGGACATGCAAGGACATCTTTTGGTTGTAGCAAGTGTGGGTCATTTCTGAGAGTACTAAGTGCATGGAGAAAGGAAAGAAGACATACAACGTGTTATCCAAGTTTTCAGGATCTGATTACCAGTCCCGTACACTGCGACCGACAAATTCACGACCTTCGTCTGAATAGTGTACGAGTACTAATGTTACCGAGGGGTTAACCACTCCAGGAATCTCGTTGGGAATCATTACGAAATCTCAGGGAATCTTGGAATTTGTTGGAGTGGTTACCCCTTTTCTATGAATATCGCTGGGAATCTTTGTAAATCTTTATGGAATCTCTGGAGTGGTTGCCCCTCGAACGTTACCAACCAGAACAAACCATAACGAAACTATAGGGTGTGTTCTGAAGTGCAGCCAGCAGCAGGGTAGGTACAATGGATAACTCCTTATAGTCGAGGGGGTCAAAATTATCTAAAAGAGTTTAGAACGAAAATTCACATTTGTGTAGTCCACCCACCCCAAGATGTGACTGAAAATACTTTCATCCAAGAGTTAGGTGGACTCTATAGTAATGTGGTATCAGCATCAGTACATATGTATTTATACGAGCTGGTATTTCTCTCCAATAAGTCAACGGTGATTTATACGTTCCATTATGCTAATGTTTTCGTACACGAGCTCTGATAGATCAATAAATGCCTGCACAATGACAAGACAACTTTAGACAAGGTTCTATTGTCGATACCTACCGCTGGGGACAGAAATGTATATGAGTATGTCCTCCCTTACAGGAGAGTTTTCTTGGCCTAACCTCGACCGGATGGTGCATGTGCAGAAGATCATAATAATTATACTGATCGAGTATAAAATATCCCAAAGTGGAACTGTTGGAAGTTTTTTTATGGCCAGTTCATTCATACCAAAACAATGGCAAGGAACAACAGTAAGTAGAGGGAAATTTTCCAGTGACCGAGATTGGATCTCCACTTCTATGGTGTGCATGATGAACGCCTTATCTGTTTGGCTACTGATTTTTGTAGATATTGATCTAATACTTAGTTGTAACGACATCGTACTAAAATCTTGTAAATATTTCACCAACTACTTGTTCTGTTACTACTACTACTACTACTACTACTACTACTACTACTACTACTATCAATTGTGTGTTGGTATTGGTAAGTGTGAGGCGACACTAATTTTACAATTAGCCAGTTAAGAGTGTTGGTGATGTAGAAGTAAACACCACTTTTCAGCTGTATGTTCATCGTGAAAACTTGATTGGTACGGTTAACCCGCCACTGATCTATCTGCAATTATGACAAAAATACGAGTTATAAGGCAGGGGATTCTTTAAAGCTTAACGGTTACCTCCTAAATTCAGTTTAGGCGAGAGGCAATGTTTCGCCTACCGTACTAGTTTCAAAAGGGTCGAGAAAAATGGGAGCAACCCATCGTGAGAAAAGGCCTGTGGGAATAGCAAGAATGCCTCCCTCTCTAGATATTGGGCAAGCTCTAATCATTTCGGTAAATTATGACAAATAACAAATCTTAGGTATACACAGAATATTTGGAATCAACTATACAGGCAATTAATAAACGGCTCAGTTAACTCGACACTATAGGTGGCAATTTTGTAAGCTAATATGCATGGGTAACTGCCATTCACTCCGGTTTTTAGTGTAACTTATCACCTTGCCGAGTATTCAGCCCCTTAAGATTTCTTGGATGGCAAGGTGGACGCTAAAACACGTATAGAAGGATAGGCAGAAGGATTATCCGGGATTTTTATTATTTTTCGTTGTAATTATTTATAATAATCTTTAAAAAATGTATTACAGGAAAATTCAATAATTTACTGAAGATACTTCCCCACCCTAGGAATCAGGTATAAGAAAAAGGGGGTCTTTGTAGTCCCTAAACATTGATTGGAAATATATCCCAAGCCCAATACGAAGTCTCTGACATTGAAAATATGACAGAGGACCTCGGGAGCGACGAGAGGGCATCGGTAGGAAGCTGGACGGGCAAGGCCACAGGCCAGGAACCGAACAGGCACAGTCGCACAGCCACAGGTACGGCCGAGCCCTCGAAGGGTCCATTTAGGACACACAACATCTCACGATGATTCCAATTTTCAAGCATCAGACTGGAGAAGACTAAGATTAGGAAGTTCTGAAAGTTGTTAGGCGTCTTAGGGTGCGTCCCACCATGCCCAGTTAAAATTTAACTGGAAATTTTGTCCTATGTTTCGTGTTTTAAATTTAACTTTTAAGTTTAATTTAACATGGTAAATCAAAATTTCCAGTTTAATTTTAACTGGGCATGGTGGAACGCACCCTTAATATCGTAGTTGCATTACCTCTTCTTTTACATCATGTGCCGAGGGGTTAACCACTCGTTCGGAATCTCGTTGGGAATCATTGGAAATCTTTATGAAATCTCAGGGAAACTTTGAATTTTTTGGAGTGATTACCCCTTTGGGGTTCATCTTTCTATGAATATCGTTGGGAATCTTTGGAAACCTTTATGGAATCTCAGAGAATCTCAAGGAATCTCTGGAGTGGTTACCCCCTCGACATGTGCATAACATCAGACATCGTATAGGCGTATAATGATGGTTACATTTCGTCATGTTATAATATGAGAGTGTGTAAGTACTTTTCCAAAACGCATATATTATGAATTATGATACTAATGCACGAGAATGGTTAAGGTGAAGTTGATGGTTTCGGAAAATTCTCCAGACAATCGCAATACGTTGCTAATCCAGAAATCCCAGTTCCATAAAACGAAAAAAATTGTGGAAAACGTCGGGAATATTTTGATGATTTTACGATGATGTGGCTGAATATACATTCGCTATTTTTTTTTAACATCTGGACTTCGAAATTTGTTCGCGAAAACTATTGGATATTCTGAAATATAATATTCTTTTTAACGTCACTACTCATGAGGCAATGTTGTGATTTCACAATCGGTTAATTTTGGACAATTTTTTGCGTGATAAAAATCACTCGATCGTAAAATCACAACATAGCCTCATGACTTTAAAAAGACATATTATATTTCAGAATATTAAAATACCCAATAGTTTTCTCACAAAGTTTGAATAATAGCGAATGTGTGGTGGCCCAAGGGGTAAGTAGGTATGGGTAGAAATAAAGACAAGGGCACTGCCGAACGTTTCAGAAAAATGGGAAAGACATAATAAGTAATAACAACCGTAAAACTGTATTGAAAAAGAGCAGGCGGAGCCTGCGCTTTAGCTCGTTGAAAATTATTTTTAAAAAATTGTTTGTTTTAAATTAACATACTGAATTTATTGTGAGAAAGAATAGCCTGAAGAAAACTCGTTTGATTTCAACTCAAAGAGTACATTGGTATCTATAGTTGCCTTTCTGTACACAAGTTGGAAAGTTAGGGTGGATATATGACACTAGTAACCTGGATGTATCTACCTGTAGGAGTGCCAAGGACCAGGTTTTCGAGGCACCCCACGGGTGGCCTGCGCGGCTAGACTGCCTGGCCCCTCCACCACTCTCGTGGGGTTTTTGTGGTCCCACTGTGAGGGTTGTGGAATGTTGATCCTATAGAAGAATTCGTATCGTTGACCTGCACAAATTTTAGCTACTGGGAACCTCGTGGAAGGAAGTTCTCACACCTACTTCACTGCTTTAAAATTGTGAGCCGAAACCTGACAACTCCGCCATGGCATGAATAAAAGTACAGTTTAGGTACCTACGTAATGGAACCTTCGAGGTATTTGTTTTTCTTATCACGATCTCTGTGCAACAGTGACAGATTTACTAACGTTTAATGGAAACAGAAATACTCTTGAGATCAAGGACAAAAAAGTTTTCCACTCGGAAACGCAAAATATTTCTGGGATAGACAATGGACCGAGGGCACTACAGGAATCTCGTTGGGAATCTCAGGCAATCATTGGAAATCTTTAAGAAATCTCAGGAAATCTTGGAAATTTCTGGATTAATTAACCCTTCGGGGTGCATCTTTCCAAGAATCTCGTTGTGAACCTTAGGAAATCTTTGAAAATTTTCATGCAATCTCAGGCAATCTCTGGTGTGGTTAACCCTTCGAAAGGACAAAAATCTTCAGTTACCTGGAGCTCGTTTTAAGATCAACATGCAGGAACATAAAAAGTAGAAGTTTACTGAGTTTCACGGGAAAGAAAAGTATAAATCCCCCCAGCCCTGTATACTATCGGCCGCATTAACAAAGAGCAACCGCAATTGTAGCATATACCTAGTATACATGGCGTGAGGACTGCGAAGGAAGATGCTATCTGATAAAAAGACTACAATGAGCGGAATCTGCGGAAAAGCAATGCGATGTGTAATCATGTGATTTATGTGCATGGAAACGCGACAGTCCAACATCAACATCCTCCACACGAGAGACGAGGCAGATATGTGCCTAAGTGTGGACCATACATGCGAACACGCACACCCAGCCAAAATTTAGCTGGAGCACGAACATCTCAAATACATAGGACCGGGTGTCAGGCTACCGTCGGCGCATCAAAACCTTATGATAATGCATGGTCCACCCTGTCATGATACATGATAAATCAGGGATCAGTAATTGTTTTCGTCAGGTTCATGCTAAGAACAATATTGCAGATCGAAATCCTTATAACCAAAATATATAGGTACATGCATACATGTGACAAACAGAATTGGGCATAGATGCACGAAGCGATTTTTTGAGAATCTTGCACACTACTACATAAACATGAATTCGCAGGCGTGCCCAGCAATGCTGATATTGTTTTTACTCTTATGCCATAAAAAATAAAAAATAAAAAAATGTATAGTTTCCTCGGCAAGATAGGTAGGTACATGAATTCATGAACCAGTCTCTGCTGGGATGGACATTTGTATTTTTGACCACATAACATAAGTACTTACCTTACCTAAAAGAATATTATAAATTCTTCAGTGTGGGTTTCTTTGAAATTATTCTGACCCCTTTTCTTTTTCTGATGTTTATTTATTTTTTTGTGAAGGGCTTCAATCGATATTATTTTTCCCTTCTGTATAACACCAACACCACCACCAAAACGATTTTTTTTAAAGATAACTCACCAAGGCTCTCGGGCGGCGTGGTCGGGGCTTTGGGGGGCCGTCCCCGGGCGTCACGGGAAGTCGGCGTGCGCCCAGGGCTCTGGGCCCTACATGTGCGCGAGGGGCTGCATCTGTTCGGGTGCATGGTACTGCATGGGATGCAGACTTCGCTGCTCGGCACCGGCCTCGCCGGGAAGGTACATGGAGATCATCTGGCGCAGGTCCCCCGAGGAGCCGTTCGCGGGCGTGCCGGGGCCACCACCGGGGTATTCTCGTTTGATGGAGATAGGTGCACCCGTGGTGGGTGTGGGGGTGTGCAGCCCTCCTGAAGAGGGCGATACAGGCTCGGACTTTATGGAACTGCCGCTGGGACTGTGGGAGGACTGCTGAAGGTAGGGGCTGGATGCGCCGCCGGGTACCGTGCCGCCGTACATTCCGTAGGATGAGCCGTTCACATAACCACCGTGCTGCATCTGCGTCACGTCATAGCGGTATCCGCCGTAGTGCTGTTGATAGGCAGAGTCGTGCACCATATACCCGTTGGGCATGTAGCCGTTGGGCATCTGGTAGACGTCTCGGCCAAGGGATTGGTGCTGGCTTGCTGGGCTCCGCGCTGACTCGCCGGAACCTGCCATGAGTTGCGCCGAGCCACCTAGGGGGTATTTGTCCTTTTTCAAAAGAGTTTTCGTTTTCCTCCTAGGCCTATATTTATAGTCTGGGTGTTCTTTCATATGAACTGCACGCAATCGTTTCGCTTCGTCTATGAAAGGCCTTTTTTCTGACTCACTAAGTAACTTCCACTCTGCACCAAGTCTTTTGGAAATTTCCGAATTGTGCATTTTCGGGTTTTCTTGCGCCATTTTTCGCCGCTGCCCCCTCGACCAGACCATGAAGGCGTTCATGGGCCGCTTCACGCGGTCCACGTTCTGGTTCTTGCTAGATGAGTTGTTGTTGTTAGGGGGAGCCGGGTGCTGGTGTTGATGGTGTTGTTGGTGGTGCTGCTGCATGCTGGGGTGCTGCAGATGCAGATGCTGTTGACCAAGGCTCATGCCTCCAGGCGACAGGGCGGCCCCGTGAAGGCCCAGGCTCCCATAGCCCTGGTGGAGCCCGGGGTGAGGCGGCATGTTCCCGTGGAGGCTGCCGCCCTCGGTAGTCAGCATATCCTCGTCCCTGGCCGCAAACAGCTTGCCGCCGACAGCGTACACAGGTTCTCCAAGTCACTCACACTAGCACTGCACCACGTGGCTTCTGCTACACCATGTGCCCGAGCTACGAGCACTAGAACACCCAAACACACAATACGCCGGACGTCTTTTCGCGGCTTACCCATTCACGCCGACACAAAGACGTTGAATGCCAGCGCTCGTCGCCTACTCCTGGGTGCCAGCGCTCCCCACCACAGCCCGCAAGTCACTGGCGAATCCCACACTCAAGCTGAAGCTCCGTCTCCCGCTAGGATTCACATCTGCTCATACACCATTGCACGATAAGAAAATCCCCCTTCAACCCTGATCACAGTGCTCGGAACTCGGCTTCAAACGGTTCCACTACCACATGAAACTCGGCCTCACTCTAAAAAGATGGTATCATGTTACCAGTAAGGGGAGAAGGCCATCCTTCCTAAATTTTCACATAGCCCAACTATGGACACTGTTGCAGAGATCACAACCTAACTATCCTCATTTCCGGTTAAAACTAAGAACAAAAGCTCCGTCTTCTAATGCGTTCTAAACATTATCCCTAATTACTCATAAAAAGAGGCATTAGCTGTTGCATTGTGAAGGGACACAAGTCCTTTTCACGGTAACGCGGCTTATTGATTGACGTGCACGCCTGCCATGTTTAGCTGCAGCCAATAGGAGGGCGCGAATCGGACCCTGCCCATCCCCCATGCATTTTTACACGAGCGATCAGGCCAGGTGCAAATGCACCAAACGGCAAACAGGCCAAACAGTACAGTACTTACAGTACCACAGTGTACAAACTTCAAAATTAGTACGATCTCTGTGGCCTGATAACCTTGTTTATGCCTAGACTATACTATAGAATCCTTCCTTTTCCCAACTCGAACCCAACCATGTTTAAAATTAACATAGATAAGTACCTACCTACTTAACGAATGACCTAACTTACAAACCTACTTAAAAAAATCTAGCCAATTTCGAAAAATGTTTTTGAACATCCCATGCAATGGCCTCTTTGGCCTTGTTACGTCGCGTCCCAAGCCCGAAAAAGTTGATTTCGAAATAATGTCAATCTGCCTTTCTGTCGCTTTGTTCAAATTTAATTTGCACAGTCGCACAGTCGGGGGACGATGCATCAAGGCGAAATAGCGAAATCGAACCCAGCCAAAAATTGGGGGCCCCAACATGCAACTGAATAAAGAAAAAATAGATTTATAATTCTATCTTCAAACTGACACCAAAATTATTTCCATCGAAATTTGGTCACAGGTAGATCAAAATACCCCAAATACCTATTGCATCGTGTGGAGGGGGGGAGGGGGTGGGGGGAAATTGGCTGAACCCAGCATGGTTTTTTATTTTTTCCTAATAGAATGTGGCCCACGACTTTATTTACCAAAACGTGTAGGTATAATGGTATATTGTGCCCGGAACGTTAAACAGACCAAACAGACAATTTTTCTTTTTTCATTTTTTTTTCTTTTTCTCCGCTCCAGCCCAGGCATATAGCCACGCACGGCCCTGCCTATGCACTATACCTACCTGCGAATGACCGGGTTATAAATTCTTGTTCGGGGTGGCTCTCCTGAACATTAGGTATAGCAAGTTTTCACTCGCAACTGCACAAAAATAGTTGTCTACTTCCGCTGCCCACTTCATGCAGAACAAATCCACTCCTCACAGTACGATGACCTTCTGCATGTTTTCTGCTAAATTGACGTGGCAGAGCTATACAAGTCAAACACTGCCTTCTGTTTTCTAGAGTTTTCAACATGAAAGCGTTGTAAATTTTTGAGGGTTACATCTCAGGGACAAGGGTTGAAACTCCCTGGTCTGCCTGTCCATCAAGTTCCACCCGATCCCGTTACAATACATGCCGACATTTTTTCCTCAGGCTTGAAGAGGATTCACATCGGATGTTTGACAGTTTAACGATCGGCGAAACACCGCTTTTCTAATACATACCTATTTGTAAAATTTGAGAGGATTATCTGTAGTCCACGATGGAAGAAAGGCATGCAGGGATAAATAAAATTTGCAGGCGATATGGCCCCATATATAGTAACTAAAGCCTATTATAAAAAAAAGTAGAGCAACCATGCACTTTTGGACGCCAGTGAAATTTTACTTCGTCTTTGTCAGGTGATGGGGGAAAATCGAAACAAAAAAATTCAAGCGTCGAAAAATAGTTGTCAAAAATTGACCAAAAATGCTCCTGACGCACGGGAGATTTTTTTTTTTACTTTCTCGCTAGCCATATATGGCGAGAAAGTATTGTTTTCGTGCAAAATTTCGAAATTGAGATTTTGGGTTTCCCATGATCCTGGGGGTCCCCTGAGTCCAAAAAAGTGGTTTCTGGAAAAAGTCTGTCCGTCCGTCAGTCCGTCCGTCAGTCAGTCAGTCCGTCCGTCAGTCAGTCCGTCCGTCAGTCCGTGCAGTGCTCTAGCGCCTATACCGTTCATCCGATTTTGATGAAATTTGGTATGGACCTGTCTAAAATCACTGCCGAGGGGCATTTTCAAGGATTTTTTGATTGGTCAAAAATTGCTGCCGCTATTGTCAAAAAACCGCCAAAATAATTCAAAAATCGTGTTTTTGGTTACTTAGACAAGCGCCGACGGTACACTTTTCAATCTATAACACTGAAAATTGGTATGTGTGTTGACAAATAGATGCTTCGAGGTCATTTTCAACTAAAATTGAATTGGTTGAAAATTACGGCCGTTCTGGACCAAAGTTCGATCGTTTCGGCGCCATTCACATTTATTGACCGATTGTCATGAAATTTGGTAAATTTATGTAGAACCATGTAACTTAAACATCTGTCGAACAGAATTTTGTTATCTTCAAAATTACGGCCGTTTTTGTCAAAAAAGTGTCGAAAATGAGTTGAGAATGAGAAACCACGTTTTTGAATGGTCGGAACGCATTTGGGACTACAGTAATAAAATGACAGACGTGAGATTTGGTATGAGTGATCTCAGATAGATGCTCGTGGGTCATTTTCAACCGATTTTCGATTGCTTAAAAATTACGCCCGAAAAAAATCTCAAAAAACCAAAAAAAAAAAAAATCATTCTGGGCGAGAAAGTTAAGTGCGACTGTTGTCGGACCCTTTATTTTTTACTGATACTCATTTATTTATCTGCAATATAAGCTGTATTTATCAAAAATCACGGTGAATGCACCAACGACCAATTAAACTGCCACAATAATGACTAATGAAATGACCAATGACCAGACTGCCACAATAACAACAACAAATGTGCCTCTCAGTGGCCGAGTGGTCAAGGGGTCCGCTTTGTGCATGTCCTGAGAGGTCCGGGTTCGAGTCCCGGCGGGACGGAAAAATTTTCCGCTTCCGACATGGATTTAATGGCCTCGGCAGTGGAATAACAACAGTAAGGAGGAAAAAGAAGAGCACATCGACAGCGCTATCTCCTGAGTAAACAGAAAAGGGAGGCATCAAACAAGCCATGTTGCCGTGACTGGCCTGCAATTTGGCATGCCAAGCTCAGCAATGACTGAAATTAGCTCGTTATTGGTCGTTAGCACCACCAGAGATGGTATCGCTGTGGGAGGCGCACGCTAGACTCTGCGGTTGTGGACACACCCACGCACGTGAGGGTCACGTGCAGACCCCTACTGCTGACTGGAGGGTCCCCCACTCAAAGGTAGATATCAAGGGCCTGTCAGCAGTGACTCAACTTCTCCGCTTTAATGCGGTGTGGCGGATACTCATTAAAAAAGAAAATAACTCAGACTTTTTACAGACAGCCACTATACAAGCATGTATCCCAATAAATTGGTCATTACGACACGTTTGTCTGTATAATGGGTATAGCACCTTAGAATGTGATGGTAAAGTATTTCAATATTTACCGGAATCTTTAGCGGTAAGGAGTTGTCAGTGCTTTTGCGTCGCATGACAGGGAAATATGATATGAATGCCCCTAGTCGTCTCAGGCATTCATACCTTAAAAAGTGAGTAGGCAGGCACTATAGCCACATACCTCTAGCATTGATGCATATGTAGGTACATGTATACCTACATGCAGGCACCAAATCTACGATACAAACATAAATCAAGTGTAGCTGTCCCTTGTCAGGCAGCGCATAATTGCACATTTAGGCGGATGTATAATGTTGTTTACACTTTACTCTGTCATAGCAGAACCTTTTATTTTCTTGTAAGCGACCCAACGCCATGCATAATTTTTGAACGGTCTCTATCCTCAAACAAGCCCCCTGGGGGTTTATTGTCCGATCCGAAAGTTTACCCACAATTTTTGTTTTTCACTCCAGGGGCAGGTACTCGAACCTGGGGGAAACACAACTATGGGTGGCGAGCGAGCCCACCAACAAAATATCTGCACTTCAAAGTATGAGAAAAGTCCAAAATTGTAATATTCACATCATAGCCGTAGGTTTAGGGGGTTAAACCCCCCCATGAGCGGAAAATTAACATGGTAATGCCAACGTGAAGCAAAAGAATATAGGCGAAACCCCCCCCATGACCGCTTTCTGGATACGGGCCTGATTCACATTTATATACAATACTATCGGTACGTATACCTAGTTGAAAATGGGTATAAGTCTAAGATATCAAAGATCAAAGGGCTCTCACGAGGGAGGTTCCGATTCTGAGTACCGACAAAAAGTTTTGGAATATGGCGGTTGTATATTTATTATCTGTAATGCATTGAGTGTCAAGGATAATATATAACAGTACAATTACTTAATATCATAATATTTTATTTCGCTTTGCGAACGCCAGGTTTCAAGCACGGTGCCATCCTTGTGTTTTGTGTTGTCCATGCACAGTGTTATAGAAGGGAATATTTCCTAACTACCAACCCCCTAAATTGTCAGAAATATCGCTATAATATTGAACGGCATAATCAACAGAGCTCTTAGTTTGAATTTTATCCAGGTATTTCAATATCATCAATAAATAATTAAAATATAGAATATGAAAAGCTGCGGAAGGGGAAAATCCAGTGCGCGCCCCCCGCTGCTCACTGTAATTACACAGTAAGGAAATGGCGCAGAGGCCCCGTACAGCGCTTCTATTCAGAACAGACGGGCCCGAGTTCGAACCCCTGATGATGCGGGCACCACCCCCGAGACACACCCCCCTCCCGTAGACCTATTCACAGCCTGCGACACTCCTCAGGTGGCAATGGGAACTCACAAGAACTCCAGTATCCTGGGATGCTGTGGGAATTTTAGAAATGCAAGGCCTTGTAGCCTTAGGCCCCCTTGGTAACATTTAGACACATGCAGAGTTTACACGATAAAGATAACAATGCTAGAGAGACGCATCTAATTTCAAGTCAAATCGCAAGTTGGTCCTATGATAAAACCTTTGGTTTGGAACTTACTAACGGAGATGCCTTCCAAAAGATTCCAGTGGGTTCGCGGAAGCTATATAGTGACAAGAGTAGCATCAGAAACGGATACAGGTATAAAGATAAAATCGAAAAGGTTGACGTAATATTCCTAAAGTGTAAAACCTAGTTCCTCTCTAACAGTACTTCAACTAACAAATAGAATTAGACATTTGAAATTCCGAATAGGGTCGAAGTGCCGCTAATTATAGAAATGAGCTTGGCAAAAACACCTGCAGGTGATTTGGAAATGCAAAAGGTTGATGTCAGAAATAGGTACGGCCTGGTACATAGTTTACCTACCTCAGGTGCGATGTACTCGAGGTCACTAGGGTGTGAGGCATCTATTCTTAGAACTGGCCTGCCTCCCCAGGTCAAATTTGAACCTTCACAAATACTTGTTCTTCTCTACCTTATAATGTCTCTTGGTGATGGGACACGGTTATGGATTTTAAAATTTGAAGTCCCGTTTGCAACACAAAACCACTTTGAAGGTTTTTAAATATAGGAAAGTATTACACATAAGTAATATTTGTCTAATTATTTAGGATGGCTTCCACTATACAGTGTTTATAAAAAGTTCACTAGCATTATCCTTCCAAAAATACTGGTGACATAGAAACTTCCCAGATTATTATAACAAAACCTTGCAAAAAAGAGATTATAACTTTTTTGGAAAAACAGAAAAACACTCTGGTTTACCTCAATAGGTAAACAGGAATAGAAAGACGAAGATATTTGGTAGTGTATCAAGAAAAAGAGAATGACAAACGGAGAGAATAAAGTACGAAACGATGGTAATGATTTCAGTTTCCAGCCAGAGAAACAAAACAAAGGTAGAGGGGGAATCCCCCCCCTCTTCAAAAAGGGGTTGACGCTCAATGTATAATGGACCCCTTTGACTTCGATTTATATGCAACAACCTCCATTTACAACTCTGACAGCATCGGAGTCGCTGTAGATTCCAGATGTAAATAATTAGGCAGGCCTGCAAGTTTCTTCATCCCTTTTTGCTTTGAGCCTTTGACTCCCTGCCTCTTGCAAAATTCTATCTAATGACGAAAACACTCAATTCTTCATATAAGTGGTGGGGTGGGAGCTAATTTTTAAGAAGTTCTCTTGTGCCCATGGACACCCAGCCATATTTAGGCCCAAATTCAATCGAAACCAAAAACCAAGAAGAAGCACATCAGCTATAGTCAATAATATAATAATATGTTTTTGGAAAAATATAGGAAGACGTGTGATGGTCAGGTCCGGCTAGCCGGAGCATAGGGAAACTTTTTCAAAAACATGTTCGTATATAGGTTCAGGTTCTATATTTAAATGTATTGCGTGTACTGCAAATGTTTATTTCCGCGGAGTATAATATGTAGAGCATCTTAGAAGCATTTTCTTGTTTTTACGAGGTAGACGGTATAGACAGTCACAGACTACTCTTCATGAAAAGGCCTGAGCAGTTAATTCTTACTGATACCGGCTTCTTATATACCTATACTTTAACTATTTAACACGAGACCTGTATTTGTATAGACACAGACTGTAGAGTTGTAGAGTATTGTAAAAATTGAGGAAATTAGGGTGGGAAAAGCAGATAAATTGCTTTCAAGTACTACCTATAGTAGTTACTAACCAATAGTTCTAAAGTAGGAATTTATAATTGCCACCGTCTTCACGACGCGATGAAGCAACAATCAACTTGTTGACCCCAGTAGTGAATAATCCTTTTGAGTAGAGCTATATGATTTCACGTGCGGTGAACTTGCGGGCAGCCGATAATGCCAATTAAGCGGATTAGCGAGGGCAGGCAGTCAAGTGGAAGTGCTCCTTAATTGCCTGTTTTGACTGTCTAAGCTCCAATTACGCACTGATCAAGCTCCCCAAAGACTGCACAAGGGCGCGCGATTCCCTCTAAAGGCTCTATGCGATCATCAATCCGCAACTTTCAGGTGAATTTGAAAAAGTTTATAATATCTTACGTCGCGTAATAACAACTGAACCCTGACTGCAGACATCAGTGTTGGAGTCTTTTTTATATAAATACAAAAAGAGGATAATTATTTAGACTTTATAGAGCGTTTCCCTGGTGCAGTGTACTATACAGAGTATTTTAATAAACACCTATACACACTTACGTACACTTATGACGTCAGCGCTCAAGTCTGAAGGAGAACTGTACTAACACTAACAAAGGCTTACCAGCGAAAATTATGAATAAGGTTTGATTTAGTTTAGTTTAATTTAGTTTGATTAAGGTTTGGTTTGGTTTGGTCTACATAATATGATAAATAATTATAGCATTGCTCTAGTAGCCAATCGGGCCCGCAGATGTAAAATGTACCGTTAGGCACAGTACGTGAAACCCCAAGTATTAAAAAATAAAATAAAGTGGCTTTTGTGAGCTTTTGGTTTGGAATTAAAAGTGTTTTTTGCCTACCTGAAACTTTTATCAGACTGTCAATGAAACTGCAGTGAACTCTGCCTCTCTAAGCCTGTAACTGTAACTGTTATACATTTCAATAATAATTCTTCGAAACAATAAACAGATAAATCTCCAACTGGCTGATTTTACAGTTATTCTGTCAAAAAGGATGAAAATCGATCACACTGCGAATGTCCTTTCCGTCCGTGACTTTATAGCAGATACACAGATACACAAGCCATAAAAAACGGCCAAAAAACAAGAAGAACAGTAATGCCCCGAAGGCGAACGGGGGTAGAAATGTGTGAGAGGTCATGGGGTTGTAAATTTTTCGTTTGGGCCTCGCGGCCTTGAGAGTGACATCGACATCAGGTTTCTAGACACAAAGGCTGTCCACACCAAGGCTTTACAACCAGCCAATAAATCTTAGCAGACATACAACGGAGTTCGTCCTAATGAGGGGCTGTAAAACTGTTGAACCTTTTTTGACAGTCTTCATCTTGCAGGTGCATAAACTCCAAAATACTTTTTTTTAACAGTTGGAAGAACTTAAAAAATAACGCACTTTTTTATTATTGTGACTATAGGTTGCATTTGTACGGCAAACCATTATGATACATGATATAAATCAAACAAAAACTGATAAGTGCACTTCTGATTTCTTTTTCTTTTTTGGACATTCTTGCTGCGTTTTGTAAGGGGAGGAATTTATTGCCAGAGAGGCCAACGGTCCCCTGCAAATAACCATGATCAGGAATTCCAAATTAAGCGGAAGAGCTGGCCCCGGAAACTTTGGCCCAAGGTGATAAAAATAAAATATAGCGCGGCAGAAAAAAATGAGTTTTTGGTCGACCAGTTAGATTACGCTGGGGAATCTAGGAGAAATGGACATTCATATGCAAATAACACACAGAACCCTAAGAATATTTTGGTTAACCTAAGCGAAACATGGGTAGTTTGGTGAGTTGGGTCAGCAACTCAGCGACTGGTTTGCGGTCAGTGTCACCATTCCGCGCTTTGCCCTGGAAATAATTATTATCGTCCGGTGGCTTTTGGCTTTTCCTATTCCTGGTTTTTCTCGGCTCCGTATTTTAGGACTGCTCGAGATAAATAACCTCAACTGCCTTCATAGCGGTCTCAAAGCACCACTGACCGCTATAAATTCAACCAAAGCTTTTCCTGCTTTTTTGTTAATCGAGGGCGGCCCAAAAGGAAGTAATACACCGCCCTTCCTTTTTTATAGAACTATGGGCACTACACAAGGATTGTATAAAATAACACTAGACCCATACACTTGATCATGCAGTCATTTTTTGTATAGGTATTGTTAATGATTATAAGCTCCTAATTATAACCAATTTGTTCTAGATGGCAAAAGCTTCAAAAATAGGTACGTAATCGGAGGATTTAGAGGTATTCGTTTCTTCAGTCTGGACCAACACAGCTATTTATAGGTATCGGTGCTTATAAGGGCAACAAGTAGGGTACCGAATCCAAGTATAGCTCGCGCACTTGACATACCGCTCGACCCTAGCGTTAATTACAAAAAAAAAAAAAAAAAAAATCCGGTGGCTAAGGGTGAACATATCCGACAGAAAAACTCACCCGGCCAACCTGTGCCTAATCATCAAGAACCGGTGAACCGGTGACCGGGCTCTATTTAAAAAATATGACGCGGCAAATCCTCGCGAGACTGCCGGCCTCCCGGGCCCACAATACCTCGTTAGGGGTATTCCAGGGCGAACGCCACCTCCTCGCGCCTGTGGCCATGTTCGACTTGTACCCGCCGATTTAGCGGAAAATTCCATCCAACTTCCTTAACGCTAATTAGAAGAGGATCTCGAAAATAAAATAATAAAAATATAATATGACCATTAAACGGATACGTAGGTGTACACCAAAGTAACTGGCAATGTCTTGCATAGTGGCCGCCCCCCCCCCCCCCCCCCCCCCCTGAAATCCGATTTTCATAGGGAAGATATAATGATGATGGCCTATCATACTCCACAGCACTATGACTGCTGGATGACTGGACTATTGTAAAATTGAGGAATGCTAAAAAATAATCAGTTTAAATTTTTCACTGGAACTCGCCCCCTTAAAAACATAAGGGAAGAATTCCGCAAGTATAATAAGTATAAGTATAAGTTGAAAAAATATATATTCAATACTGCCCATATTACAGATAATTGTCACTTGCTTTGTGTTTCCCAGTAAACTTACAAACATACATTTAGCTTTAATACGATAACCTGTGTATAGCAGAGAGATAGATGTAAACATAATATACGAACATGACACAGAACAGTGTCCATATTTCAGTCTATTTCAGTATTTGTAAATATATAAATTTCTCGATATTCAATTTAACCATAATTAACTATAGAGCACTGGAAGTTTTCGCTTTTTCCCAGTACAATTTCAAGCATTGGAATGGCAATAATGGAATTAGATAGGTAGGTATTAACAATTATTCCAGTATATAGAATAATAAACTGAAACATTCGCCACAAAGGCAAAGAGAGAAAAAACTTTTGTTCGCTTAAAAGTGAGGTTTGAATGGCCTTGTATTCGTTTGTGGGTAACATAACTTGGCGTAGGAATCGCTAATGGGTTATCCGTGTCCCACACCCCCTCAACACCCCCATGCCGAGTACAGCTTTTATTTCAAACACGCCGCGTTTTAAAATCAAGTTGCAATTGTTGCACGTAAGAGTATACGCGGGCAAAGGGGTTTTCCAATCTTAGGAAGTAAAACCACCCTGTAGAACCCCATTATACTGAGGGGCAGGTACAGGGAGAGGGGGGCACATTTTCAAATAGGAAAATGAAAGAGTCATTAGGAAATAAAATGGACATCTTCCAATTGCAGTATAGTCAGAATTTCTGCAAGCCACTCACAGCTGAAATGAATATGGTGACTTTTCACTACTAAATTTTTCGAAAATTGTCCAGTTCATTGTCCAGTTAATTTATGACGTTAAAAAGGCACATGTACATATTCCAGTCCAGAACAGTTAATTTTCCAACAGTGTCCCCAAATATGGCGGAAAAAACATACACAAATTTATAGTAGCATAGTAGCAACCGAACCGAGGGGACTCCAGGAATCTGGTTGAGAATCTCATTGGGAGTCTTAGGCAATCATTGGAATACTTTATGAAATCTCAGGGAATCTTGCAAATTTCTGAAGTAGTTCACCCTTTAGAGTGCATCTTTCCACGAATCTCGTTGAGAATCTCAGAAAATCTTTGGAAATCTTCATGCAACCTCAAGCAATCTCTGCGGGTGTATTCCCTTTCTCGAACGCCAGAAAACCCACCCAACTAACGCCTTCAAAATTTATTGTAGGAATATAAGGCACGCCATGATGCAATATATGGAGAACAGTTCTTCTTACAATAAATTTTGAAGGTGTTAGTTGGGTGATTTTTCTGGCGTTCGAGAAAGGGAATATACCTGCTGGAGTGGTTAGCCCCTCGGTAGCATATGTATATACCTAGTCCGTTTATACAGCAGTAAAAATAATGCTAAAATCGGAGGCTCGGAGGAACAATGTCAAGAATACTAAAAAAAGAAAACGTAAAAAAATTTTGACTCGATATATCTATAGAAATTTATTTTGCTTGCATAGGGTTATAAAATGATAAAATTGTCAGAGTGCATTTAACCTCTGTCGGCCTCTCTAGCACGTCGATTTCTTGACACGACTACGATAGTGATCACCGCGAGCGGCGAGACTATACAGATACTAGCGACTAGCGAGAGGTGGTGAAACGATAATCGGACACTCATCATGAAACCTCATCCTCCAGTGATCATCCGACTATCGCGACTATCATCAATATCATCATGCATCCTCGACGCGCCACGTCTCTAACCATTACGATAATGACAGAACTATACAAAAATAATATACAAAATATGATAAGATCAAAAAACACAATTATAGTGAGGCATGCAATATTTTGGAAAAAAAAAAAGTACCCGAAATTGACAAATTTCTATAGCCCAAACCCAAAGACTTATTCACTTTTTACACAGACGTACTCTGCATGTAAGCAACAAATCATGTCATTGCAATAATTATTTGCAGCAAAATGTAAGCTAGGTATACCGTATACCGTATACCAATCTACCAAAACATTGAAGTGCGCATTGCGCATTACATCATGATCATGACTGTATGCAGGAGAGAGAGCGGGCGTAACACCTTTGAAGATAATACCTACTGGTAATACTCGAGGTAGCCAGAGGTTATAACTTCTCAGGTATGGACTGTTCTAGCCACAGCCTACTGACCTTTCCATGTTAGATGCTGATAGTTAGAAACATAAGGCCTACGCAGTGAGATGTGCTGGCTCTGCAATGGAACCTCTTATCTTCGGATCTGTAATTTGGAACCGTAACGAAACCCTAATCACAAGTGTGAAAATATCGGTGTGTCCTTGACGAAGTTGATTTTCGAAGACGTTTACAAATGGTCAAGTTATAATGAGGAGAATTCTTCGATAGAGCGATTACAACACTGACTCAGCAGTTCGGCTCACTGCCGATGCGCAGCCTCCGGGAGGGAGGCTATTTTCGATGGTTGCATATTTTTCTTCGAAAATAAGCCTTTACTTCACCTACCAGTTTGCTACTGACATTTAATGTGTGTCTATGCCATATTTATTATGACTGCGGCACAAATACGTTCGCGTTTCACATATACCACAATTTTCTTGCCACCGCTTCCGCTTCCACCTTCCACCATTTTCCCCGTCTATCCCAGCAGGTGTATTCCCTTTCTCGAACGCCAGCAAACCCACTCAACTAATACCTTCAAAATTTATTGTAAGAAGATAAGGCACGCCATGATGCAATGTATGGAGAACAGTTCTTCTTACAATAAATTTTGAAGGTGTTAGTTGAGGCTGGCGTTTGAGAAAGGGAATACAACTGCTGGCCTGTCCTCCCTCTCATGCTTCTCTTCCTTCTACTTGTATGTGCCTCTTTATGACTCTCATCCAGTCCTTGAAAACATCGGCACCACGCATGCATTATCCGTATATGCAGGTATCTACTTTATTATAAGGGGCCTATACCGTATCTATCTACATGTACCTATATTGGTTGATGGTTTATAAAAGGATATTTTCCAGATTCCTGCCTGACTCCTGATTGTCACAAAAGCTTCATTCTGAGGTCATATTTATAAGGGGATGATTTTATTTGTTTTTTCCTTTCTGGCCAACAGTCCGGTTTCGGGTATGATTTGTTAAACATTCCTGCTATACAAGCTTATGCTTACATCGCGATTGAAATTCAGACCTCTCAGGACGCGACTCAGCTTGGCGATCACTCTGACTCTATGGGGCGCAAGGGATGATTTAGTCAGGGGGAAGGTAATAGGAGAAGTTCTGAACATATTGGGACTCAGAGCGATGCCTGATCCGGGTCCAGCGAAAATGGCCGGGGCAGCTGGAGAAGGCAGGCGGGCTGAGTGACGGGAACACGGTTCAGGCACGCCATTACGACGCGCCGTCCATTCCTACCCGTACCTATAGCCGATAGCCTACAACAGGTACATCATCCACGACCACGTCTACCGCTGCATACCATGCCTGATACTCCAAGCTCACACCTAAATTTAGAGCAAGATAAGCACAACCCGAGGGGTTATAACCACTCGTTGGGAATCATTGGAAATCTTTATGAAATCACAGGGAATCTTGGAATTTTTTGGAGTGGTTACCCCTTCGGGATTCATCTTTCTATGAATATCGTTGGGAATCTTTGGAAATCTTTATGGAATCTCAGGGAATCTCAAGGAATCTCTGGAGTGATTACCCCATCGGCTCGACCCAGTAGAGTCAGTAAGGTCAGGGTAGCCACAGTAAGTATAATAAGAGGTGTCCTCTGTTTCGATAAAGCAAAAGAAGAACCCGAAAAAGGGGTTTGCTGTAACCTTGATTAGTGAAATACGTACGAGTATGTATAGACACTATGTAAGTATGTGACGACCACCGCAGTAACCATGGAATTAATTAAAAACGGACACATCGCAAAAATCATAATGAATGAGGACAATAAAAAACGCACCGCGAAACCCTCGATGCCTCGATGTGAGTATGATTAGACGCGGTGGGGTTTTGGGGGTTCATCGAGATATAGGGGTTAGGGGCAAGGCCGTACCCAGGGGGGGGGGGGGTTAGGGGGGTTCAAACCCCCCCCCCCCCCCCCCCCCCCCGAAACTATTTGGCTTTACACTAGAGAGAATTAAGTTTTGAAGGAGAAAATATAGTTTCGTGCTACTTAGGTACCTAAACCCCCCCCCCCCCCCCCCCCCGAAATATTTTCCTGGGTTACGGCCTTGGTTAGGGGTTGCTCTGAACACGACCAACCTCACTTCCATTACATTTTCGTCACGCTACAGACATCGCCAGTGTTGAATTACCGCCTATTTCCGATTGCGTAAGTAATAAACAGACAAAGACTGCTGAGCAGCACCCACAATTTGCCATCTTCTCTTACACGTTTATGCGGTGTGCAGAAAGGCAAATAACAACCACATCTGAGGAGTACTTACTGTATTTGTTTAAAATACTTGTGGCGTTTGGTATGAAGAGCGGAAAGTGAAAGTGGGGCCCCCGCTGACAACAGGAGCTTACGGTGAGCCCTACAGCAATTTAGAGTCATCCCTCATTGCCCACTCCCACCCCAACCAACAGATGTTTCCTTAACCTCATCCCTGATGCTGGATTCTAGTTACTACTTATACCCTCTAGTCCCCTCTAATTTATCAAATACACAAACTTAATGCATTGCTTTCCTTTTTATTGCTGTGATTTATTTATTTCGTTACTACAGTTGGAATGCCCGTCTCGTGCATGTATATTTTTGTCGAGGCCTGAGTATTACCAACTTATGTGACTCTTGATGCCGAGTGCTTAACGAGTTTACGCTTATCTTGAGAGTTTCGCGTTCGAAAGATCAAGTTGAAGTTGGTGGTTTCTTGGGATACACTTGTCGTTGTTGTCGGGAGAGTGTGAAAAAAAGCAAACGATATAAACATCGCAAATAAGCCGAAGTGCTTCTGATAATAGACTCGGGTGGTAACAAAGAGTGGGCGGCGAACCAATTACAAGATAGTTAATAAGCACTGAATGCGCGCTAGTGTATTAGACATTTAGGCCCCAATTCAATGGTCCATCAATGATTAGCGGATATAAAAGAGTGGTTAGGAGCTTAATGAGAATCTGATTTGAGCTGAGAAGAGGACTGAACAATGCTTGCACGAGGAAGGAGCTATCCTGGACAAACCTTAGACAGCTGCCTTTTCTTCGCCTCTCTATCTTACGGGCAGTCAACGCTGTCATCGACTATTTCAAGAGCATTTAGTGTGGTCATTCCAGGTGATTGGCTGAGAGTTGTCAGTAGCTACTGTACAGGTGAAGGGACACCATGTCCCGCACACGGTAAATGCAGACACCTATCCAATACAAGAAATTATAGAGGCTTTTTGCCATAGTATCGCCACCCTGACCTGCCTGGCCCGAGGGCATTCTGGCATCCTGTGAACAGTGAACAGTGCAGAATGCCCTCGGGCCAGGCAGGTCAGAGTGGCGATACTATACCTACATACCTACTAAACCATAATGGTGCATGTTTGTCTCACTCTGAGTAGTGTCCTCCTGTATATGGGTATTATATACGTATACTGTATATAGTACTGTCATTCTAGGTCTCCCCAAGAAGTTTAGAGATGGAGACTGAAGTCAAGGACAGTTGTGTCGGGAAAGTTGGATAAAATCGGTGGTGTGTAGAGGAGAGACAGTTATTTTTTATGGAGCGGAGTGCTGACTGGCCGTGCAGCTGCCTACGGCTCTGTCCCTGTTTGCGGCGGTGACTGTCCAAGTTTGATAGATGTTCAGGATTAGTCTCCGAGTTTCCACATGAGCGGACCAAGAATATAAATTCCGCATCACTTGTTTGGGACTTGTAGAAAGAGCGCGAGACTTTCACCGATCCAAACGGCCTCATATGGTTTCTTATTTTCCACCCTTTGCGATAAGTTAAATATGTAACAAACTGGGAGATGAATATATTGGTCACGTGGTCCCTCATCTCTGACATGTATGATGTATTACTCAACACCCCCGGCCCCGGCCCGTCGTCGACTCATCTCGTAACCCTAGTTAAGCTTCTTTAAACTATCACCTCCCCCTCCCCATATCCCGTGGACCAGCGTTCCCCCTGAAGGCTTTTCGCTGAGCCCGTCTGCTTCACGTCATGTCCCTTTGCAATCCCCACATTTACATTTATTTTTGTCCATTATCCATTTTCATATTTTTACATAGCGGCCCCTGAAGTCACTTTCGAAACCCTGTCGCTGAAAATTTTCTGAATTTAGAAAAAGGCTAGCGATGTTTCTACACGTAAAGATTTAATTTTGAATTGAAATTGGTCCCACCTTTTAAGGTTATCAGGCAGGTTTTTTTTTTCATTCTCAGCCAACGGTTCAGGACTGCAATCCGCTGCTGCCATGTCCATCACCGTTTTATTTCAAGTTAAAACGAAATTCACATGGGCCAGAGTACCTATTCACTCAGAGACATAAAATCACGCTGACCCATCTCCAGTATGTTTCGGGTGGGTAACTTAGATCTCTTCGGGCTCCGTGCAAGTTGTCCTTGTTATTTCCTAACAGCACAAATTTAACAAATGCGAAAAAAGCATATATTCCTATAGCATGGGGATATCACTGAGCTTACATAATTCCACAACGAAGCTCTGCATCTCGTCAGCGACCCCTCTCCCTCTTCTGTCGTATTTATGAGATAGGGATGGGGTGCCTGAGACTGTATCACCCATAACCATCATGAATGCCAGATTACGCTTTATTGAATATTTGACTCGGTGACAGTTGACAAGATGGGGTTAGAACGCGGTCAATGTTCAAGTTGGCTGACACGTTATTTCCGGAATGGTACTACGGGTAAGGCGCTATCTCGTTTTTGGCGTCCAGAGTCGACACAATATGCTACGTACCTGTTCACGTTGTCACAGTCATTTCGAACAATCTGAAACCGTATGTTTTTTTTTAACTGCGATAAAAAGTAAATTCTCCATAACTTCTCAAATTTTCTTTCTCATTTACTACCTACTACAGTAACAACATTCTACCTTTTTTTGTGCGCCCGTGGAATTTATTTTTACTAAACAAAATTGGGAGCAGGTAGGTTTTCTCTTTTTCCTCGCATTTATAGGTACCTCCAATTTCTTTAGAGAGTTTAGAGAATAGTTCGTAAGTACGTTAAATTTTTTTTGTTAAAATATGTATTTCAGAATAAGTAAATATCCAACAGCTTCCTCAGGAAAACACCATGGAAAAATGTTAATAAACAATATATCCTGTCTACAGTATATTATCCTGTCTACAGCCACCCATTAAATAAAACAATAATAGAACAATCCTATAGGAAAGGGGGAAAATTTGAAATTTCCTTTTAAAGCCACCGTCTTCATAAAATCCATTGTTGGAGGATTTCAGAGCAGTACAAATATAGGCTGAGGTTCAGAGAATATGCCCTCATAGTTTGAGCAGGGCTGAGAGGTCACAAATCTGAGTTAGGGGCTCTGCAGCATTAGGGGTAGTAGTAGGGGTGCGGTGAAGTGGGTTGCCCCTGATCTGCTATTACGACAGCTGCGGCCGTTCAACCGTATTGTGCAGTACACAAGTACTAGAACTACACGAGAATTGTACGGGGATCGACCACACTTCAAAACTACAACCTCTTAGTTTACATTCGAGCGTTTTATTTTTGAGAACTATTCATATTCTGGAAATGCTTTTCCTAGAATTCCTGTTTGCAGTCGCTTAGCGATTTATTTTTTAGGTTATTTATTAAACTTAAACAGAAAATCTAAGACTGATTTCCAATAATTATTATTGTTTCCTTTTGCTGAAAAAGACTAAAAAAAATATACAGCCATGCACCTGTTCTCCGTAACACCTTAGCTAAGTATCTATCAGCAAAGATATTTCCTCTGTGGTGGTTTATTTTATGAGAATTCCCTTTTTCGCCTTAAACAATTGAGTTATGCCATGGTAGCACTGGCAAAATATTTGAATACTAATAATAATATGGGTAAATCAGGTGTAACCTCAGGTACAGCAGTACTATATGGATAAGAAAAAATCCCTTTCGGCAGCCCCGAAAGGCGTAGGTAGATTTCGAAGATTACTTCCATCAACTAAAAGCAGTCTAAAATCATTTAGAAAGACGGATAAGAAGATTTTCAGTTGATCCAATTGCATTATCTACAATAACAAACGGAGGAATTGAGTTTTGAAATTTCACCCCCCCCCCCCCCCTTAACAAGAAAATGAAAGTGATTTTACAAAAAACTTTTTCAGACAAAAGTTGTAGATATTATTAATAGAAACTCATAGCAAAAAGAATAAACTCAATATCTCACCAAATAAATGAGTTATGACGTTTTGAAAATTCAACCCCCCACCCCCTGCCTAAACGGTGCGTCGGACGAAAAACTTGTTCAGACAAAAGTTGTAGGTAATACTGAGGCAAATGCATTACAAAACAAAAGAACTCGATAACACCCCTAGGACACAAGTTATGAATTTTTTTGTGCGCAAAACCCTCTTTTTCCACCCCTATTCAACCATTAAGGGTGGGATCAAAAAACGTTACAAAAAAAAAATTGTAGGCAGTACTGTTAGACGACCCTCAGAGAAAACTACGTTTCATAGTTGCAATATTAAGGGAGTTATGGCCAAAAAGCCAGATTTAGAAAAAGTCCCCCCATTTCCCCCCCCCTTGGTCCGATTTCCCCCATTAACGAACTCGACCGAGATTTTAGTCCCTTATATTTTATTAAATAGTCAAAACCAATTATTTTTCAAAAATACGGCTGCTAGCGTGTTCACAAGGAAGTGAAAATGATATATATATATATAGATAGATATATATATATATATATATAAACTTTTGAACTGATGGTGGTTTTGGGATCCAGGGGTCATAAAAAGAATAACTGTGAAGAAATTTTTCAAGAGTGAGACTACTGGTACGACTACAATAGGTAGATTTTTCTTCGAAATCTACCTAAAATGGATCAAGCAGCTTCTCAAGTTTTGGCACCCTCTAGCTAACACCTGCAAGGAAATGATTTTCTACACAATAGATAAAGAATAATTTCTGTTGGTCTATAATCCCCATGCCTTACGCAATTTGGTACAGGTACTTCAGATCAAATTAATTTAATACCTTTATAGAGCAAAAACAAAACCACCAGAGTCAACCAAAAAACTAAAAGGCAATGGAACGTATCGGAGGCAGGTGTTATAGGAGTATAGGTACAGGTACCGAACAGCAGTCAGGCAGGCATAACCTATCGACATGATTGGCCTCCGCCCTCAATCAACGGTAATTAGACATTCGCTTCGCTCCTGCAAGAATAATGGAAAATTTACTCGGCCTGCGATCTAGGCTCGATCAAAATAGGAGCATATTTTTCACCTTGTATTATACGTGTATGTCCTCTTTGCAATAAATGTTAACATCATGCCTGGCGTGACCGAGGGGTTAACCCGAGGGGGTAACCACTCCAGAGATTCCTCGAGATTCCACTGAGATTCCAAAGTGTTACCCCCTCGGGCGTGACATTTCCCGAAAACTTCGAAAGCTGTGCTTCTATGATAGGCGAATATGGTGGCGTCAGTATGAGAGACAGAAGAACAACAAAAAACAGAAACACTCTGACGCTTTGCTGGAGAAAATAATATAATTATGATCTTCATGATTTTGACGATTCCAACAACCTTCCCGAACCCTGCCCATTGGTTTTCAGAGTGGTTCAAGATCAGGTTCCACATCGTCTAGAATCTTTATTTTTTGGGATGAAATAGTAGATGGTAGATTAGGATGTCGGTACAGTGTGGAGGATAGAGAATATCGCAAATCTCATGCCGAGAAAAGAGCTGTCACTCACGGGAGCTATAGGGTGCATGCCTGAAGTTAGCTTCTCATTCAAGATGAATGTTTCGCCCAAGCTTAAGGTACCTGTCGAATTAGTCTTTTAACTCTGTGTGTACTCTAATTTTGTTTCGGTTTATTTCTCCCACGATTTGCCGCAGGAGGACCAAACATCCAGGCATCCTTCGAGCCAGTTCCCAGAAAATAGGCTTATAGGCAGGTAAGCTTAGGTATACTGAGTATAAGGGTGAAACAGGCAGGCATTTGGCATATAGCTAATGTGGGAATAGATTTTGCAGTCTTGGGTTACTGACTTCATACCTTCCAGCATAAACGACATCGAACGATAAATATATAGGCGAGATGGCTACCAGTACTGCCATTATATTTATTTATTCGGAAGATCATTAACAAAAATTTTCAACAAACCTACATGTGCGATAACATAACAATGCAGCGGCTAAGTAAGAAGGAAATTTTTCGGATCGTGCCTTATCATCACGCAAGGGAAAACATTACGGCATAAAAATTCCTTTATTGATGAATTCCAAAAAGCCCCAATTCAACAAATTCCAAGAGCTTTACGGCTCATGAAGTTCATGGAGCGTGATAAATGCAGGAGGGAAGCGGGAGGGGTATTTCCAAGAAGAGCGGTAAGAGGACCCTCAGAGACACAGGTACGCCAGGTACGTAGGTACTGGGAGGCTGCGCAATGAATGAACCCCTAGGGACCCGCAAGGGGCGCCGCCCACTGTGCCCGTTCTCAATGGAAAACCTACTCCTCACACATCCAACAATGTGAAGAATTCAAAAATGAAATATTGAGTAGTTTGGGAAAGAACCTTCGATAGAGGTATCGTCCTGTTTGTCCGGTAAGGTCGCTTGGGCCGTAAAAGGTGCCCTAACTGGGGTGCCGAGGGGCCCCATGGGGAGGCGCACCGCAGTCTGCCAGCATCGGGCTCCTACGACATGCATACACCTTGTGGCACCGTGACTATAGCGCTTGCACACAATAATTAATCTAGAAAAAAAAGCAAAATTGCTAGGTCTGCACTCCTTGGGGAAATTTTTCAACTACTACCGTTTCTGGCCCTTTTGCTTGGCATTCACCTATGCACTGATGATTCGGCTCACAAAAAATTATTTGGAAACTCAACTAAAACTCTAGAAGTCACGAAGCTCCTCACAGTACGACTATAGTACGAGACACTTGAGAGTCTTGAAATCGCCCCCTATCCCTGTATTAACTTTTTCTCAGCAAGAAACCTCTATTATTTTCTATACATAGCTGGGGACAGCTGGATTTCCATGAAACTGACGTAGGTACACTTAGCGTCTGACTTTTCTAATCTGAAGGAATGGAATGGAGAGTGATTAGTCGCGCACATCCTCGGCATGTCTGTAGCTAGCCGTCCTGTAGAATAAAAGCCGACCACCTAGAAGGTAAAAGACGACATCACGTCCTCGACACGCTTATTCAATGAGAAGCAATCTGCCACCAACAACCACAGGGTATTCTCCACAAGTCTGAAGATCCGGCTTCGTGCAGAAAGAAGGTTAGCAAGGAAATCGCTTCGTGAGCTAGAATTGCAGAAGAACGCACTCAACAGCGTGAGCATAAACTGGGTTTGGACGTGCGTCATTAGATATTTTGAGAAATAACTGCGCAAGGCTTCAAAAACCCGTCGAAAATAAATTCTCCTTCACAGAAAATACAGATCTGTCAACTGACGTTAGGGCCGTGGGTCGGCGATGCCTTTGCTCGCTCACCCTTGGAATTCGTTTGACCAGAAAAAGGAGCACACTCGTACCTGAAAAGGACGAAAACAACGCTGTTTGTCAATGGTGTGAGGGGAAATTAAAAGTTTTAGGATGACACGTAGCCCGTAAAAACTGATTCTGTAACAAATTTGGGCATAAACCATGCGTGGCACACCTGGGAACCTACAGGTTTGCCCGTCTAGATTGATTTATGGGCTTTTAGGGGGTTTCAAAAACCACGTGGGGGTGGTCCAGTCTGCCTACAAGATGGATGTGCCAAAAGGGGTAGATATAGAGGCACAGATAGGTTGTACAAACAGGTAGATTTTTGGTAACTGCTAGTCTCGTTGTTAGTCGTATTTACACTAAATAATTAAATAATAAGGTATTCTTCTAAAATCGCATAAATTCTGAATAAATGTTACTAGAAATCGAAACTTCTTACTTGGGGGGCCAGAAGCCCTGTGACGTCACATTATTACTGTTTATACATAGTGGAATACTATACTCTCGGATCCCAAAGCTCAGTTTTTATTGTAGAGTAGAGCTTGTCATCTTTTCATGGGCCAGAGGTTTAAAACCTGGTTGGTGGTTATTATTATTATTATTATTTTTTTTCACAAACCTTGCACTCCCATAATATTCCACCATATACAATAAGTCCCTACTAACTATGAGATTTAAAATTTTACACTGATGCATAGAAGAGAAAAAGGGCCCAAAACATGGGAATAATTCAAATACCTACACTGTTTCTCAGCAAATTCAAGAGTGAGCGATGAAAAGGAAACGGTACAAAGCGAGGTAGAGCTTTTAGTTTAATTTACAGCAAAGGTGTCAACTCAGCAACTCAGCAAAGCCACAATATCTTAGTTACAGGCAGCCCCGAAACGGGGATCGGGTGCAGAATACGAACTGAGAACGCGATAAATGGGAACCCGTGTTTACGCATGGAAGTCACGTCATGGGGTGGGAATTACGAGAACTAAAACAAGGAGGGTGTAAGAAAGTCACACCCGGGCAGCCATGGGGTAGCCATACTGGCTCAATGGCAACTAATGAACCGCTACCGGACTGAGTGTCAAGTAGCATAGGGCAGTCAGCATATACTTCACCAGACTTGGGAAGACGTTCAATTTGGAATTTGAATGAGCTATGGAGCTTCCAACGACAATGGAGAAATTAGCCAAATCCGATTTAATTTACAGTCAAAGTGCTTAGGTCAGATACGAGAACTCGAGAACACTCTACACCAAAGTATTTTGATGTGATAGAAGAGTATAGTGGTGGCTTAATATGTATGTAAATTTCTCTGAAACCTTTGGTTACAGCGGATCTTACGCTAGGCTAGGGCAAAGAAGCCACTCTTTTGACGTTCACCTCAGAAATAAAGAAAAATTGAAACGTTGCTCTGTGACAATAACTATCCACTTTTATACTTATACATACCTAATTTTCGTTACTATACTTTTCACCTTACTACTCGCGCAAAAGATGAATAAGAGAAATATGCAACCACGGAAGAATCTATATTGACATCAATAAAAATTGAACATGAATGTGAAGAACGTTAAGATTGGCTGATGGAGAACCCCACTGGGGCGGAACACTCGTCCATTGGCTTGGATTAGGCGGACATGGTCAGCTGCTTTCAGCAACGTGCTCAGAATAGGAATGTCCAAATCCCTATCCTCTATTATTATACTGCCCTTCAGCCCGAGGCGACGGACCCAGAAAACACCCTGCATGCACTGAAAAAAATGGCCAACAAGAAATGCCTTGTTGATGAAATCTTGTTGTTTCTAATAGAAACTTCTATTTGAAGTAGAAAGAAAAATCTTGTTAAGCAGTGCCGTGTTGACACAATAAGCATCTTTTTGGGTTAGTGAGGGAAATCTGCTTAAAATCGAGTTTAAAAAAATCCAATTAGATTACTCTCATTGCGATAATGAGGTAACCGTTCCAATAAGATGGACCCCTGTGCTCCAAGAAGACGCGGTGTCGCCGTAGAAACAGATCGTCTTATTGACCTCTCAATAAGAATATGTTTCCGTGGTGAAGAGGCACTCTCACGGCTGCAATGACATGGGCTATACGCGGTAAATAGTCTGTCTTATTGACTTCTCAACAAGACGATCATTCCGTGGTAAACAGTCAACCTTGCCACTGCACTAACATGGTCTGTCCGTGGTAATGACACCGTCTTACAAATTCAGTGACGCTTTCTTGTTGGCCTCGTGACGTCACAACAAAGACAGCCTTTCTGTGGTAAAGAGAGAGTCTAATTGAGTATGAGACGTATGATGTTTCCAGTGAGACGTGCTCTCTGTGGCAAATAGAATTGGTTCGCGCGGGTAATTTAAAAGTTCAAAAAGTCTGATTGGAAAGAATTTAATTCCATAATTTCTACAAGGCAAAATATGTCGCTGGTTTATAAGAAATATTAACTTGTAGGGTCATTTCTGTTAAGGAAGTAATTTAAGGGCCACCATACATTCTCGACGAACTCCGCCAAAACCACTGTGCGAAAGTAAATATTCGACAAAACTAATGATTACATATTAGTACAACCGGAGACAGGTAATTGCAATATCGTATTGATTGTGTCTACACTAAAAGCTAAACATAGTGTACTATTTGAACGCGAAACGAACGAGTAAAAGTAGGACACTATGTTTAGCTTTTACAGGAGAAAAGTAGAGAAATGCTGTTGAAATTACCCACTTCCGTAAGTGAAATAAAAATTGCCAAAATGCAACATGGCTACGGTAAATAGTACAAACATTTATCAAGCTTTTCTACTAAATGTGACGATAAAATCATACATTTTTTAGTCCAAAAAGTTTCAAAAAAATATTCCGCATGAGGTAGTGTTGTGTTTTCGCGATCTGTCAAAAAAACATGTGGACTGGTAGTTGACTGTTTAAAATCGCTCCTGTGGGCTTATTACTCCATTTCATGCAAAAATACAACACTACCTCACGACAAAGAGTCTCAGGTTTACATCCCCTTATAAACACTTTCCACTCGCCCTGTAACTTCGGAGTAGGGCTTGAAGTACTTAGCATTGCGAACCAAGTACGTGTAGTCGATCTTAAGAGGTGAATTTAGTCGAAAATAAGCAGTTCCTTGAATATAGGAAGGAAATGAATAATTGCATGTGGAATGGCATTATTGACATTGTCACATCGTATAGGATGTTGGCAAATCCAATAGGAAATTGGGGGCCACTTCGAAAATTCCGAATAGTAGGTAGGTAGGTACGCCTACATCACCAACAAGTAGTGTACCTACCTATACCTATACTGATTTTTAAGAAACTGCTAAAAGATTATTTCTTCAAAAACTTTTTTATAGTCCAGGTGAATTTCTAAACATGTAATTTTAGCTGGAAATCCAGGCGTTTTATACTTTAACCCTTTCTTTTAGGAGGGACAAGGTATAAAAAAATAACTGATGTAGGTACCCTATACTGGGCCTGTATAGCCTGCACGCATGCAGTTTTCCGCTGCTTCTATACTGCAGCACCCCCCGTCCCCCCATCCCTTGCCTCCACTAAGAAAACAGGTGATATGAAGCCCACATGAAACTTCATAGGTCACTGCCCCCTACCAATATTTGTTTGGTTCTGACCTCGGCTATGTGACGCAAAGAGATTTCTTGTTGTATAGCAAGAAATCGTGTTACAAGAAATAGATGGAAAATAAGCTGATGCGTCATGAAAAAGGTTGTGTGTGACGCAAAGAGATTTCTTGTAAAGTCTTATTGGTGTGGGAAGATTTCCTGTTGTGTAGCAAGGAATCGTGTTACTCGAAATAGATGAAAAAAATCTACCTTAATGGAATAAGAATGACTTGTTAGATTCTCCTTTAATTTTGCTGGGTCAGGGCAATTTCAAAAAACCTGGTTGGATTACGAAGAATCCCTTATCAGCTGAACAAGGCGTTCTTTCTGATTCTCTAGATTTCTTGTTGTGGGAGCGTCTTTCTCACTGTAGGGAAATATGGCAAAATCGCGCGGGATACTGTCAGTTGCGACTGATCACGGACTGTGAAGTTGTTAAACGGTACCTAGGTATGTGAATTTTTTGTTTGTGTTGAAGTGCAGTCCTAGAACACAATGGAAGTGAAAGATATTCGGTGCTGCATTGGATACGGTGACGCGGCGGATGTTTTCATTGGTAAGTACCAAAGTAATACAATATTTACCAATTTCATCATTAAGTCTAACCACATGCACATGTGCCTCAATAGGCTTCGGCCCAATGAGAAAGGCTTTGTGGACTACTTAACAGTCCCCTGGCCTTATAATCAAAATGAAATAAATACAATTCTGTTGATGTTTTTTTATGCCCATTTTGTTGAGAAATTGTTGGATATTTCAACTGGTTTCTGGAATTACCTATTCTATTACTAAAATACTTGGGTTCTGAGAAATTAAAATTTTAAAACAAATAATTTTCCAAAAATTTCTTCATAACCTATTGTGAAATGGACGTAAAAGAAAAACACGCGTAAAATTTTGTTAAAAAAAGGCCGAATACTAACTAGGTACTTGTTATTCTGTTTCCAGCTACGAATTGACTTTGAGGCGGCTTACCCCACGCTCACTAATGCTGTGAACGAGAGATACCCTGAGTTCAAACAGCGTGCAGTGGCTCTCGCCAGTAACCGTCTTGACTACGGACCAAAATCAGGGCGATCCTTACCGAGTTGGAATGTAAGTGTGTTAAGGGTCTCCTGTAGCTGATGATTCATTACTGCCGCCAATAAGTTTAAAGTTCCGAGCGGCGAGCAGACCCTTAAGCATATTTCTTGCCATGTTTACAAACGTATAGACTTAAAGTGGCGTCGTCAAGTTGGTAGCAACCTACTGTTGGCACAAGGTAATTCAAATTAAGGGTCACCACATGCACAGTTGTGTTTCTTTATATTTTTTATCTCTGCCTGTAGGTGTGCAATAAGGTAAATAGTGAAATAAATGGTCCAATGGTCGCACAAAGTAGCTTGCCTTTATGCCTTCCACTGTGAAATGCTGCTTTCTTAATGGAAATTGCTTGCTTATTTATTGATCATTTTTATCTTTGCAGTGGGTGAAGACTGAAGACACATCCGACCTTGCCGCCTTCAAATTGCTCCCTTCCCTCGTGGACTACGGTTGGACAGTAAGGGGAGAGAAAGGAATATGGAAGGCCACCAGGTCGGAGTCACTTATTATTGTGATTTTACAGTCGAGTTCTTTATATCAGTCAAATATTTGTCCAAATTTACTCGATCGTAACACCACTATAGCTCAGTATAGTTTCGAATAAGAAGAGACCTAAGTAGGTACCTATATTATATTCCATAACAAATAAATATCGAAGAGTTTCCCCAGTAAATAATCATGAAGAAACACACACGAAAATAATGTGCCATCACTCGAAGGTAATACTCTATTTTTTCAATAATTGTTCTATTCATTTTGCAGTTTGTCAATAAATATGTCAGCCGATATAATTGATATCTTGTTTGGTTTGTACAGGTGACTGCACGTGCATCTGCTTGGGAAAATGCCTCGCACAACCAACGACCCTGTGGGGGTCGAACCCCCACCCTCACCCTCTGAGGCCTCGCTATTATATTCTTATAGTACACTACGATCTGCTCAAACGACTCGCAGTTGATTGGTGTGTATCTATAGGCATAAGTAACGGTGCACAGGCTACTGAGAGAGTGAGGGTGAGGGTTCAGCTACTACCATTCTGGTTGCACGGGGATGAGGTATTCTTAGGGCCGGCCCTAAGAATACCTGCAGCCGCAACCAGTATGGTAGTACGAGGCCTTGTTGACACAAGCAGATGAACTGCCAGCAACCAATAGATTTCCTTTCAGTGCAGTAAGAAAATCTACGTAGGGCTATGAGAAAGCTTACTAGGGCCAATGAGAAAGCTACTAGGGCCAGTGAGAAAGGTACCAGGGCCAATGAGAAAGCTACTTGGGGCCAGTGAGGAAGGTTATTGAGGCGATGAGAAAGCTACTACGAGCCAATGAGGAAGGTTATTGAGGCAGTGAGAAAGCTACTTGAAGGAAAGGGACAAAAGCAAGAAATCTACTGGAGGCACCAAGAACATCTCTTTAAGTTGACAGGGTAGTCTGTCAAATTCAGCTAGCCCATCTTTTCAGGCTGAACAGCTAGTCGGTCGCTACTAACTAGACTCTCTGTTACACCTATATACGTCACCTGCCACTGTTAGCAAGACGTTCTCTCCAAAGCAGCCAGTCTGCCTTTCATTGCTGGCGAGACGTTCTCTACCACCCAAGCAGTTTGCTTTGCACCATTGGCAAGGTGTTCTCTCACAGCCAAATAGAAGGTCTGACTAACTTCGTCTCAGCTGAACACATACAGCAAGCAGTTCTGTAACCGCCACTTCGGAGACCTGTATGCCATGTCTTGACAGTTTGCAACAATGGAATAGATGCTCTGTCTCGAATCGAACGATTTCTCGTGGTCTTTTTTTTCTTATTGGAAAAAGGTCTCGTTGCTTCAAACAGAAGAGTTTAACAAGAAATTTCTTGATGCGTTAGCAATGCTGATCGTGAAGTCACAATTTCAGTCAGGAATTCTGCAGTGGCACAACAAGATATTTTTCTCAGTGTGCCCCGTCCACGGCACTTTGACCATTCTGTTCTGCCACGCTTGGGTACTCATTGAGGGGTTGCGTGTCCCAGTTCCGTGGTATTCGTATGTATAGAAGCAACTCCCCTTACACCTTCAATTGCCCCATTGTAAAGCAAGTATAACCATGATGATAGAGGCCTCCAGTCTATAGTCGAAGTCGAGGGGTTAACCACTCGTTGGGAATCTCGTTGGGAATAATTGGAAATCTTTATGAAATCTCAGGGAATCTTGGAATTTTTTGGAGTGGTCACCCCTTCGGGGTTCATCTTTCTATACATATCGTTGGGAATCTTTGGAAATCGTTAAGGAATCTCAGTGGAATCTCTGGAGTGGTTACCCCCTCGGTCGAAGTCATCTCGTCGTAAGTCGTAAGGGTTAGTCTTATATATAGATTCAAATCTAGGTGATGTCAACAAATGTTTTGCATCGAAATAATACCTTTTAATGATGGAAACATGCAGCACAAGAGGAGGGGTTGCAGAATTTTTTGGGTTTCCTCTTAAATACATAAAGGGTTTGTCCCACCATGCCCAGTTAAAATTAAACTGGAGATTTTGTCCTATGTTTACCATGTTAAATTTAAATTAAAAGTTAAATTTAACATGGTAAATCTCCAGTTTAATTTTAACTGGGCATGGTGGGACGCACCCAAAGTGTACCTATTTAACGGAACCTAACTTTTGTGCAACATCACTTCAACTTCTCCGATAATTTATCCACGATAAACAAAGTGTTGTTATTACATGTTGGTAAAAAAGCGTAAACAAGGTCTAGCGCTAACACGGTGAAGAGGGGGGGGGGGGGGGGGGAGGGGGGGAGAAGGTGAATAACGAGGTGGAGGAAGCTATGGAGGAAGGAGGAAGGAGGAAGCCATAATGACGGGAGCGAAGTTGTTGATGATTGCAGCCTTACATCCCGCTTGATTGATCGGCTAGATGAAAAATTAAATTTTCGCTTTTGTGATGGATGATCCTCAACCTTATTTTCCGATATTAAAATTTTCAAAACGTCATTTTCGTGTTTCGCTCCTCCACGTTTTCCTCACTTCCTTCTTGGGTCGAGCAGGTAAATGTGTACATGCCTGACGTTTTTCGGAACCTTTTTGGGTATGTAGGTGAGTCAGCTAAGCAAATGTGTTCCATTAGAAAAAGTAAGGTATATACTCTCAATGAGTTAATAAACGTCACTCAGTATGAATCATCGCCCTTTTAGTATAGAGGTCCACCATGCTGACCCCCTTTCGGAAAATTCACTGCAATAGTACAATACAACCCAAACCTCTTATGAGAAAGAGAGGAAAATAGCCAAGAACGGCTCTTTCCCCTTGCTCGAAAATCAAGAATGGAATTTGGCTGGGAGACCCGTGCGGGGATTCGGAGAAGATGCGTCGAGCCCTCTGCCCGAATTCTCAGGGCTCTCTTTAATGGATTCCTAAGCTAGAATTTGTCAATAGTGCAACGTAACGATGACGTGTCAGACTTAAATATCGGGTGTGAGACGAGATGACTTTAGACGGTGGAGGATCCGGGGGCTGTCCACCAAATCAGGGCCGGAATCAGAATTCGACTATACTTCCCATTTTGCATCCAGTTCAATTAAGTATTATCAAATTAATAAATCTGACATGGCCATTTTATTTTGAGAGCAGGAAAATAATGGAAACTATCACAATTTAAACATTTTATCTCGAAGGACTATTGGTATGCGTACCTATATACGTATTATATACCTATATATATTCTTATACCTTACCTGCATTCTCCAAATACGCTCTGTACGTATTATGCACGATTGAAACTTACCTGAAAAATAAGAATTGGTGTTCATCGAAATAGTCAAAACCCTGCGGTACTTTATACAGGGGAGCAATACACCATTTAATGCATGCCAACTCAGGAAACAGGAAACATCCCTCGGCGGAAGGCGGGGGGGTGTAGAGCCTTAGCCACTTTAATTTAAAGTACGCAACCCTTCCACCTTCACCAGACCAATTGGAATAGTACTCTCGATACGGCACTGCTCAAACTTCGGGGTGATGATGAAGACTCAACCCATGATTAGGCCCGCCCCCTGTCCGTCAGACAGTCAGCCAAGAGGGGCGACCTCGCCATACCTCACGCTCCAAGCATTCCTCCTTCCTACCTACCTAACTACCTATCTACCCACTCCCAAATTATCCAGTTAACGCGACTCTCGAGCCCCCACCCTCCAAGCCCATAAAAAATTGGTCCAAATTGTACGCGTCATTTTCGCCGTAAAACTAGCCAGAATCAAGGACTTTATAGAGGACCCTATATGGAAAGGCAGTCTGAAGTCTGACCAAACAGTTCCGCTGACGAACTGCAGATGAATGTACGGTATAAGATACGACAAATCAAATAGTTGATTAAGGTCAATAAGAGCAGCCCTCAAAGGGTTATCAAGGTGTTACGCCGCCACGCATTAGCAAGGGTCGGTATAGGGAAGTATACTGTTTCCAAACGTTTGAATGGGCGAATATCCTTAAACCATACCATTATGTTATTTATTGTATTTCCATAGACCTATAGTCCAAGTCAGGCTGGGAGCATACCGATAAATCATAATTTCTTGAAGATTTTCAGTTGACGCCGATTCGGATTTGGGTTCCATATCCTACCATACGCTAAAAATGCCAATCCGACCCTGAGCAGATATTTCCCTGCTCAAGAAGAAGTTTTGATCAGCAGAATTGCAAGAAATTATGACTCATCGGCAGGGGGCGGATTTTGCATATTTGCATGTTTTTTATTTTAGCTTTAATCACATGCAGACTTCGTATTTACACGTTTCAAAGCCTGTAGAGCCCAAAAATACCAAAATCTTTAGTGCATATTTTGCATGTTTCGGGATTTTTTTCAATTAGTGCATGTTTTAGGTTTTAACCGCATGTTTATGCATATCTGACTGACTCAAGTTAATTTCTTATAATCGGAGAAATATTTATGTCCACAAAATAGGCACTTCTGTTAATTGCGTAAACCCCGAGCATGTTGGTCGAAATTTACAAGATAAGGATTCTATTTTGGGATTACTGGGTACAGGTATTTGTCTTGTTTCCTGACTGGCCATCTCCGAGGTCATCGACTCGGGTCGAACGGGGTGGCAAGGTACAATTAATATGGATATTAGCACTATTCTTAACTTATGGAGAAACAGTCTATGATTTTGTATATTGTTAAGTAGGGGTGGTAAGGTAGGGGATCCTACGGTTTTGCCTTAGCTCCCTTAGGTACTCATTCCGCCTTCACCAGCCGTGGTCAGCGCGCACATTTAAGTGCATTAATTATTTTTTTGTGCCTCTCAGTGGCCGAGTGGCCAAGGGGTCTGTTAAGTGTCCTGAGAGGTCGGGGTTCGAATCCCGGCTGAACGAAAAAAAAAAATTCCGCTTCCGACATGGATGTACTGGCTTCGGCCCACTACTAAACTGTCTTCGGCCCACTCATATTCGGCTTCGGCCAAAAACATCTAACAAACCAACTCATCGGCGCATATGTTCTCTCAACGTCGCGCGTAAAAAAAAAAAAAAAAAAAAAAAAAAATCGTCAACTCTTTCTGATTCATTTATTGTGATGCCTAGCCCTTTTCCATAAGCGGGTACTTTAGTCATAGGAGGGCCTCTTTCAAGCGGTCAAGGCATCCAATTAAAAAAAAAAAAATCTTTGTCTACCTACCTATATAGGGGAGATTGCATTTTTAACTGCATGTTTAACTGCATATATCGAGTATTTTTTACTGCATGTTGCATGCATATTTCGTCGATTTTTAGTGCATGTCGATCCGCCCCCTGCTCATCGGTATGCTCCCAGCCTGACTTGGACTATACCTATACAACTGCATTAAGGCGATAACAGCAGAAACGCAGGAGATTAAAGTTCCTAATTAGACTCGCATAACAACAGATGAAGAGGTTGTTGGGGTAAAGTATTCATAAGGGCAGGTCGGGTGGTAAGTCACTAAGCACTTAGGTAAGTAAGTGTGGCGTTAATTAGATAAATTGCGGAAGCTCGGTGCCGCCAAGTTGGAATTGCAAAGCAGACGCTCAGACTAATTGGCGAATACAGCAAGGTGAGCTCTACATTGTTACCCCGGCTTGCAAACTTCATGGTGAGCGGTGAGCGTTACTTTCCATCTCCTTCGGCCTCACAAATATATCCTTTCTGTCCATATCAGTTACATTATTCTAGGATCATTTGAAAAAAACATAGGTGCGCCTTTATGTGTAAAACCTTCATATTATAGAAATTTCAGATTCATCCTTTCGATCTTTCTGAAGTATTGTACCGAGGGGTTAATCACTCGTTGAGAATCTTGTTGGGAAATCTTTATGAAATCTCAGGGAATCTTGGAACTTTTTGGAGTGGTTACCTCTTCGGGGTTCATCCTTCTATGAATATCCTTGGGAATCTTTGGAAATCTTTATGGAATCTCAGTGGAATCTCAAGGAATCTCTGGAGTGGTTACCCCCTCGGCCCCTCGTGTTGTACAGTATTATACCTACATCTCGTATGTCATTATATCACCCAAAACTATCATTATATGATTATGTTTTCGACGAATGTTTACCCGACAATAATTAATAAATTAATAATGATAATAAAATCGCAACTGTACAATAGTTTCTGATGTTACATTAAATTGCAGAACACATACAACACAGTGGGCATCAGCAAACAGCAATGTTTGGATAGGCATAGTGATGTTCAGCCACATCATAATACCAAACCACAAAACTGAACAGAATGGAGAGGTGCGGTGTATGAGTACTGTGTGCTCTCCAGTCAAGAGCGAGGTCTTAACGTGACGTAGAGGAGGAGTTTTCCTAAGGTCTAAGAGGACAAAATCAAATGTAGGAACCCTCTTTTGGGGTCTCGGGGGAGGGTTTAGGGGGAGGGAAAGGAGTGGGTTCGTAATTTGATCATTCCAGATTGCACACTGCGGCTGCGGCAGTCCATGTTTTTTGAGAATATTAAATCGTACAGGGGGAAAGGGGCGGGTGCGTGACAATTACGTCTGTTTGTCTTGCCCCTCGACTGCTGACAGACGTCACTTCGTGATTGAATGGGGCGGGGAGGGGGGGCTCAGCCCCCGGGGCCCCTGGGAACAAGTCAAAACTCTGATCCAATTCACACTTGCCCTTACTGTGCTTTGCCTGATTGATCAATCCGCTGACAACCTATTGCCTATCCTATTGCATTCACATTAGCGCATTTTAGGGACCACTTAGGTATGACCCATGCAGCATTTCCGGACGCCAGGGTGAGGTAAAATATCACGGGATTTTTCTAATTTCTACTTTGTTAGCAGGCGCATCAAAGATTATGGAACTATTTTTAATTTTCGCTTAGGTAAGTAATGAGAGGAACGGCAAAAGAAGGTTGTCCTTTTTCAGTCACTTTTAGAGCCACTGCAAATCCTCTTTCCAGGTACGTAATACGAGATATGATAGCGATGGTGATAAAGTGGTAGATCACCTATCTAATTTTAGGCAACCTATTTAGAACACGGCTGGAAAACGTGTGAAGTGAAGGCTGTAGAGGAGGTGACACAAAACGCCAAAAAAAGCACCGTATGATCCATGAGAGGTTTTCTGAGCAACAGCGTGCCTCAACAAAGCCTGCTATTGTATACAGCCGCAAGGTATTCCAAAAGTTGGGTTAATTGGGGCACTGGAGCTCCAGAGTCGAGGGATGGAACTGGAGAGATGTTAACAAAGGATGTCCAGTGTTTTGTTTGCGTGCCGACTGCCGGCTTTCCACGCCAATAGTACTACGCATAGTTCTCCTTCATTCACGAGCTCACCTGCTTTGTTCTCGCTGAGAGTACCTAGTCTGCAATTTGCTACGTCAACACAATATTACCTCTCTATTTGTAACCTCGCTCTGCTAGTGCTAACGCAATTACAATTGCTGCATTACGGTTCACCAGTTGCCATACCTATGTACATAGTACCTTATTATTACAAGAGGTTCGCTGGAGAAACTGTGGAGGATCTGACTAATTGGCTAATGGGCTCTAATGAATAAGGGATGATGAATAGGTAATGAGAATGAGCAATATGCAAAACAAAATTGGTTTGTTTAGGTTACAGTTTGTGTTTCAGACTGATATCTGGAACCTGGACCTAGTCCTGAAAAAGCGGCAATAGTACTCTGGATGGTAGGTATTTTGGATTTTGTAAAGCTATAAGACAGAAGACTGTTATGGGAAATCAAAAATGCTTGTTATCAGTGAATGGTAATTTCCGTGCAACCGAAAATTGAAGCCAAATTTGTTTATGATAAGTAGAAAACATAGTTATTCACACATTGGGCTGAGGGTTTGGTATAGATAGAGTCCCGTGCAGAAATGACTGAAATTACGAAATAACATCGTTCCCACGGGCTGAAAAGGCATGCGTTGATACGTTTATACTCGGTTTTCCTCATAAGGAAAAGGGTAAGTACATCAATTAATAATTACACTTGAAGGATGGGAGGGAAGGGGGAGGGGGGGGGGAGATATCTCGCGGTGGTGGAGAAACTCAGATCGATGGAACGGAAAAGACTGTGATGGATAGTCCTTTCGGAGCAATCAATAATGAGGTTATTAATTTAGTGTCGGTACCTGGCAGAGCTTCTGGCAGCCAGGCAAGGTGGCTGGCGTGGTGTGCATAGGTACGTTACGTTGGTCCAGTCATTCTACAATCATCCATCAGGCTCCGTGGCATTTCTGCCCCGATACCTGATCGCGAGGACGCGGATTGGGGCGAGACTTGGAGTCGTCAGGTACCGTGACTCGTGAGGCTTTTGGAAATCTGGCACTTACAGTGGTAGATTTCCGAAAACTGAGTCCTGGGTAGCCAAACTACGAGTTCATGCAATTCCAATCCCTTTGAAATATTTCTGATTATCTTCCACCTCTATCACGCTCTATGATTCCGCACACTGGCCACGATAGCCTTCGGCTGTGCTAACTAGAGGGTGGTGGGGGCGGAAGGGTAGTGGCAATGTGACGTAAGAGGGAGGGGGTATTCAGCACTCGTCGATCACGTGACCATGCACGTGCACAGCACGCATGCCACGTGACCTGTACGCCCCCCTCCAGTAGATATCCGTCAGAGTGCATCATTCATGAGTTTCGCTCCTTGACGTTGCTTTGTAAAAAAACTTTTAACAGGTATATGATTTTCACCTGAAACGGAAAACTATATGAATAAATTTTTCAGAACATACTTTAACTAAAATAAAACAACATGCAGGTAGTATTATTCGAAATATAATACCTGAAAATAAGTACATCAGCAGCTTTATTTTAAAGGGAAGAGATGGGGGACAGCATAAATAAAAATATAAACAAACCTGGACATCTTTACTGGAGGCGCTATCGCCATCAGAATACTTACCTTCATATTCAATATATTCATTTAAGACTCTTAAAAACTTAAGGAGCAAAGGCAAAATATGTTGCAGGCCAGAGAGAATTCACCCATGTTCCACTTACAAAATGTGTACGGTCTGGTGCTTAAGCGGCTGCTGGATGAGGCTCAGCAGCCAGCAGTCAGCTTGTTTTTTCAGCTCTGCTGCCTTAGATAACCGGAAACTCGAGCTTGAGCCTGAACTAGATAATTGAAACCCCGGCAGAACAAAGAGGCAGACTGCGAGGCTGTGGTATCTTCCTAATCCAACAGCCACTTCTAATAAACAGATTAACGTCAAATCCTATAAAATTAAATTGAACTAAAACTGCGTGGTCCCCTTCTGTATAATGTTTCACCCTATCCAAGTGCGGTGGACCGCAATGACCCGCAGTGTAGGAAGACCGTAGCGCCCGTGCGCATCAGATCAAACGGTGGGTCTGGTTGGGGGAATGGTACCACACCTCCGAACGGTTTTCTGGCCGTTCGCAGATTAACGACACTGGGAACGTATGGTCCTTATCTCGCTGGTTTAGTACACGGTCCACTGCACCCAAGCGATGACTGTCGTGTTTCTTCTTTTTTACTTCGTCCCATATCCATGTCCATTTTCTGATTTAAATCTGTGAGGAGGACTATTTTTTGAACAGAAAGCAGTTCTGGATAAGCCAGCCAAGGCTAATCTGAATGTGAGAGAACTCATAGAAGTACAGAGCGTTGCCGAAGTCCATCTCGTACCTCTTCGAAGCCTGATGCGAGGCCGTGCCGCCCTAAATTACAGCGCGGACCACCTTCTTACCTTTTCAAATTAGTTTCCTATCGAATGTATAAGTTGTTTCCATAAAATACCGAGTCCCCCGCTGAGGTTGCATCGTTTCTCACCTCGGTTCGGCTACCAAATATGGGTAAATTGATAATAACTAATTTTGATAATATTCTCTTGCTTCCACTTCGGCCTCCGCAGTTGTACCTACCTACTGATTCCTAATGATTCCTCTGGCCTATTTCATTCAAATAAAGCTCTTCTTTCGATTTTACGGAATTATAGAATTAGGTATAAAAGTAGGTAGGACTGTGGATTTCTCAAACTCCTGAAGTCAACTTAAAGTCACTAGAAGTTGAACATATATTAGCGTGCCAACTTTTGGGAACACTGACCTTACCGGCTCGTAGAAGCCACCCTATTGTGAACTGAAGTTACCTATGCATAAGTACTAATAATTTCACCATGATCAAAACTAGTGGGAGGCCAAAATTATTTTTTGCATATGGTTATACCACGTGCGGCTAATCCACCAGAGTCGATATCTCAAAGTGTACGCGGTCAAAATTGAAATCAAAATTGAAAGGGCCGATAATGTATTTTCGATATCGAAGTTTCCATCTCCTGCAGGGATTTAGCCACCATCTTTCATTATTTTCAGATACCCATACACCATACACTATGGTATAGTCGGGCCTAGTCTCTTTACATGTAATTTTCTACAATACATTATATCGGGTATTCTATCCACTTTATCGACACCTATAAGCTTTTACTTCAGACGCCGAGGTACTGTCAGGCTATTTCGCAATTTTCCTTTTTCATCAGGTATAAAAGACAAATGAGTAGTACAGGTACGCAGTTCAGGTAACTGAACATTACTTAGGTACGTGCATTAACGTCCCTTTCTCTCCGTTACGTCGTGTACGCTTTTAAGTAATATAACGAACACAAATGACGGCAGGGTTTTTATCCCCTTTGTTAAGCGTGTTGGAAATATCCCCACCCCCATTTTTGAACAAAGCTTAATGCGAATTTGAAGCTGATATTATCCTTATTTAAAAATCAGCCAGGCGCTCTGACTAAAATGAACTCGTCGTCAGAAAATACTTATTTCCTGGGAGGATATTCAGAGGGGGGGCATTGTCAGAGAAGTCACTTAATGAAAAGGTGCCTTTGAAGTCTCACTTTGGCGTTTTGTAATGAAGCATTTTCACGGCTCTTTACGCCTGCACGTTGGCAAGAGTTAAAGGAGAAAGCAGCCATGTGGAGGAATACATCCTGAGTAGAAAGCAGAGCAGAGAGCTTTGTCTGGCTCGAGCTTAATCATTAGCAGCCCGGGCTGCAGTCAGGCTGGAAGCTCGGTCACTGATTGCAAAAAAACACACCCTCGAATTACCCGAGCTCCTTCTTGAGATCAAGACAAAATTCAAAAGAAAGGTTTCTTGAGAATCGCGAACATCAAGCTAAGTTTTCCCTTTTTCATTTTTCCATTTCTCTGAGTTCTCAGGAGAAGACACTTCAGAAATTACACAAATTTAGATAAATTGTTGCGAAGGTCTGTAAATTCTATAGGTTGCCTCGTAATGAAAAGCTGGCAATTCAGAGTGTTTACAAACTCTAAATCTAAATACCTACCTAGAAGAACTAGAAAACTGCTGTTGCTAAACCTAACTTTAAAACGTTTCTGTCAGAGATTTTATCGTAAACCTTGATTCTAAATTTAAATAATACAACAGTATGCAAGTGGGGAAGATTCTCTCTTCTGGAGACGGAAGGCGGTGTTACGAATAAGAGCAGCAAGTTCACAAAGTGCCCGCGATACCTCTATACAGGCTACACACTTGAGAAGAAACCTCTCGAGTGTAAACGGGACAATGAGTCGCAAACATTAGCGGCGAATTGGTCACATCATGGCCGGCTCAAGTGCGTGGTCAGCCTTCCCAAAGAAGAGAGTGACGAGGGTATTAGTTTCCAGTGGGCAGGGTGGACAATACTGGATAATTGGAGAGGCGCACAAGTGCCGGGCAAAGTGACTGCCATCGCGGACTCAGCCACAATCACTGCGAGCAGACTCCCAGCAGTCATCGCCGTCTTGCCCAGCTTACCAGCATTTTAAATTTCTCTTTACGAAACTAAACCAAACAATAAACTGTCAAGGTTACTTCTTAGGGGCAGAGTCTCAAAGCGAGTAAATAGGAGATGCATCGATGCCACCTACTTATACGGATAACGTAACTGAGTGGGCTCAGAAAATATTGAATTCATTTTCATGCGGAAGTGATACAGAAATGCTCATCGGAAAGTGTGAAAACCAATGGATGTAATACATAGATGAAAACACACGCACAACCAAATAAAGGTTTGTGTTATACAAGAAACAACAAGAGGAAGAGCTTGTAGTTTGTATATAGCAGGGAACAATCTAAAAACATGTATTGCGGAAGGAAGGGAGGAAGCAGGAAACGGCAGTGAAAATGAATTGGTCCGCGGAAAGCGCAAACTTCACTAATTTTCCGTTATTACTCAAGATATTTATCCGGAACAAGAATAAATTAGATAACATAAGCAAAAATATAATGAGCCTTATGGGAAGAAGAAACTTGAACAAGAGAAACTTAGCCCATATATCATGGTTCATTCTAGTCCCCACTTCCCCCATTATGCGGTAGTAAAACTTAGGGTCTACACGTAGACAAATTAGCTGACAACTTGCCGGGGCGCAAGGCTGTATGTGCTGATCCAACCATCCAAACAGGCTACTTAGAGCGGGGGACACAGCCTAAAATGATGAGGGCGAGCTTCTCCAGAGCATCACCAAGACGGACTTTCCAGCAAGTAGAGGAGGAGGGACAAAAGAGAAGGAGCCGTCCTAAGACAATGGGTCGGGCCATCTTGGGCATACATCACCGCAGTCTGCCCGCCCCCCCCCCCACCCTCCTAATGCCACCCTCGAAAACTACCCCAGCCCCGTAGCCTCCTGCTTTCCAGCTATTCACCTGAGGGTGTCTGATACAAAAATAAATTGTCATACACAAAAACTGCGTAAGACAGATATCCTCTGTACAAAAAGAAAGAGAATCAAATGATGAGGAATTTCTTTTACACAATGGTAGACGAATGTGAAAAGAAGCTGTAACTTATTATATTATAATATTAAGGGGGATGAAAATTTTTATAAGTCCGTCTCGGCAAATATTGAAAATGTGTCTTGTTATACATTTGTTTATTTAAAACTAGGGGTGCCTAAGACAATTTCAAGGAAGTTGCAAAAAATGTGAAAACGGAGAAATTGCGTCTTTTCTCAGTTGTCCGCTGTTTCTTGTAAATTATTATAAAACAACTGAAACAAAAATAAATACTAAATTTTAATTTTTGTTTTGACAGTAAAGAGTTGTTGGCTTTCCGACCTCGTAAACGGAGAAGTGAGAAATACGGAGCTTCCTTACGGCACTGACTGAATCTGGGAGCAGCATGACGTGAAGAGTGTGAAGCGGGGCAAACTGTTTCTCACAAAAGAAAAGGAATTCGGAATTAATATTTTAATAAGTTGCTCGCACTCAGGGCTTAACGCAGTGCCATGATTGTTCTGTTGCGTCACTATGGAGACATCCAGCGGTTGCCTTGACTACAGATTCCGCAAGGGTTGCTGGGCGACCGATCCCTGCTCTTCCTACTTCCTATCCGCGCAATTTTTGACTGGTTTCCCCCAACTTCTTCCTTCTTGGGCCTTCATCTTTTGTAACAAGTACTTAAGTAGGGGCTCTATGGCCGATTATAATCCTAAAAGAGGAAACTGCACGGTTAAGTATAGTACGGCCAGCCTGAAATGCCTGGCCCGAGGGCATTCTGTGTAAGGTGAACAGTGCAGAATACCCTCGGGCCAGGCATTTCAGGCTGGCCGTACTATATATAATTTTGATCGCTTGCGCGTTTGGTATATGAAATGCGGTCGACTTATACTTAGGTAAAGATTGACAATATTAGGATTTTTATAAAAAGTCATCTGTACTTCCCTGCTCTTAAGGGTACTCCTCCTCCTTGTACTTGTACAATAAAAATTTACCTCTGCCTATTCCGAACAAGAGGAATGTAATTTTTTTGGGATCCGCTCCTGTTGGCAGGTGAACCCTTCTCCACCCCTCCTGACATGGGAAAAACAAATGGAGCCCCAAGGCGTCACTCAGCAGTATCCTGTATGATGGATGAGGTGGTTGCCCCACCCGAATCCAAATAAGAACCATCCGCCCACGAACAAGTGACCCAAACCCAATTTCTACTTACAATGGAGGGGCCAGAGGTTGCTTGAATAGGCCGGTTATGCGTGTAGCATGCTGATCAACAGTTGTCATTCAAATAGCCTTCACAGGCAGGAGACTCAGGAGGAACCTTGAATTTTAAATTCGTTAATCCCTTTTGTTCTACCAGGCACGTCCACAGCCTGCTCGAGTTGCTTGAACCAAGACTCCGACTGCCGGATGTTTAGAGAACCAAATTCGCCTTTTTGTATCTCGACTTTCGTTAATTGGACGAAATTTTATTATCATCGGTACACGCTCGCATTCCTGTTTCTATTCCCTACATCCCTACATCCAAGCAAAAACTGTCAAGATTTATACAGTAAAAAAACCAAAATTCTGAAAACTGCATTTGAGGCTACTGCCACTTTTTTCCAAGTCAGCAAAAGAGCGATGTTTTTGGGGCTCGGTGACCCAGTCCAGTTAAATGTATATTGCATGGCAAAATCCAGCAAACTCGACCTGTGATTTTCGACAGGACCATTCACAGATCGGACAAAAGCATGGAGGAGGAATCCAATATTCGACTAGCAGGAATTTTTCGGACGGCTGCACTCACACTAGTCTTTGGGTGAATAATCTAAGAACAGGATGCGCTCAAATTCAGATTTGTGCTGTGGCAAGGGAAGGGTGGTTCCTCCCCTAGAACGAGCGCCAAGCGGAAGTGAGCTGTGACGGACAGACGGATGCATTAGTCGGACTTCCGGTCCCCCACAACCCCTACTCCTCCCCCCACTCAACTCAATGTTTAACTTACGTAAACTAACTGCTGAAGTCGCCATTAAGGTTTATGTGAGTCACTGCGCGAAGGGTGCATTCTTTTTATTCTAAGTTGCCCCGTTTTATTGCGGAAATCCCCAAAAGAAATTGTTAATTTTTATTGTCTTTATAGGGTGAGTTCGACGACCCTCAGTTAAGTTCAGTTAGCCAGTCATCAAGCCGATCAAGTCCGTTAACATTACACTATATGTCAATATCGAGGGGTTAACCACTCGTTGGGTATCATTGGAAATCTTTATGAAATCTCAGGGAATCTTGGAATTTTTTGGAGTGGTTACCCCGTCGGGGTTCATCTTACGATGAATATCGTTGGGAATACTTGGAAATCTTTATGGAATCTCAGGGAATTTCAAGGTTACCCCCTCGGTCAATATGAAATATGAATTACAGGTGGCCAGTTTTAGAACCTAAACTACGAATTATACAGAGTAGGTAGAAGTATCCATCGTCCCCTCAATATCAATTCAACCAAAATTTCTTCTTCGACATAAATCTGGAATAAAAACAAAGCAGTTAAGAGTTTTTGGCGTGCTGCAAACATCCGTGAAACCATTTCCTTCCCAGAATACACAAAAGATGGATTGAGTTCACCTCGGCAGGAAGAAACGTGTAAGGTTTATGGCTTATGGGGCAATTCTACGCATGATGCTTATACCCCCACTCCCACCCCTTTTCCTCGTAAAACGCCCCACCCCACCCCTCTTCTTCCCCACGTAGGCTTGAAAGCGTCTCGGAATTTCGCAAAATTCGCTTTTCAATTTCAGCCAGCAAATTTTGGAAGATTTTGGATAGAGCTATATTCGGAAGAAATCAGGAATCAGGTCACTCTTTTTACCTATAGGTAACAATACTATTGAGACACTTTAACAAAAAGAAAAATCTCTAACTTTTCACTTTGGCTTTGGCTGGAATGTGTTTTTTTTTTTTTAATGAAATAGATTTAATGGGTGTCTGAAGATCCCATTCATCGTATCGAAACCTGACTTTGTTCCGACACTATACCTATAATCATTTATGTCAGTGGCAGCTTTCTTCAAGCATGCAGGCTTCAGTCTTTAGATCAAGACCCTCACTGAGTTAACATTTAAAGTGTAAAACACAGAGATTATAAGCCTTAAGTTCTTGATAATAAGTTGATACATATTTAGCATTAGAGTTTATGTTATTTTACGATAATCTAAGTATGTCTTATTTGTGCGTGATGTGAAGAAGTAACGAAAAAAATAGAAACTTTCTTCCCCATCTAGAACCGCCAAACGAGAAGAAAAAATAAATGTTTTCCTGTATGGAACGGAAACAGCAATGGGTTTGCACGGTGGCGACAAATTTCCCGGGACAGACAAGATATAGAGCAGGAAGGACAGGAAGCGGTGCTGGAGAGTCTTTGGGCACGCGGCCAACTGCAGCTAATGGATCCTCTGTAGCCCTGCGGCCGCGGTCATCTAAATCTAAAACCACTGCGGCGACAAAATCATAAACCTAGAAGGAGTCAAGGAGCATGGGCATCCCTGTGTGAAATCGGGAAAATCACGGTAACCTTCTGATTAATCCAGTTATCACCTTTCAGCAGGATGAAGGTACATTTCGAAATTTCAAAGGATGTTTCCGCCAAACCTGCATGAGGGAAACCACTTACTCCGACTAATTCCTGCGGAGCAACGGTTTCATAAGAAAAAAAAGAGATAAAGTTTTTAGATAAGGCAAATTCAAGCAAGATGTACGAATTTCACAGCCTGAAGAATGAACTGCAGACTGAGTGAGTTGTTTTTAGGTACCTACACTATGTCTAGTCCAGCTAAAGCATAGCCGGTCACCCTAACCTTACTCCGACCCTACAAAACTACCCCAAATGCATCTCTTGTAGGCTCTGGCAGGGGTGTATGATGGCGCTGGTGATTGTGGTGATTAGGCAGCATACTCCCCACCCCCTCCCATCCCCATGTGTGCGAGAGCCACTCAACACCCTCCCCTCCCCCTCCCGGCCAAATACTTGAAAATCATTTAAATTCATTCCATCTACCATCTGTTAGCATTCGTTACATCGTGTTTTTCCCCTTTCCCTCCATTTTTTTGGAGTGATATATTTTTTAGAGCGTAGTTTTGAGAGGATGTTCCTGCAACTGCCTAAATTCCTGCCTAACTGAAACATATTCAGGTACCTTTGATTTCTGATGCACCGTAGCACACTTGTTGAGAGCAGGCGCGGAAAGATTGGCAGCTGCGTGCCGTGGACAATCAAGTTGTGATTAAACGTCTAGCATTAGATGAGCTTGGCTGAGAAACATCAGCTGGTCGACACGCTCTATCACAGCCACATCCCGTGTTTAATCCCATAACGGCCATCCCTATCCTAATATCACGATGTTTTATTGCTCCCGCAGTGCTATCGAGTATTTTTCATCACCTGAATCACCTCGCACCCCAAACTTGAGTGTTTCATGGCTAATACATTTTATTCTGACTATTTATACGAGGGTGTGGATTACAATAGTATAGTGGCAAGGCTCAGGACTTACGAAGAGGAGTAGGAGCAGTAGGAGGTACAACACTTGTGTCTATTCTTATATGGGGGAGGGGGTGAGATACCCAGGAGTAGCTACCCCCCCCCCCCACACACTCCACCACAAAAATGACACCACTGTATACAACAGAAATTTAGAAATACTGAGGGTAAAAACTCATGGACGAGGGGTAAACCACTCCAGAGATTGCATGAAGAGTTCCAAAGATTTTCTGAGATTCTCAACGAGATTCATGGAAAGATGCACCCCGAAGGATTAATTACTCCAAAAATTACCAAGATTCCGTGAGATTTCATGACGATTTCCAATGATTGCCTGAGATTCCCAACGAGATTACTGGAGTGGTTAATCCCTCGCTATAGGTAGATCGAGTGATTCTCGGCATCTTATTTATAAGGTACTTATATACACTTCACTTGAGCCACAAACAGGAAGGGCCAGATCAAAGGAACTGCCCGTTCCTCCACCCCACCACTCAAAAAACTCATTGCAAGGAGCTCTGGATAGAAAAAGCTTGGATCACTCTCTCCAGAGTTGATAATATCTCTTTGTGCGTTTGAAATGAAAAACAAAAACGCCAGCAGACGTAGAGGGGTTGAATAAATGGACGATACATGAGTAAGTAATTGGTGGGAGTTGTAGGGGTCCACTTGAAGGCTCGGATGGGAGCGGTGGAGGCGGCGGAGGTCCCCTTCTGCTCAAAGGCAGATGCGAGTTTACGAGTATACGTGTAATTTTCTGCTTTTTAAGTTCGGACAAAGCTAACGTTGCCGGAGGACCCGCACGGCCCCCGCTGACCGCTCAGCAGTCTGCCCCGAAAGTATTTTCTCTGGCCGGCTCCTAATGGTAATTACGCTGGTCGAGTTGGCAACCCTTTGCGATGCTTTCCCAAATGACCCTTGACCGCTCCCTGCCTCTCGTGTGCTGACCTCCTTCCCTCACCACCTACAACTCCCTATTCAAGAAAAACGACTGCTCGTTTCTCCTCTAAAGCTAATGGAAATGGCTGAAATGTCTGACTAATTAAAATTTCCGCTTCACTCATGTGAATGAGTGGTCCCAGCTCCCTTTTTACACAAACGTATTAATTTGAATTTATAATTAACTAATTTAATTTTACACAAACATTGGCTCTCTGATACATCAATATCATTACGTGAATTTTTGTATTCATAAGGATAATTTGCAAAGAACTCAATAACTGTGCTTGAATGTGATATTTGAGTGTGCTTTTGTGGTGTTAGAGAAAGGGAATACACCTGCAGGTAGAGTTCAATGAAATTTGAAGGCTACAACTTAGCGATGGAGACTACCTAATAATCAGTACAATCAGTGTTGACTGTTAGTATACTACTGCCTACGACTCATGACTTAAACCTGTATACAGTATTCCTATAGACAGTATACAGTATTCCTATACACACAAATATACGTACGAGTACGTCGTACGTACTGACCGAGAGATTGTATTTCTGTTAAGGGCGTTTAGGCAATCTTTCATATCATTCATTTGTGTGACCCCACCAAAATAAGAGGAGCTGACTCGAGCAACAACTCTGCCGCAGTGACTACTGGTGACGTAACAAACAACAAGAAAGAAAAAGAACCAAATAATGAAAATAAATCCGGGTGCGCTAGTTCTCTTCTGAAGAGTCTATGAAACAGTCAAATAGAGGGGAGGGAATTGACAATCAGACGCGAGGAAGCCAAATCGCGCGAACGCCGCCAAAGTCTAAATATTGTCCCCACTGATTTGCAGGAAACCCTTAAGTGCAGACTGCAGCGGTTCTCAGGCTTCGCTGGCGGGAGGGGGTAGGAGAGGCTGCAGCCCTGCGACAGTCATTGCTATTGCTATCTCATTTCCCAGTCCCAGTCGAAACGTTCATTCTTTGCAAAGTTACTTATATTTATCCCACTATCCCACTATATTAAAATTGTCTCGACCTAAAATCTTCAAGGGGGGTCAACTACAGAGATTCCGCATGTCAAGTTATAATAAAGGTAAAATCGCTGAGCCTTATGCGGCCGTGCAAAAGTTACGAGTTGCGGAACTCTAAGAAAATGGGGTAGTGTAGGGTTTCGGGGTTTCTTTGTGGCTTTTTGCATCTTTGGAGCTACAGTTGATCTGAATAGCTCATTTTATTCCTCATGAAATGCACTACAAGATTAACACAAACAAAACCGTGCCAGCTAACGAGATAAACGACTTTTTGATTGAGGAAAATGATTCTCGGAAATTTTTTGGTTTGTAGCGCTGTTTAGTTTTACAATTTAAACACACGCCAAACCGATAACATTGTAGTTTTTTATAAATTTCTTATTCGGAATGAATCAGGCTCTAAGACACTGCAAAGCTTACCCCAAACTTTGAAGAAATATCCATTTCTAAGCGCATTATTGACCATCATACGTTAAAAACCACTAAAAAAATTCTACAGAAACCAACATATCACACCGAATTCTAAAGATGAACGAAATAAAAAGGCATATTAATGGATGTCATTGTTTAAGCTACAATTTGATATGCAATACATGCATAAAATGTTTTGAGAAAATACAGAAAAAAAAATATTTAAAAAATAAAAAAAAACTGATTTATTTTCGGATATTTGATTTCGCGCCATTTCTAGCAGACGCCAAGGGCGGTCAAAGGAAATGCCAAAGGAATTTGGAAAACCTTGAATTATATTAAAATAAAAACTATTTAATTTTTTATATCATTTAATTAAATACATAATTAAATTTAATTAAATAAAGCTACTAAAGATAAAACTATTGCATTTTTGACAATTTATAAATTAACCTTTCAAAATTTGTCATAGAAAAGTGAGTTTGTTACAGATGAGACAGAGACTATTGGTTATATGGGACTGTGGCTTCCAAACTTAGCTATGTGGTTTTAGAGCAGTGGTTCCAACAGTAGCCTATCATGTGTGGGGGTCAGGGATCGAATACTGGCGGGACTTTTTATTTCATTTTTTTCTTTTTCACCGGTAAGTAGATAAGTATATACGGTAAGGAAGTCCTGGCGATCACTCTCTCTATAACAAACACTCACTCACTATAACGAACATTCCCTCTTTATAATCTACATATCTACAACCTTCTCTTTATAACGATGTCCTAATTTATAAAGAACACTCCCACTTTATAATCTACAACACTCTCTATAACGAACATTCCCACTTTATAATCTACAACTCTCCCTCAATAACGAGGTCTCTCTCTATAACGAATATTACCACTTTATAATCTACAACCTTCTCTTTATAACGAAGTCCTAACCTATAACGAACATTCCCACTTTATAATCTACAACTCTCCCTCTATAACGAGGTCTCTCTCTATAACGAATATTACCACTTTATAATCTACAACACTCTCTCTATAACGAAGTCCTAATCTATAACGAACACTCGCACTTTATAATCTACAACACTCTTTATAACGAGGTCCCTCTCTATAACGAACATTCCTACTTTATAATCTACAACACTCTCTATAACGAGGCCCCTCTCTATAACGAACACCCCCACTTTATAATCTACAACATTCTCTCTATAACGAGGTGTCTCTCTATAACGAACACTCCCACTTTATAACCTACAACACTCTCTATAATAACGAGGTCCCTCTCTATAACGAACATTCCCACTTTATAATCTACAACTCTCCCTCTATAACGAGGTCCCTCTCTATAACGAACATTCTCTTTAACATGTAACAAACTCTCTATAACGAATATTCTCTATAACAAACACACAGCTTATATAATTATTTTGATGACCCAATTTTGATGAAATTTGATGTACTTACACCTGTCTAAGATCATGGCCAAGGGATCCTTTTAAGTTTAAAGTAGAAAATTACTTAAGAATAATTAAAAATTCGTGTTATTGATTAGTCGGATAAGCAACAAGAGCTCAGTTTTCAATCTATAACATTAGGAATTGATAAGTATGTTGGCAAATGGATCTTTGAGGGTTCTTTGGAATAAAATTACAATTAGGAAAAAATTACAGCAGTCTTTGACTGAATTTCGATCGATTTGGCTCCAATCCCAGTTACTGACGGATTATTCTGAAATTTAGTTATAGGTAGGTACTTTTGTTTAAAACAACGTTACTTAGGTACTTAAACATTTGTAGAGTAGAATTTCGTAATTACCTATGGCCGTTCTTTTTAAAAAAGTCCTCCAAATGAGAAACCACGTTTCTGAATGGTCGAAACTCCAAACACATTTTGCAAACTGAATCTTAATAAAATCACAAAAAAAAACGAAAATTTGATACTGAGTGAGAAGGTTAATTGCGGATATTGTAGGACCCTTGATTTTTTTTTTTTTTTTTTTTTTACTAAAAAAGTAGGTAAGTAGGTATGGTGAGGTAAATTTGCTCTAACGCCGTTCGTTTAATAAAAGTTTAGAGGGCGTCAATCTAGCCGCAGCGCGCCGCGGACGACCTTCATAGAAAATTAAAAAAAACCATGAGGCCGAAGGCCCAGGTGTCTAGCCCCACGCAGTGGCGAGGTGAAGAGCAGGCGGAGCCTGCGCTTTAGCTCGTTTTAATTATTTTATTTCTCAATCCAGTAAACCTATAGTAGATACATACCACCTTTATATTGAATGAGATTTGTATTTACGTTTATTTGTATCTACTTGTACTAATGTATTTATTTTACGTTTAGGAAACAACCACTAGAGCAACCACTGCAGTACGGCTTATTATCGTTGAGACTATACTAGGCCGGACAAATCGTATTTTCCAGAATAAACCACTTTCTTTGACTAAGGGAATCCTGTAAGATCATGGGAAACGTACAATATATACAATTTCAAAATCGACTAAAAGACAATAAATCAGAAAGTAAGTTGCAGCAAATATTTGTATCAGATGAAAATTTTATTATTTATTTGTAACGATAAGAATCAAGTTTCCTTGCGACAACTATTCGATGTGGTTCCACCCTATAAGCTAGCCAAGCACCCCTTGTCGTTCAAGTTTTCAAGGAGGTGAACCACAGGAATTCGTTATTTCACAACGAGAAAGGGGGACGAAAAAACAATCTACCCTCCGTTGCATCAAGAGTGTCGGGAGCTGGGAGCCTCGCAGGCTGAAATGGAGGAGAGGGGACCCTCGACAGTACTTGTGGTGCGATGAGGACTTTACCGTGCTCGCAGGGAGGGCTTCAGGCGTGAGTAGTATTCTGGCATGCACCTCGGGGCTCCGTACTGCAGGGAGGGCTTCAGGCGAGAGTAGTATTCTGGCATGCACCTCGGGGCTCCGTACTGCAGGGAGGGCTTCAGGCGAGAGTATTCTGGCATGCACCTCGGGGCTCCGTACTGCAGGGAGGGCTTCAGGCGAGAGTATTCTGGCATGCACCTCGGGGCTCCGTACTGCAGGGAGGGCTTCAGGCGAGAGTAGTATTCTGGCATGCACCTCGGGGCTCCGTACTGCAGGGAGGGCTTCAGGCGAGAGTAGTATTCTGGCATGCACCTCGGGGCTCCGTACTGCAGGACAGTTTCTGACTGAAGGTCACCATCACCCTGCTATACCTAGGATTCTATATTATTGTAAAAAAAAGAGACAGTAACAATAAAAATAAAATAAAGTTTGAACAATATAATAATTTCTGTTATTTTACCTATATAGGTACTGAGGGAAACAGCCATGTTATAGGGCCGATAGGATAAGTCAAAAATAGCACAAATGAACACAAAGCCATGCGCATGTTCAGTTATCGGACTTTCTTTTATGTTTACATTCTCACCACCAACATATCAAGAAGGATTTCTTTGGTGCAAATATTCAAAATTTCCCATGATTCTGAGGTAGTGGTTTTTGGAGAAACCTGTCCGTCTATCCTACGACCTCACCGTTCGATCCTTTTTGATGAAATTTGGTATTACAAAAAGATAAGATAATTCCAGTCACATCAGGGTTTGACTCTTTCCAAAACGTCGTCGGATTCTTTATTAACTTTCTTGCTACTTACACGTGACGAGAAAGTATCTAGTATCAAGTGCGTGGGCTCAAAAATTTGGTAAAGCAGGTCCTGGTTTATTTGGTAAGATATTCACATTATTTCTATCAGTATAGATGTACGAGGTACGAGATGAAATAACCCATCACGTGACCATTTTCGAGAGCTTTTTGTTGTTCAGAATGTTCCCATTAAATACCCATTAAACCAACAATATACACGTTGAAACCATTAACGAACAGGAAGTTTAATCTCGAAAAACCAACACGAGACATTACAGCATAAATTCGTTGGAAAATATCTCAGCTCCGAATAGCTGAGATTTTTTTTTAATTTTCGAAAACATTTTTCCTAGAGATGAAGGAAAAGTCTGAATTGGGGGAAATAATGGAGTTGGGGGTTTTCAAGGGGCAAGCGAAAGGGGAGGGGAAGGGGAAGGATGCTTCATCAGCAATGGCTCGGCAGCCAAGGGCCTCTTTGGGCGCCAACGCGGAAAAATAATCTATCCAGTGCTGACCATGCCTCTCCGATATTTTATATACATGATTACCTGAAGTTTTTACATTTTGCAAACAGCAGAAAAGTTAGGGCAGTGCAAAATAGGGAGTATTTTAGTATTTTATAATACGGAAAAATTGTTTATATGACATGACTATACCTACTAGTAGATATTGTGGTATTTATTTCTCTGATTAAGAAAATTATTTAACCTAAATAGCAACCGGTGTGTACCAAATTCCCAGGTGATTATGATCAGTTCAGGGTCAATTCAAGCGCACACAAGGGGTTCTCAAGTTGAAGCCTAGTGCAGCTTGTTTATAATGATTAATATAGGATAAGAGAATAAAGTATTAAAAAAAACGTGAGAACCTTTAACACATAAGCGTTGAAATAGGCAATCTTTATTTTAATTTTTTTATCAGAAGAGTACCTATATTAGGTAATAGGTACATACGAGTAAATAAATTCATGCAGCAGGGGGAAGGAACCGCGTAGTCCTTTCAAAAAGGAAATAAAAGTTTTCTGTCACTGGTGTTAACCGCAAAGCGCACAATGAACCATACTGGACCATGTACGAAAACACCCAGGAATCAGGCATTCCCTGACTATAAGGTAGTTTTGAGATTAATGTGGAGATACCTTATCCTTAAACGAACTGTGAGCAGGACGCGAGGTGAGTTGCACCTGGGTGAATTATAGCGTGTAAGTGGATTGCAAGGACCGGAAGATGGTCGCTCCAGTAGTGCTGGGAACCTGAACCTCAAGGGTCCTTCACAACTCTTCAACCTTCAGGGGGACCCAAAGGTTGTCATAGGGGCACCCCAGACCAAGCACATCTCCGCGTACCATTCGACTGCGAGCTCACTTGTAGGGGTGTATAGGGAATTCTCTGTTTTCCACGGCAGGAGTCTATATCATGGAAAAACTGTGGTAACGGGAAAAGTATGGTGTGAGATTTTTCCAATGAAAGATCCCCAGAACCGAGGGGGTAACCACTCCAGAGATTCCTTGAGATTCCATTAAGATTTCCAAAGATTCCCAACGATATTCATAGAAAGATGAACCCCGAAGGGGTAACCACTCCAAAAAATTCAAAGATTCCCAGAGATTTCATAAAGATTTCCAATTATTCCCAACGAGATTCCCAACGAGTGGTTAACCCCTCGCCCAGAACTATTTCCAACGATGGCCGACCAATCGAACGAATAAATGAAACAACATAAAAACTTAGCTATTTAGCTCTGTCTGAATATAGGGATTGTTTAACTGAGTATACCACGTAAGGGAAGACACACCCCTTCAAATTTATTCCATTAGGCTAAGGTGCCTAAAGGAGTCGAGATACTCCAGAAGACCGTCTGTAACATAAAGCAAGCTCTTCAGACTACAAAAGGCTATAAACCACCAGCCTCCAATTACAACATCACAAACTATCGGATCAACAATAAGAAAACTAACAAGGGTAAAAAGTAATGGGACAAGTGTAACGTGGAGGATAATTGTATAGGTAATGTATAGAGACTGGGACAATTGATCCCAATGGCTTGACAATGGGGCTGTGCAATTGACCATGAGACTGAGCATGTTGGACTACTGATATTGTTACTCTGATTTTCTCGGCCAATAACGAACGTCTTCCGGTCTTTTTCTCTCACACGAGATGGATCACCCCACACTAACAATGACATCATATTACAAAACCCACTTTAATACAAGGATGAAGTGAGAGGAGGATACCGTCAAATACAGGTTTGTATAGGAAACAGAAAATCCGAGGCGTTAACCACTCGCTGGGAATCTCGTTGGGAATCATTGGAAATCTTTATGAAATCTCAGGGAATCTTGGAATCATTTTGGAGCGGTTACCCCTTTGGGGTTCATCTTTCTATGAATATTGTTGGGAATCTTTGGAAATCTTTATGGAATCTCAAGGAATTTCTGGAGTGGTTACCCCCTCGAGAAAATCTAAAGTCAAAAACTGGTGTGAGGATCATATAGTTTGGGAAGCGACAAAGGTATAGATCATTGCAAAATCAGATCACTACTCGACCCTGTGAAAGTACGTAGTTTTTTATGTGGTACTTAGCCCAATCCCCAAAATCTCACATGGGTGAGGTGCGTGAAAACGGCAGGACGCTACCACACCGCCCGCAGTTATTGCCCCCAGAGCCCTTCCAGTTGTCGGTGGGTGGTGGCCTCCAGTTCAATTGGGAAACAATGGTCTGGCTTTTTAATGACCTCTTTATGCCCCTCTGCGTAAGGACTTGAGCACTTTAGCAGTCTTTGCGGTATTTGATGGTCTATGTTCAGTGTCAGGTTTAGCTTTTAGCCATCATGAGTCATGACTAGCCGCTGCATCAACCGACTTCACACAGGTTAACGTGACACGATCCTCTAGCCATTGTTCTAGTTCTATTCATCCATTCAGTTTCGATGTTTACCGCTCACTTCATGAGAGATTTTCATTGAAAATCTGTCGTGAAAACATGCCCGCTAAATATCATCCAAAACGCCTTTCTGTAATAATACTGTGCCCGCACATTGTACATAAGCATAATACAATAGTTATGCACAATTAGACAATATGACGCGACGCGTGATGAGAGAAACTTAATACTATTCATTAGGGTAAAATGCCGAGGGACCTTTTATGTTTTCACTTTTCATCGATTTAAAATTTCCGAAAATTTTTGGAATAAACTTTATTGAAACGCTCACGCTATACCATCGTCGGATAAAATAATGCACAACCTGCCCTGAGTAGGAACTGGAACAGTAACAGTATGCTATGTGGGTTTGCATACATACGTACGTGTGGTACGGTTGGGTATATGGAGGAAAGCGGGGATCCAAATTGGGCATTCAGGACGCGATTATAGAAGACAAACACGTGGACTGTTTCGCTGTTTGCTTCATCAAATTTCCATGGCCGCATTCAGCGCAGCAGGATCATGTTTGCTGACCCAACTCCAGCTCAAACCCTTTCTTCCTAAATGCTTCAGGCATTTCCTCGGGGCTCACCCGACATACCAATTTAAACTGCCTGAACAAGCTACGGGTAACAGAATAATGAACCTGGTTTGTTGATTTGATAATTATATTGTTTTCCTGTGGTAGAGGAAAGGTAATAATAATCCTGACCAAAATTTGGTCTGATGATTTTTGCCTTATTGTGCATCTGTTTTTTGGTTCAGTCACTGTTACTCATGCCATGACAGCAACAGCAATGACCCAATGTACCATCCTTTTTCCCTCAAAAACTTAAAAATGGGTATAATTTGAAACAGGAGAGTCGCCAATATCTGGATATGTATTGGCGTCTTTCTAAGTCGTCGCCTTCGTCTGTCGTCTCCAAAGTTTTCGCATCTTTTGCCAAATGTCCTTTCTTCTAGGCTTCCAAGACTTTTTATTTCCGTGAACTAATGTATTTTGGTTCATATGTTTCATTCCTCTGGAGAGATGGGGAAAACTTGGCTCGACTATTCATGTGGAAATAAATATGGGGACATTTCCGCCTCTCCAGTCTTCGCCCAAAGCCATTTTCATATTTCACTTCTTCGTTAGGAAAATGAAGTGGCAATGAGACGGAAACTTTGGTACCATTTCTTAAATTAAAAATTTCTACATTTTGTTTTCGTCTTACCATAAGACAAGTTCATGTTCATATACCTACCAACTGACCTCCGGATTCTTTCTTCAAATCCGGGTATATTTTTAGGTAAACAAACTCAGAGTCATTTTTTCTTGTATTCGGTTTTCCCCTTCTCACAAGGGAGGGGATGATTGCGGATAATTTGAGCTCCCGGGATCCGGATCCTCATCATGTGCCTGACTCTGGGGGGGCAGCCATCCATTACACAGCGGGCTGCAGGCTAAGGAGGCAAGTTACGAGAAGGGCGATAGCATCTAAATTTGTCAAGTGCATGGAATGCCGAATGCCCCTCCACGGGACTTCCACCATCGATCGCGGACTACGCGCCTGCGTGGGAGGGGGCCAATCCCAGCAGGTGCTACGCGCTGTTGCCGCTTCCCTCGAACCGTAGATATGCCTAGGTAGGTACAAATCGGCACTAAAATTCCAAGACACTAGCAACGATTATCCACCCAAAGACAGAGAAACATAACAAACCGCTCAGCGGAAGTCACCTATGGTCCCAGTCTGTGGATCCTGCATGGCCGTCATGACATGATGAGGTCTGACAATGCTCCCGCGTCTCGCAAACAGGATAAGTAGATGGGGAACCCAAGCATAGATACAGTTGCTCTTCTGTGAGAAATTTAGAATCTTCAATGGGCGTCAAAAGGCGGGATGAAATTGCTTGTACAAGTTAGGGGAAATTTTACAACTGTTTTCATATACTTAGGGTGCGTCCCACCATGCCCAGTTAAAATTTAACTGGATATTTTGTCCTATGTTTACCATGTTAAATTTAACTTGTGAGTTAAAATTTAACATGGTAACTCTCCAGTTAAATTTTAACTGGGCATGGTGGGACGCACCCTAATACTCTGAACGCCACGCGAACATATACCTACTCGGTATCGTTGATAAAAAATTTCCGAAAATATCCTATCAGAATCGAATCTGAAAGTGCAGGTGGTATAGTCCAAGAACGGGGGGTAACCACTCCAGAGATTCCTTGAGATTCCATAAAGATTTCCAAAGATTCCCAACGATATTCATAATAGAAAGATGAATCCCGAAGGGGTAACCACTCCAAAAAAAATTCCAAGATTCCCCGAGATTTCATAAAGATTTCCAATGACTCCCAACAAGATTCCCAACGAGTGGTTAACCCCTCGTCCAAGAATGAACAATGAACATACTTTATAGGTATACTCACTGAAAACAAACGACAGTGAGACGCATTATGTAAGACAGACACGTCTGAAAATGACGGGAGAATATCGACGTCCTGCGAGCACCTTAAGTCTGTCTCATTCGTTGGTTTGTTCGCAATGTCTCTGTAGGTGGTCTTCGGAATAATTACACGCACAATTAAGAAAGGAGCCATTAGCCTTCAACTGCAGATGTCCCTTCAACCCTTTACTTTCGTTATTCCCTCCAGGGAGAAATGTTTGTCATAACGTAATAAAAATACGATAGAAGAGGGTGATTTTATTATTTATGGGGGCATAGGGAGGGGGTTACAGGAAATCTGAGTTATCCATCTATTGTTATAGTTTGGATATTCCTGCTTGAAATCGAATGCATTTCCTTTTCGAAAAAGATGGGGAAGCGAAAAAATTATGTCCTCGTCTAAAGAACAAATAGAAATTAAAGTATCTGATAAACATTTATAAATAACAGCCGAGGGGTTAACCACTCGTTGGAAATCATTGGAAATCTTTATGAAATCTCAGGGAATCTTGGATTTTTTTTTGGAGTGGTTACCCCTTCGGGGTTTATCTTTCAATAAATATCGTTGGGAATCTTTGGAAATCTCTATGGAATCTCAGTGGAATCTCAAGGAATCTCTGGAGTGCATGGTTACCCCCTCGATAACAGCTGTGGCTCTTTATGCACCAACTACCTACTACATTATTGTCAAAGATATCAGTAATGTGTTGAGGATTAGTCAGAGCTTCATCGGTGGATTTGCAAAGCCAAAAGGTACACCCAGTCACTCTTCACGAAACTACAATTTATATTACATGATTAGAGGGAATTTCGTATTGACAGAATGATAAGTACCTATGGGAAACTTTGACGACTAATCAATAAGAAGCGTTGGGGTCTAAGGGTAGATTGAGGCGTCAAGTCAAATATTCAGACAGCTCTGACGGAAGTGAAGCCAGAAACTGAGGAGGGACTCAGCGACTCAGCCATTCGAATTCGAGATATGATTGCGGCGCTCGGGCTTTCAAAGACTTCAGCTCCAAAATTACTTTCTGGATAAGCTGGATTAGGGGTTCGGTGCAGAGGAGAGATTATGACAGAGTCCTTACTTGTTTCTCTCAAAAAAGGAAAAAATTAAAGGGGGGATGGGCCCGGCGCGGTCGGGTGGGGCAGCAACGTAATGACACTGTGCTTTGTGCAAGGCTGAGAGGTCCACGCGGGAAATGAAACTCTTCCAGAGAGAAAAAAGGTTCATTTCTAACAGCATCCTCCCTCATTTGGGCCCTTTTTCTCCTTCTCGAGAAAAGCCTCGCGGTGCTTGATCCGCAACCTAACAAAGATTATTTCCCAATATTGAGCTTTCGGCCAGCTCCGCCATTTTCTCAGCTCTACTTAGCTTTGTGTGAGGAATTAGATCATACCAGATCCTTCGAATAGCCTCCACGCAATCAGCGGTTTAGCGGTTTATAGGGGCCAGTAATTGATAAAAACAGGAGACGATCTACTTTTTTACGACCACCCCAAGCTCCCCTCACATATATTTTTCAATCGAAATTTGTCTCTTGTAATCGCTGCCAGGAGAAAAAATATTTGAAAATTATTACACTTACGTTTTTCCTTTCAAGGAAAATACTGAAGAAAAGGTATAGGTACAAAAAAAGGTCTCCCCGGCGGGGAATCGAACCCCGGTCTCCCGCGTGACAGGCGGGGATACTGACCACTATACTACCGAGGACTGTAATTGACCGGCACGTTATGTCTCATAGTAAGTCGTTCGGGATAATTCGCTCGTGGGACATGTCTGGAAATTTGCAATCTTTGAAAGATAAAGTTACGAAAGACTTCGACTTTCGTTTATATTGAGACGCTTCTCCACTTGTGGAAAGAGTCAAATCACGGTATTTGGGTAAATTATTTACAACACACCCCACACATCTCTTCTGCACTTATGTATTATATGTGCAGGGATGTGCGCTTATGGGACAGCGGAGCTGGGAAGCCGCCCCTGCCCGCACCGGTACACAACACAGAGGAACAGAGGGACCCACCAGGACCTCCTGAACCGCTCCGGAGGAAGGAAGTAGTCCATCAGCGCTGATAAGATCAACTGTGTGAGGAGCCGCTTTGTCTTGTGATTGGCCAGCAGGGCGGGACTAAACAAGCTTATGGCTCTCCTCTGCAGCCATGCCATGTGGCTCCCACTGCCCCGGAAAACCCCTACGAAAATTATCCATCCCCGATTTCCCACCGCACAGTCCACAAATTACTAAGGTTAAGAAAGTAGAGATATGGTTCGAACACTTACCAGTATGAACAACTTCAATTTTATAGAAATTAAGGAACTTCCTATTAAAAGTTCAAAGGCATTTGGCATTTGAGAATAGAAAAAGGGCAGAAGTTTGTGGCTACTCCATTACGCAAGTAGGTATAACAGCTTTAACCACTTTACGACGAGGATAAAGAACTGTGCATTTTTCTACTCGAGGGGAGAAAAGTACATCGCCTTATCTTTAGGACCTAAGTGTCAACAGTTCGGACGAGACTTTCGGTATAACTGTCCCCACTTTCAAGAACAAAATTCCAGCAGAATTCTTACACTGCGGGAGTGTGGTTCTTGCTTGGGGCTCGAGGCCTCGGCGATCGCTTATTCTGGACAAGTAGTGCGCTGAGCTGAGTGTCAGAGGACGGCGGGATATTGCCCCGTTAGCTTGCGTGTCACGTGTCTTGCCTCCAGCCGACAAGTCGTCTGTAAATTGCCTGCTTGGCGGTCCGTGCACGGACGCGGTCCCTCTTCGCGATTGGCCGGACGACTATGCACGCACGAGGGATCCCCACACCTCCCGACCCAACCTGGAGGCCCCCAAACAACATGGGGAAGGGGAGGGGACACACAGACCCTTGCAAATTTGTAAGGGGTTACTTGTTCCTACAGTTCGAGATTTGTTTACCTTGTTATATACGCATGGGCATTGGGGCATGAAACACTCTACAGTCCGAAAAGTCAGGAGTAAGGGGTTGCTTACCTTCAGTGCAGGTGAATGCTAAGAGCCACAGAGGAACCACACATAATCCTGGAAAAGAAAAAAGAACAGATTACCTCACAGTACTCTTAGACGGTAGGTATATGAGAAGACTTCAGCAATCTTGACTCAGAACATCAGGAAATAGCTAAAGTAAGTTGAGAATGCGAACTTGGAAGTAACGTTCGAAGTTCGGACCTATAAGGACCCCCTTCCCTGATCTCGCCTCCCTCCCATCAACTGTCATCTCCACCGCCATATTTTGGGCTACTTCATTGTGGGACACCGCAGGATACCACAACCCCCAACCCCCCATTCCCCTCCACCACCCTCGTCCCTCTGGCTGTGACATTGGTATAGCCCCACCACCCCAACGCAAGCCCCTGCGTTACAGCTTTTCCTCAACCAAAGTTGTTTAATTATCGCCCCTGCCCCCCTGGAACGAAAGTTTAATTTTTAAAAGTTGAAAAATATTTTTTCCTTTCTACTTTTTTGTTTTTGAGAAATATAGTCCCTACTCATTTACCCCACCACCCATCATCCCCGTATACGCGACTCTTCTGTTCATAGAGTTTACTCCAGCTTCCTATAACATGCATTTATTTTGATATCAGCACTAGGTATGTAATAAGCATGGCGACAGGCCCACGGAAGCTTGCGATAGATAGATAAGTGAATCAAATAAAGTTAATATAATTGGAGCGGCTGGTGGAAAGTGGAAACTTCAGCAATACATGGAGCATGAGGTACTGGTTCTATACCGGCCCTTCCCTGGATCTTCTGATACAATTTAGCGGTATAATTGGATTGAAAAAAGGATGCCTTCTCGTCTGACGTCTGACCAGACGAGCAGTGTGGAATAATAAAGCCGGAGAATAATATTTCTGACTGAGAGTGCAGTCAGCAGTCAGCAATCAGAAGCATAAGCGGCATACAGTAAGCACGACAGCGCTCCCCAAGGGCCTGTACAATCAGATAGAGCCGACGTGATCATTTCCTTTGAAGTTCCAACAGAAAGATTTCATCTGCGGGAAATGAACCCTCTTCCTTACGCCCCTGTTGCCGCGCGTTCAAAAAACGTCTCTGCGAGGATGTTAGATTCAACTTTCAAATAGGGTTGGTTCCTTATCAGTTATCATTCTTACAGTGTGGTAAAGGTACAGTGTGTTAATTATGTACAGCAAATGACAATAATTACTTCGTGAAAAAAGTATTTGTTTTTACCTTTTTACTTTACCTGTATACGGAGTATACGTAAGGTAAAGTATTGTATTCGTGCGGGCCAATTTTCGGCAAACCTCAACTTTGAACCGTCATTGCTCCCAGACCTCACAACCGATTGGAACTTGCATATACATTTCGGAAACGTCCATGCCTTCGGAATGTGAAAACCAACTCACTTTTTTCATCCGATGAAAAGTTTGCCCCCAGGAATTTTTAGAAGAGGTCAGGTACGCCGTGTCAGTACGTATGTATGTATGTATGTAGCTAGCTAGCTAGCTAGCTAGCTAGCTAGCTAGCTAGCTATGTATGTGGCATTGACCTGGACGGCACACTTTTCAACCGATTTTCTTCAAAATCGGTACTGACCTTTCTAAAATTGGAAGAAATAAAAATCCAGAAGCCCAGTTTCCCCCCTTTAAAATTAAGGGGGGTTACCCCCCTAAAACACCCCCAAAAAGTAGAAAAAAAATATTTGCTCAAAATCGGCTCTAACGATTTCGATCAAATTTTAGACAATTATAGAACAAATAATTACGAATCCAATGATACCACCCACTACCCCCGCATAACTCCCTGGCCGCTAAAAAAGGGGGGGAAGTCCCCCCTGGACCTGTAAAAGGGCGAAATCAGTGGATTCAGTTTTTTGTGGTATATGAGTAGTTCTGGATATGACACGTGACAATGGCCATACTCGTCACAAATGGTATATGGCTTATTTCGAGCCTCCCCCCCCCCAGGGGGGGGGAGGGCAATTTTGAGTGACTTTTAAAGTGCGGCTTATGGGGTCTCAAACTGTTCGGGCGAACGTTGTGAAGCAAGTTTTTGTATCAAAAAGTTTTTCTGAACGTATCCAAGCACCCCACCCCCTAAGGGGGGTAGATTTGAGTGATTTGCGAAATATGGGTTGTGGGGGCTCAAAATGATCGGGAGATCGTTCTGAGGCAACTTATATGGTCAAAATGATTTTTCGCCGCACCCCCCCCCCCCCCCCTATGGGGGGAGTTTTGGATACTTTCCAAAGTACATTGTATGGGGTATCAAAATGCTCAGGGAAACGTTCTGAGACAATTTATTTTGTCGAAACGTTTTTCCGAGCTTCCCCATCCACCCCACCTCCTTTTAGGGGGTAGTTTTGTGTGGTTGCCGAAGTATGTCGTGTGGGGTCTCTAAGTACTCGGGAGAACATTCTGGGACCATTCCTTTCGTCAAAAAGTTTTTCCGTCTTTAATCATTTAACCAAGGGTTTATTTCTAGGAATCACGCAAATAAGCAGGTAAAGTTTTGTCCGACCGTGTCGTACCGCTTGTTTTAATTTTATCTACAATTAGGTGGGTTGGTTCATTAAGGGTCCGCTATACCTGAAGGTGCATTTTTTGCCACCCATAAGATTAACATTGCGAGCGGCGATTCATTTTCAAGGTTTACCCTTGGTTGGAAAGACACAAAATTTTGCATGTAACAATGTTCTAGGGAGTGTTCGAAGCAGATTTCCCATTTTTTTTACTGGTTTTCGAGATACAGCACTTTTCTTGAGGTATGCGATGCTAGCATTTGCAAAATAGTTGCAATAAAAGAAACCAGTGAGAAATTGGGAAATCTGCTTTGAACACTCCCTAGAACATTGTTAGGGCTAGGTACAGGCAAAATTTTGTGTCTTTCCAACCAAGGGTAAACCTTGAAAATGAATCGCCGCTCGCAATGTTAATCTTATGGGCGGCAAAAAATGCATCGTCAGGTATTGCGTCCTCTTAAAGTAAAAGTAAAGCCATGTTATTTCTCGTTGCCGCACGTAGGAACTATACCAAACTATACCAAAAACAAAACTGAAAACCTCGGCCCTCGGCCAACATAATGGAAATGAACAACTTTGATGTAGTCACAGGGGAATGAAGTAATTAGCAAGAGGGACGTGTCGGTTTGAAAGGGTGCGGCAGTGAATGGACAGGGTTGTTTGGGGGCCCAACAGGCAGGGCGAAGGGGGGGGGGATTTGGCGGTATGCTCGGCCCCGTGTGGGTGGGTGGGGCCATCCATCTGTACATCACATTCACGGGGGACCTACATGGACTGCTGTGGTCAGCCACATGGGGGGCCCTCCTCCCTCCCCCCACTGCAGCAACCCTACAGCGGCAGCACCGTCAGCTATAGCTAATACTCCCTAATGCGAGAAAAGGGGGGCGGGGAGGAGAGGAGTTGTTAGAAGTGCTATGAATCCATAGTTGAACATCTAACATGAAATTCGAGACACAACCTCCAGTGAAACCCTTCGATTGGTGGCCATACATGTAAAGCACTGGATATTTGTCACACATATCTAATCTAATCACCCTTATACCTTCCAAATGTCCAGTTGGCATTGATCATCAGTAGTTGATGAACAGTAGAAAATGAAGCATTTATATTTAGCTCATGTATCTGTCAATAGCAAGCAAGTTGTTTACGCCCGTGGCGGAGATTTTTGGCTGGCTTTTCTTTTCTTCTCTGTCTCATGCCTAACACCGCGTGATAAAGTAATAGATAAAAATCATGTACCAGATGACCCCGTATAATATGGGCATAGGCTAGAATAAACACTTCCGTGACTGCACATGGGAATTCCCGATTATGTTGGAGGGCGTCTCTATGAACCTTCCGAAAAAAAAAAAAAAATCTTTTCAAAGTAAAATGTAACCTCAATTCCCACATCCAGCAATACTGAGATAAAAGTCTCCCTAAAGAAATGGTTGTAAGACACCACCCTAGCTTGACAAGGGTACACCCCAACGCATAAAGTAAAAGGATGACGATCTTGGTCGACAGAGCTTCTGCCACCACGACGAAGGCTACAGCAAGCAGCCAACTTAATATTCTCTCATTAGGAACTGTAATTTATTACGGGCTGCGCTCGGTCACGTCCCATCACTCGGCTGAAAGAGACTGTCAAACCCTGGGTAGCATAACAAACACCATGAGCCGCGCCTCGCATAACTACTGCGGGAGTAAGGGCAAAATCAGCCTGATGAGAATACGGCCGAGAAATCAGGCTGATACCTATAGGGATCATTTATAGTTGCCCTGAGGTTTCAGGAAAGGGTGGGGTTTTTGCCGCGGGGAAAATTCGTCGAGGTTAGTGGTGGTGTTAAGAGTGGAAAAGTTATAAAACAATCATTCGGAAACTGCACGAGGTAATGTGAAATGCCCACACTCTAAAGTCTTCACTAAAATTACTCTCTTCCAAAAGTATAGACGGAGTAAAAGACGGAGTATACCAGACCAAACTGAGGTTACCTACCCATGCCTACCTCATTATTACCATAAGTAGATACTGCACATGCAAGTCTTGCCGAATACAAAGCCATACCTCAAGTGTTTTAGAATGATTGACAATGCCTTCTATCATAGATGGTCCAACATTCCAACAACAGCTTGAAAGGGGGTTTTTTTTTAATTCCATCTTGGCTGGAATGCACCTGCGCAGGTTGGCAGGTCCATAAAAGTGCTTGCATTCCAGGCGGCCTCTCGACGCGCGCTCTAGTTAAATGACGATGAGACGTCGCAAGTGCTTCAGCCCATAGCCCATCCGTCCGTGATTATTTTCCTTGCGCATTATACCCTCATTAGGAGGTCCACTCAGCCGTCCTGATTGATAGGGTCAAGTCTTGGCCGCCGCCGTCGAAGGCTTGGCTAACCGACGGCGTCCGAGAGCCGAGAGGCACTAGAGCTCTGTACCAGAAAGTATTGCGCCATGCCATGCAGTTGCTAAACCTGAAGAATGTCAAGCTTTTTCAATAGTTCTCCTCATCCTCGCATAGGTTTAAAACCCATTATTTGTGGTCCATATAAGTCCGTGATGTTGGGTGGGACGTTTTACCCACTTTTCTTTTAATAAGAACTGATAAGACAGTACCAACTCAAAAGACGTCAATACCGTTGAGTTTTCTGTGGCTATAGTGAACCCAGTGGTTCTGTAAAGTATGATGAACTAAACCTTCCATTTACTGTGTTGTAACAGGGCTTAGAGCCCGGTAGGGCCAGGGCAAGATTTCCTCAAATTTTTTCGACAAGCTGGACTAAAACCTCGGCCCTCTTGCTCGATGACCACAAGTCAGTTCCCTGACACCACTCACGGCATGACGTCGCATGGAAGAAAAGGATACGAAGCAGAATGGAGTCACTAAATATTTTCAGCAAAACGGGCGGCTTCGGAGTGTACTGGTTGACCAACGTTACTTCATCTCCTGCTTCATGGTCATTGCGAAAAGTCTTCCCTCCGTCACCTTGGGGCATTTCTAAGCAGGCGGGTGGCCCGGCGCCTGGCAGACGTTCATTACCATTACTCCTATCATGTCCAGTGTCTTGGAGTGTTTTGGTTCATGACTCGCGGACTGGACGTCGTGACGCGCGGCCTGTCACTCGTCTATGTCCCCGCCGAGGCGCGACGGACGCTAAGTCGAAACGTTTCTTGTGTTTCCACTTCCGGGAACGAATTAAACTCTAGTTTAGAGTTGCCTGTTGCTTCGGAAGAAAGGCCGAAAATGGGGAGTGCAATTAGACATTAGTGCACGTACGTACTGAAGATTAACAATTCATCACATCTTCGGCTTCAAAGAGCTTTTATCAGTTTTTTGCGCAATAAGACGTAACTACAATTGAGAAATTTTCAACGAATAAGAATCCATCAAATCATACTCCCCCGAACTGATTACTTACTTAAGAAGTTTAAAAAAAATAGAGGCGTCCGTAGAACCTAACATAGACTTTCGATGTTTAGTGGAGTATAGAACATTCGGCTCATTTCTTGCCATTAAAAATAGCATGCACCTAAACATAGCCCCAGATCCCAGATAACCACTCGTTGGGAATCTCGTTGGGAATCATTGGAAATCTTTATGAAATCTCAGTTAATCTTGGAATTTTTTGGAGTGGTTACGCATTCGGGGTTCATCTTTCTATGATTATCGTTGGGAATCTTTTGAAATCTTTATGGAATCTCAGTAGAATCTCTGGAGTGGTTACCCCCTTGTTGAAAAACTTCGTTTTGGTGAGACTGACGTAGCTCACACAATATCAGATAATATTGTACTATGGCTACAGGGGCAGTACAAAGAAAAGCTCTAGGGTAACTCCCACTCTTACCAGTTTAAATTGTCTTCAGGAGACAAATTATTTAAACTGGTTGTTGTTTTTGGTCCAGCGCCGATGCCTAAACGACCAGATGGGCTCGTTCTTCGGGCTGTCTGGTTCCCCGGGCCATCTGAAGCGTGTCCGAGGATGTCGCCGTGTCGCTGCCATCTGGAAAGCTGGCTAGTAGACAGCGCACATGTACCAAGCCAGGTACCTCCTCATCGTGTCAGGCGATATGCTTCCCCGCTCCTACAGAGTCCAAGCGGCCGATAAGGCGAGGCCCATAATTTGGTAAATCAGCCTCTTTTTTCGCATCATCATTGTAACTCTTAACTAAAATTTCTTGTTCTTGATTTTTTGTAAGTAAAGATTGGTACGAGAATCCAGAATGAAAAATTATTTCTTACGCTTTCTTTCTATTTGTCATAGTTTTGTGTAATCCTGTGGGTTATTTCCCAGAACAGTCCCGGACACATATAACATATATAACCCATTCAGTGGTCACAATGGTCATAAAGATATACTGCAAGACTGCAAGATAAGTGGAAAGAATCTAGCAAGAATGCAGGATTTAGAATTGGGAACTGGCCTCTCGATTTCGGCAGTAAGCGAGGGGGTAACCACTCCAGAGATTCCTTGAGATTCCATAAAGATTTCCAAAGATTCCCAACGATATTCATCGGAAGATGAACCCCGAAGGGGTAACCACTCCAAAAAATTCCAAGATTCCCTGAGATTTTATAAAGATTTCCAATGATTCCCAACGAGATTCCCAACGAGTGGTTAACCCCTCGGCAGTAAGAATAGAAAGAACACCATTTCTTGGTGTTGTTCTTGCATCGACCATTACTAAACTCCCTAAAGCCTTACCCATTAGCATCAGCCCATAATGACTAGGCTTCTTTAGCGATGTCCGTCTCAGAAAGTCGGCCCTAGGTCCAAAGTGGTTTTCCTGGCTCACGCTCACTTTTCCACACATTAAATAATTGAAGCGAGATCGAATCACGTTCGATTTACTCGGGAAAATTAAGATTCGCTTTGCTTTCGTTTCTTCGGCGTCACGTCGCGCGTGCGGCGGCCTGTACGATCTAGCCTCCTATAGGGCGGGCCAGCTCCAGGAAATTCAACAAATTCGGCCTCTGACAATGATTTATTGTGGTGGTCATCATGGCGCCAGTGCAATCATGGGCTTGATTATCCTTCATGTTAGGCGCTGGCCCTCCGCCTCTCGGAGCAATGGTCGTTCCTCAATTCCTCCATCATGTTACTGCGCTACATTACATCACATCTACTCCTAATACCGCGCAAATGATTAACTACAATACCATCAACAGACTCGATTGCCATAGACCCCGAAGGGGGTGGCGATTCTATAGTCTCTTTGAAAAGAACACGATGCCTTAATAACGGAATTATAGGAGTACAACAGAGAAACCTCAGTATACTTTATCATATAGTTATGTTGACTATAGGAGCATAAACATTGTTGCTAAACCTCAACCATCACCCAGGAAGGAAAATTTTACATTTTTATGAAAATCAGAGGTAAAAAGAAAAAGAAGTAAATGGAAGATAATAAAAATATTATTATTCAGATTTGAGGAGGCTGAAGGTGTCAATAATGATATCAATATCGAATTATCGACACTCGATATCTCGCCCCGCTTTCAATAATCCCTAATATTGAATTTTCCACACGAGCGCCTCCACTGGGGAAGAGCCGAGTCCCAATCAACTTGGCCGCTTCATCTTGTGGGTGGGGAGGCCAAGTTAGTGTGGATGAGCTATAGCCGTTCCATGATTGAAAACGTATTGACTTGAGAGGAAGGTGTTGGGGTGGAAATATTTGGTCAATATTAATTCTGCTCTGTTTAATTGCTACTGGGTGCGCGAGGGTGGTAATCCTAGTCCCACAAGACCCAGCCCCCGCGCTAGCCCCCGCTCAGCTTCGCTTTCAATTATAGAACCGTTTGCTTTCCAGACGGCACTCACCACTCACCACTCTATAATCGAGGCTCTCGAGTGTCACAACATGGTCTGCTGTCGCCTACAGCACCAACACACTCCTCTTATATTTACTTCAGCGGAGGATGCAGAAAAACGAGAGGTGAAGAAAAAGAAGAAGTATTAAACTTATAACTTACCAGAAATATCTAGCACGCCCCCACCGTTGTTCCTCTAAATCTCGACATTGTCTGTAATAGAAAATATGAGAAAAAGATCCCCTATTCCCTCTCCAGCCCCTCGAGCGCCTTTCCTGCAAAATCCTCTCAATTCCTGAATTTCCAGAACACCTCACGAATCGATCACGTTTCCAACGCCAGCTCACAAGCCCTTCTGCACACATTTCAAGCCATTTCAAAGTGAGCCAGCTTCCTAAAAAGTGGCTCTCTTTCAAACCGTCTTCACGATTCATTAGACCCTGAAAGCACGCGTTTTCATATTCCAAGGCTTGTATTTTCGCAAGATTGGCTTTATAAAGGAAATAATTTAATAAATATTTATTAGCAGCGAGCGAGAGAGTGAAGTAATTTTTAAAGTAACATTTTCGTCTGAAAATCTGAAATACCAGGGTGAGATCGGTTTCCTTTCCAAATCCAAGGTTTTGCTGAGATTCTAGGCGACAAAATTATAGAACTATATTCTGAAGGATACCTAGACAGGGGACTAGTGGACATAAATTTCTTCTTTCAACGGTTCTTAGGCCCTTCATGGTTTGTTGAACCTTTGGCGGCCCGGAGAAGCACCTGGACGTGAAATGGGTCAACCACCCAGCACAGTCAAGAGTTGCCGAAGCGGACGTCGTGACGGACATCCCGCCCTGCTGGAGTTCAGAGACAGCTACTGAGGCACTTCGTACTCAAGACAAAGCCCGGCCACAATGCGGACCAAGTCAATCACCGTGTAAAAGCGGACGGAAGAAAACACCCGCGAAGATGGAGAGCATCTCAAGTGCTTCACTTACCCAGAACCTGCAAAGCACCGGCATTTTACCAGCTGCCACCTTGGCTTCTTAGCTTCTCATCAAGCCACGAAGAACAATGCTGAGGAGACGAGTTGTTTTAGGAAGTGAAGTGCTGTGGTTGTGGTGGTGGTGGTGATGGCGGCATCAATGCAAACCCACAGCAGAGACGCTGAGAATTAACAGGGATCACGCTATTTTATCAATCCGTAGACAGAATATCACCTTCCAAAATTTAATGGAAAGAAAGCCAAGCAGAATTTGAAAAAGTCACAATAGGTTCCACTGTTCCTTAGTTGGTGTAAAATTGTCATCAAAATTCTATAACGACAACAGTTTCTGTACCCCCCTGAGCACAATAATTGCATACGAGAATAGGTGCTGGTCTTGTCGCGATGTAATCGATAGCACAAACAATTAACGGATCAAGAACGGGGAAAATCCAAGAATCTTTATTGAAAACCAGCCCCATGGCGATGGAACAAGCAAAAGAGATGATACTGAAGAAGCAGCCTACCTCATCTGTATCAAGCAAAAAACATAATCCGCCGCTGGGGCCCACCTTGCAGGCCCCTCATTCAGGCTCCCCCATGTTCTACAAACTTCTTTTGATTCTTGAATTTTCTTTTTATTTCATCCCAAGCCAGGGTTAAAGTTTATGGACAGGGGAGCCAGCTGGGGTCCTACTTTATTTCTAGATCTCTCCTCACTTCTTAGTATAGCATTAGGGGAAGAAGGAGGGGGCCTTTAAAGCCGGAGATGATCGTCCTAAGCGTGAGCTGTTTGCTGAACAACCGAGAGACGCAGGACTAGAAAATTTTCTGAGGTAAACTTGTTCCGGTGGGGTGGGGTGTAGCTAGGATTCTGCGCTCTTACTCACACGGCTTTATAAGAACATCCCCATCACATACCATTTCGTAAAATTTCACAACCAAAATGGTGCATGGTATGATAACTGATAAAATTAACTGAATAACACCATTAAGACACAAGCAGATTAGTTCCCCCCAAAGCTGAAATAGTAAGACAGACTCTTCAGTAGCAAAGGTAAAATCAGTGCTACCCCAGAGTCCAATTTTCACCCTAAATCAGGCCGCTGAGTTTAGTAGTTTATTAGATCTAAAGTCAAAGCCTATAATCACTTGGTCTTCATAAATTGAGCCCAGGTCGCCGGCCTCCAGACCCAAGCGGTACTTCCCTGAGCCATCGCCACTCGGATCAGTAAAGCAGGTACCCACGAAGTGCTCATTTCCCAGCCATGCAGCCGCATGCTCAAAGCTGCCGCCGGCTTTAGTTCCTTTCAGAGCCTTTTCATCAGAGCCTGGGAACGCCGCCCGACGCGTTCTGATGTCATTCCTCTTGCCAGTCCTCCCACCGCCACACTCTCATCCAGAGTATTTATCACTTAAATCCATCACAGCCAGCACGGCTCGGGAAACTGACGGTGAAACACTTCTTGCCATTAGGCCCCTTCCAAGGCGAATGGCGTGACCCGGGCTCGCTGACGCGAAGGGTTCTTGGTCTCACGGAAGATGAATCACAATGTGACAAGCTCACCTGAGAAATGACTTTGAGTCTTCGAACAGCCTGGCATCAGTTGCATCGCTCTTCTATAGTGGTTGACACCACACCAGGGTACAGGGATATCTACCGCAACATTTCATCATTAACTTAATGGATAATTTTTAATTGTCTGGATAAATTTTAACTACCACTACGCATTTTTTTTCGCTTAGGGCTTTTCATTTATCCATGCAATTATTGCACAATACCGTAACAATGGAGCATAGGGCAAACTGACTAATAGTCAGCAGCAATCTGGAAGGTGTTTCTTCAATTTCCCTAATACAAGTCACTCAACAGTCGTGTGGGAGGAACGCAGGGTGGGATCGAGGCGTTTGCATGAGTGCCCAGGAAAATTGTCGACACCTTGTCCTCAAACTGCTCCAACTGGGTACGGAGGCCGTATGATAGCGATTTAATGGTGGGTTGTGTCAGAGCGCGGCGTGTGCAGACATCCTGCAATTCGGCAAATTTCACGGACTCACGTTCTCTTCGCAGGCAGTGATGCAGCGGCTGTCTCGATTTCGAACCACGCTCCACTGCGTGAGAAGCAGCTCCACCTTCCAGTGCCATACTATACTTCGCAGTATACAGACAAGGAGACTCTTGTACCTTTACAGCTGATCATTGGGAATTGGGAGAGAATGAATCGGCAGTCCAGTCCCTATTACTTCCGATCACAAGAACGGGATCCTATATTTTGGTTCAAGTGCAAAGGCCTGAAAGCTTTGTAGCAATAAACATTTCACATTTCCAAAAAAAAACAGGCTCTACTTTGGGGAAAGGAAACGGATAAAAACGAATAAGTAATTACCTTTATAGTCCAAATTTCAGAATGGAAAAGAACGAGAACGGACACAGGACCGCAAATGAATGTCCTCTTAACTGGAATTCTCTCGCATGGATGTATCAGGTATAACGCATTCCTCGTTATTCCTTAGGTACTTATTGCCGTTGCGAATAGCAGACCTTGGTTGACCCGCGAATCTCTCAGTTTTATTTTTATACAGCTGCTATAAAAATTGTCGTATGACCGCAGGCATAAAAAGAAACAGACTCTATGCAGTCTTCCTAACTGACCCAAACATTGCACATGTCATAAAAAGTCAATGGTGAACCATTGAAAGAAATAAAAACCAAATAATGCAAGGTCACCGACTCACTGCGTAGGAATAAGGCATACATAAAACACAATTTAATGGCTATGAATAGGATTTGACTACGGCATTGAGAAGTTGCGTAACTGTTTGTATTGAGACGATCCCGAAAGCGCAGGTCCTACTGTTTTCAAACAAAGCGCCGAATCATAATCGCCAGCATGCACAATACGTCTGCACTTGTTCATTCTACTTGAGGCATTCACAGCAACAGAAAGAGAAAATCTGCGTACGGCCGGCGCATTGTCAATTTCAATAAGATCCGCACACCACCTTTAAATTATGTACCCTCCTGTTGGAACCGGAATGGGGACAAAAAACTTGTTGGGAGGGAAGTTGGGCCTCGGGTTGCGGAACATGGGGTGGATGTTATAGGGTGAACTAGCCGTTTCGTTACGAAGAGGGAACATGCAGCACCAAACGGACCCCAATTCATAACAAGAGCTTCACTTTAATAATTCCATACCGAATCATATAGCCTCAGTCATGTCCTTGCGAAGTATTTATGCAGAGACCCCGATTTTTCAGCAGTACAGCTTCAATTTCACCTATTTAGATATAGGATTAACACTCAATTTTTTAAGGGGAAAGTGGAAAATGGGCTAACTATAAGAATAAAAATTTCCCAGACGTCCAACCGAGGAAAAGTTAGAAATATGTACATAATTTGAAGCTCGCAATACAAGTTGTTTCGAAAATGCACCAGCGCCGCCAGTCACCCAAGTTTTCTGCAGAAGCGAATTTCTTTCTAAAAATGAAATTGAGGGGGAAACTGGAGGGAAGGGGATAAGCATGGGAAACATGCTGTCGTCATACGTCACTCATACGCCGACTGCTCCATGGAGAAGCCCTGTAAGGAGATGTCAAGGTTCATGGGGCGCAAACCATCCCAATCCCAATGCAAGTAAAATCATTTCTTCATGGAGTTTTAACCGGAGGCGCCGTGTTTTGCAGCATCTCTGTATTCGCCAGATCCGTTGAAAGTTAGCAGAAGACATCGTTTTTAGTTACTTACCGAGGGGTTAACCACTCGGCGGGAATCTCGTTGGGAATCATTGGAAATCTTTATGAAATCTCAGGGAATCTTGGAGTTTTTTTTGGAGTGGATACCCCTTCGGGGTTCATCTTTATATGAATATCGTTGGGAATCTTTGAAAATCTTTATGGAATCTTAGGGAATCTCAAGGAATCTCTGAAGTGGTTACCCCCTTGTTACTTACTGACTGTATACTTCGCAATGGCCACATTGGCCACTAACTGGGACCTGCCACAGTGTAAAGGTCTGGGCTCAACTGTAGATAGAATTTGTTTGTTTGTTTGTTAGTTTGGAAAATCTGTTCCAGAAAGAAAAGTATTAGTTTAATTTATAGTTTATCGCTTATTGTTTATAGAGTTAACTCAATATGAGTTAAAGGTAGACCGGAGCGTCTGTGGATTTGGCTATCTTCTCCATGGCTCCGGTCAACTTATATCCTTGCCATTTATTCTGCCATTCCATTAACAGAGCGTAACTGAAAAATTTTGACCATTCAACAATTGAAGAGTGGCCCGGCACAAAAAGAAATTCAAAATTTATAGCGCTACTCACTGAATACTGAACATCCGCATTTTCCAACGGCCGTCGGGAAGGCTCCGGAGAAAATCTACCTAATTACTAGTACCTTTATATCTACCTGTATTTTTCGATGTTGCTTAACAAGACACTTCGAGCATTAGGCAAAGCTAAAGCTCTCCATAACACTTGTATACCTTTCTACCGCAATGACGAGTAACAATAGTTTTGAATGACACCTGTACATCGTTGAGGTGGTCCTCGAAGCAATTCTCCGCATCATCCACTACCCAATTAACTCAATCCCCGGTGCCAAATTGGCCATTATTGAGACGTTTCCTAAAACCCATAATGTTAAAATTAAGTCATTGAAAACTTCGAAATGACATAATAATGTGTAATGAGTGCAAAGTGGAAACATTAAAAAAGAATGAGGGAGCGTTATTGTGGGGGAACGGCGGGAGGTCTTCCAGCAGGCAACAATGCCCTCCAGGAATGTCAATGAAAAAACGTAGGTAAACAAGTTGGCTATACGGAGTTGTCAAGCATACTGGGAGAGTGCAGGGTTGGGCAGTAACATGGAACTGAACAGAGTTATTCTATTTTATAAATTATATTTTTTGGGGGAATTCGAGGGGGTAACCACTCCAGAGATTCCTTGAGATTCCATAATGATTTCCAAAGAATCCCAACGATATTCATAGAAAGATTGATTAACCCCGAAGGGGTAACCACTCCAAAAAATTCCAAGATTCCCGGAGATTTCATAAAGATTTCTAATGATTCCCAACGAGATTCCCAATGAGTGGTTAACCCCTCGGGGGAATTAAAAAGAAAAAATTAATGTAAATTTTTGAAGAGATGAACAAGATAATTAAAAATCTTGACTTAGCGGCTGTAATGACTTCGAAATTGTATCATCTATTACAATACTTATTTTTACACAGAAAGGAAAATTTCTTTCCTTCTATATCGGTTCTCACTTCTTCGGTTTTGAGATACTTTTTATTAGGTTATATTTTCCCATACCTGTTTACAGCTGATCATAAGTCATAAGCCTAACTAGCAGTTAATTATTTTTAACGCAAATAATAATCTGAAGGGAAAATCCAAGTAATTTGCTTCGAATTACACTTTTTCACGTGCTTTTCCGTCCCTCGTTATAGACTTGTTGAATGTATTCTATACTGCTGACCTCCACTCCTCAACATCAAAGTGTGGCCTGCTTTCGGTTCCCCCATTCACGTCTTTGTGCTTCGGAAGGCACAATAGTACGCCGGCACCATTGTGGGTGGTTGTTCGGTTGTAACTTGTAAACGATGCGTCAGCCACCATTCACATAATATTGTGCCCTTACGGAGTGAACGACCGGACTGATTGTCATTGCGTCGCGCTCATTGTTCGATGCTCACCTCGGTGACCTGACTCAATCTGATTACGATCGCCGGTTATGTCAATAAGCTCATATTCAAATTAGTTTGTTACACTCTAGTACAAGGAGACAAGGAGGCAATACTAAGAAGAAGCCTCATTGTTGGCTAGAAGAAACTACTACTGGTTAGTATATGTATATTTAGTAATAGTACCTTTATTTCATTCTTATCTTCCTGCCATAGTTATGGTGGTATGTATCTTTCTCAATTTAGTTGCTTTCGAGGAAAATAGGATTAACTGAATGAAGTCAAAGTGAGCCCAGCAAATTTGGTATTTGAGTAGGAGACAATAAACAACAGAACGTATGATATAGGTGTCTGTTGTGAAAGATAAAGCCTGAACATAGCTTTGAGTTTGCAGTAACAGAACTTTAAGGGTCCGCTTAACCTGACGATGCATTTTTTGCCACCCATAAGATTAACATTGCGAGTGGCGATTCATTTTCAAGGTTTACCCGTGGTTGGAAAGACAGAAAATTTGGCTATACCTAGCCCTAACAAGTTTGTAGGTCGTTATCGAAGAAGATTTCCCAATTTTTTACTGGTTTTCGAGATACAGCACTTTTCCCCTTAAAAAATTGAGGTATGCGATGCTAGCATTTGCAAAACAGTTGCAATAAAAGAAACCGGTGAGGAATTTGGGAAATCTGCTTCGATGACGACCTACAACATTGTTAGGGCTAGGTACAGGCAAAATTTTGTGCATGTCTTTCCAACCAAGGGTAAACCTTGAAAATGAATCGCCGCTCGCAATGTTAATCTTATGGGCGGTAAAAAATGCATCGTCAGGTTAAGCGGACCCTTAAACTAAATTTCACCTTTACTAAAATACTGCATAGTCTTCTGACCGCTGATTTTAGAAAGCAGCGGCAAGCACTTGACTAAGCAGTTAAGCAGTAAGCAGTAAGCATCCCCTTTTATTTCTTTATTCCATTTTACCATTGACTGACTCTCGTCAGCCTCATTCAGCGCCATCTCTCTTTCTTATTCCCCAGTCTCCTCCTTCCAAGTCTCATTCAATATTTATTTAATTAGTAAAGATTTTCAGTTTATCAACTGAAAATTTTGTATAGAGCTGCAAGTTGTTAATTTTCAGGCGGCAGCTTTTTTCAGTTCAGATGCGTAAGAGAGTTGGAATCATCCGATGATATTATTTAATTATTAAGTTCCAAAAGTTGAAAGAATAGGTTTTCAGAAATTGAATAACCCAGTTTACCGTCACGAAGAAGGGGGATTTTTGAAAGATAGTAACGAAGACTAAATATTTCTAGCCCTTTTTAATCAAAGAGAAAACACGTTTGCAGCAATATTTCGGTGTCGTGCATGTACTGGAAATTCCGCGTAACTATAACACAATCTGCATTCTTTAATTGTTACACTTTTTTCTCCCAAACTCAGGCAGCTTTTCATTTTCGAAAGTTCAGTTGGTGAAAATCACATAAGGGTGAACTTTTTTCTTTTTAGCATTTTTTAAAGATGAGTACAGAAATAAAGTTGTACATAATTTTTAGGTGTACAGAAATAAAGAACAACCCTTGTAAATTGAGTGACTGCGCTCTATAAGGTAGCATAATGATGTAAGCTTAAACGCACTCGTATACAGGTTTTCGTATACAGACCTAAGTACAATAAAACAAATCCAAGTTCCGACAACCAGCGACACCCTGCAGGTTGGAGCTGTGGGGCTCCGTGTAGCGCGGGCTGCTGTGAATGGCGCGGGCACCCCGTGTCTTCGTCTTGAGTTTCAGAGCTTCCTGCCCTCAAAGCAGGGGGAGGGTAGGCTGTCGACAGACGTCCGTCAGTGTGACATGAGAACGGCCGTAACCCAACCTCCGATACCCAGCAACGGGCGTAACTCAACCTCCGGGGCCTAATTGCGCCCGCCCTCGGCCTCAACCTGATTGTCTTTGAGCGAACGCCCGTCCCGAAGAGGTACCAGCTCGGGTTTCGGCCCCCCTCAGTGTCCAGGCGTACTCCCCTCGGTTGGGGGGCCTTGCGTGGGAAACGTCATTACTTTCTACTTTTTTACTTTTCAGTTACTGTATCACTTTTCAGTCTAACAGAAATTTAGAGCAACCCTTTCTTTGTTTAATAGAAAACGTCTATAATGCAGAGGTCTATATGATAACCCTTTCCTTGGTGATGAAAATAGTTTTTGTGTAATATTCTTTTTCCTATAAGTAACAACTGATTGCAGAGACCTTTTGTTTTTTGCAGTAAGTAAAGGAATAAAGTAAACCACTACGAAAAATAAATCATTATAAAAAAATAATAAAAATGGTGAAATAATGTAGATTTCCAATGTTTGCAAACCTCTCAGCCAGCACAGAGCCGCCTCAAGAACAGCTAAACCACCCATAGGGAAATTCAGAAAACATAGCGCACTAGTAATGACCTCTGAATTTTTCTCCGTATATATTAGTGAGAAGTTTTGAAGTGCGTAGGATTTCCCAGTTTTCACTGTAGAGTGGTAAGCAAAGAAACACCTCTGAGCCGTGATGATTATTCTTCAGGGCCTCGTTAGTGCGGCCAAGGAGTTGCCTCACACAATTATCTCTCCCGGGTCAGGAAATAAAGAAGTTGTAAAAATATTTTGAATAGGAAAAAGCTGTGACTCAGAAATGCTTTCGAGTCATTATCTGCCGGATTTGAGCAGCAACAGCAGGGGCAGGTATATAACGAGACCTTCCCTCCTCCATTTTCACTATTCAGCTCATCATTATAAGATAAAAAGCTGACACTTAGCCGCGCTATAGTTGTATGGTGGCTCCACACACCGCAGATACTTTTGTAATTCCCTCACCGTAAGGTTTTCCCCTACTTCCGTCTAAATTCTATGCAAATGTTAAGAATGACAAATCATTAAAATTTAGAGCTGAGTGATGAATGCTCGCGTTTGAGTCTGTAATGAACCAATTTTCTGAGGATTTTCCCTTTTAATTAAGCACTGGGATGTGGGAAGATGTGGTTCAGCCGCGGGATTTTTGAGTGCTTTTCCGAGGGGCTTTTTTTTTACCAGATAATGAGGATTGCTCCTGGCATGCCCACCCCACCATCCAAGAGGGACTGGTAAAGCCGAAATCACATTCAAAAATTCTAATCTTGGTTTCAAATATTTATATCACAGTGATTTCATAAAATAAATGAGCAGCTAAAAGTCCAACCCGTCCATTTACACAATCTTATTTTATTTCCCATTTATTTGGAATCCTACCCAAGACAGGACATGTTTCCAAACCGTGAAATATTTACCTACTTCCGTAAATTTAACGAATTTTCCCTAAATAGACCAAGCAAGGTTTCAGTTATTTCAGGAGATTTTTCAATCAAAGCTCCAACGAGTCCCACTTATAGAAGTACATTATAGTATACAAATATCATCTGAGCTAGGGTGCTACAAAGTACTAAGTTCCTGCCTGGGATAAAAAGTAATCCATTTTTAATATCATGTGTCTGAGGGAGTACGAATATATTTTTTTATTCAAAAGAATACTAAGTAAATCTGTTCTTAAGATCCACTGATAATGTCCATAAACTTGAAAAATAGTTGAATTTTGATCTGTGTGAACTGTCAGCATTGTTCTAGAGAGCTAGGGGCTCTGCTACTGCTGTGGGATGGAAAAGTGAGGGAGTATTATCCCTATTCTTTTTACGAAATGACAAGAGCGTAACAACGTCCGGAGAGAAGCCTTAGGGTGAAAATAAGGGAACGGAAGGCAGCAGGGACAATTATTCCAAGTAATTAAGCAATGGAACACTCGGAGCGTTTCAGTGCCAGTAATTAAGAGAGTTAGTTGTTCCTTTCCCCTTCCCCAAAATTCTCGCGAAAAATACAAAAGAATATTGCCAGAAGGCAAGAGCTTTCACGCGATGCCCATTTTGGCAGCGTCTGCCGTATATCTTTACCCAGCACGTCATTTGAAGATACGAAAATTTCTTATAAAAAGTTTGGTAATTTCGATTTCTTCATTTATGTTCATCTGCTGTACTGTATGAATGAAATGCTGGAAGTTCTGATTGAAATTTATTTTCCTTAAATTGTCAATTGCAGACGAAAGTGGTAGAAAGAACGTTTTTAGCGACTAGCGAGGCTGAAAAAACTGAGTCTGGTCAAAAATTCAAAATAGAAGGCACAAAAAATGAAATGAAGGGAGATAGAGGTAGAAATTTTCCAGCAGGGTATACGAGTATGTAGGAAAACCATGCACTGTAACAAAAGGAGGTAAAGAAGGTAAAAAATCTTTTCCGAGCTTCTGTTACTTTTCGCATTTTTTAGCTTTGCTGACAAACTCCAAAATGGTTTACAGTTCTAAAATTTTTGGAATATCCACTTACATACACGTATAGGTAAATGATTTAAAGCATATTTGCATAAGATATACACCTAGGAGAAAAATAAAACCAAAATGGCGGATGGAACCTCCACAGCTTATTAGCTATCGAATTCTAAGAGAAATCCATGAAAGTTTTATCCTCAGGGGATTGGCAATAGCCCAAATTTTTAGTGAGCTAAAAACACTGAGCCACACGCTAATTGAAAGAAAATGAAGGAAAGGATTTTGAAGAAATCGCGAGGAAATTAATATTCTCTAACTCCGTGATTTCAGATAATTACCAACACCAACGTTCCTCGGAATAAAAAAAACCTGATCCTAATTACTTACTGAAAAGTTTAAAAAGAAAATGAATTTCCCTGGAAGAAGTGAAGTAAAATTTCACTAATTTTCTTCTTTCTAATTGATGAAATTATCCCCCTTATCTCGCCTGCCCTGGGCTGGAATTAAAAATGGTCGACATGGAGCAATCAGCAGTAATTCAGCTTCAGGGTGCGAGGAGCTGCTCCCCAACGACAACGACATTACATAGGCGGCAGCTTGAGGGTGCGACGAGCTGCTCCGCAACGGCCTTACATTGGCGGCAACTTAAGGGTGCGACGAGCTACCCCCCAAACAAAATTACATGCGGGTTTAGGAGTTACGGAAGGGGAGGGTCAGCCATGGCCGGACGGACACACTTGGCAAAACCTTTCTTTTCGAATAAGAGAATCTGCAGCAAACCTTAAAATATAATACAATAACTTCTCGCTAAGTGGGAAAAGTATACGATCGCATTCGAGGATGGTCAGCATCTGATTTTTCCCTAAAAATATAGCTGGAAATTCTATATAAATTTGCTGCCCTAGATATAATTTGTATAGAAGACATCTGTGGAAGGGATTAAATTAGATGGCATATCACCCTCCAAACTCACAACTTGAAGAAGAAAAAAATTAATTTAGAGAAAAAATGGCTGAAAGATGGGTTTAGGAGAGATTCCCCTGGTTTCTTTGTGCTAGAGATGGGTCCGGAAGATTTCGTTATCTAGTGAGGCCCCCACTCGAGGGTGGTTTCGGGCAAGGTCTATAAATTCTAATGTTTTGTCTCGTGTAAATGTGAAAGGATGAAACAATCTTTCGAGACGTCAAATCATGACACCCTCTCAGAGCCCACCGCACACTCACACACTGATTGGTCAGCGTGGTTTAACGTAATTGTCAGACTCTATACTTTCCAGTCAAACGGAACTACCTCTAAAATTGATAGATCTTGGGCTTCGGGGGCCTTTCCATACCTCAATCGCCAGCCGATATCAAGCATGTCTGACAACTCTGTTTACAAGCCTCACAGCTGGCGAAGCCCCCGGGCAATGTTTACATCAGCTACAACCCCTATTCAAAGGAGCCGAAGGAGCAGCCTACACGTACCTGACGGGTCTTCTCTTCGACACCTTGTCAAAGTATTCCAAAGGTTGGGGATCCTCAGATGTCTGAAAAGCATACCGCCCTCTTAATTAAAATAAATAAATAACCTGGGGGTATAAAGGGATGGAAAAGAATTTTGGAGCAATAAGTAGAAACCTACCTGAAAATACAACAAGACGCATTTACAACGCTTTTTATATGAATGTACCCTTTTCGTTCTCAAACACTGGTCCCTAAAAACGGATTCTTATTTAGCGAGGATTCCCACAGGACATATTACTGCACTGGGCTCAGAATACCAAAAAAGCTCTCATTTAGGGGAGTCAAAACAAACTTTTAATTCTTCTATGTGCGATTTAACAAGAAAAGTTTAAAAATACGTTCGGGTCGAAATCTGCCAACGCCTTTCTACCTTACTGAAAGGAATTTTTTCAGCGATGGTCTATAGATGAGTATTCTGTCCTGCGTTGTGGGAACAAGCAGTGTGGTCCGGGACAGCGGGGGGCAGCCCCTCGATCCCCTCACTTCTGATGAACTGTAGGAAGCATGTCCCGTCACGGCAGACAAGGCCTGTACGTGCTCCACAATCGTCACCAGAGTATCAGACCCCTGAGACCTACAAAAAACCTAATCGTTTTTCTTAATTCCCCCTGTTGTGACACATATACCTCACTGGGAAAATGGTGTTGCGGGCTTAATGCGTAGTTCTATGGACATAGTGTAAATCAGGGTAATTGAGGCCACATATTAGGACTATATACGTCGACGTACTCGAGTTAGCTGTGTTTAAGGGTTCTGAAGGAATAGGTGGAAAGAAATCGAATAATTTCCCCCTCAGACGATAGTGGAGTGCAGGATGTCAGCCCTAATTGCACTAGGTGTACATTAGCCCCAGTTAGTGGTCAGTCAGAGATACTCCAGTGGGGGGACTGCGAATCTAAATTATCCCGCGTTAATCAGTATCTTGAAAGGTGGGACTATGTGAGTGCACGGGTGTCCCTCAAGGCTCTGGCCATAAGCGCTGATGAAGCTGAATGGATGAAAAAAATCATATTAGAGTGGGATAATATTTACGGCAGTGCCAGTCTACCATAAGTAGTGGACCAATCCAGTACCTAGCGATCAAAAAAACGGATTGCAACGTGAATTATGAATTATGAGACAAGGTATAATCGAAAAAGGTAATGTAAAAATGGCTGCGGTGACGATAGTTGGGTGCGGAGGAAAGAGGGCGGACCCTTCTGCGCCCACTGCAGCTGCGGAGTGCGGACGCCGCCGTCGTATCGAAAATAATTAGGGAAGGTAAGCAAAGGTGGAGGGGCGAAATCTCGGCCCCATGTGAACAGCCTTTTTGCCGTGCAGCTGTTGGAAAAGAAAACGCTGAAACAGCTTTCCTTGTATGTCTATAGAAACTGTTTTTTATGAGGCCTACTTAGTGCCCCACTCTTCGAGAAATACACGGCTTCTGTCATCTCGTTTGGTTACGTAGAAACTAATACATTTCCGAATTGTGTAAAGCAGCGGTTCTCAAACTATACGTGACGCAGGACGCAGGCATATGCCAGGGGTGCCCAGGTAAACAGCCTGTTTTACTATTTACCCAACTTATAAAAGAAATGTCTGCAGAATCAGTTAGATGAGTGATTAGAAAATGTTAACGTGATATTGGTTTTCTCGGCTCAAGAAAATTCTTCCATTACTTTTCTCTTCATAGAAATTCCTGCTCCTAAAAAATGAGATCGGTATTTTGCGGTGTCACCCCAGTAGGAAGGGAACTGCGTATAAGGAGAGATTAACGGCTCTAAGGGTAGGGGTGTATGGGGAAGGGGAAGTTATATCCGGGAGATAATAGATAGCGGATTATTGTCTGATTGCCGGCGATGCGATGATTAACACAATATGATGGGCGCAGTGATAGTCATCTTCATTACGCACATCATTTTCATAGTCATTTCCAATATCCATATGTCTACCTGCTTATTTATTGATAATTCCAACAGAACAAATAGCCGGTAAGTGCCATTTGAGGGATCATTTTGAGTTCTGTGAGCCATACGTCTAGCTTAACGATTATTTCTCCAGCAAGTACCATTCGAGGATTATTTTGATTTGAGTTCCGTGATGATCACTATCATCAACTTTGGTGAAAGATGAATAAATCAAATTCCATTCATAAACCTATACTACCCACCACTATAATAAGAGAATGTGGACAAAAAACCCTTCACTGTACGAATTCGGACCATAACTTTCTTTACGCAGTACTTCGTAAATGGGAAAGTAAAAATGAAAGGTTAGGTTCTGATATCGCCTCATCCAATACAATAATAATTATCGATATAAAATGATAAATGATAATATGAAAGTGAAAAAAAATCGATTTCCACGTGAATGTTCAAGGTGCAAGTATTATCAAAATAAAATTTTGAATGGAGGAGTGTTAGTTTTGGTGCCTTGGTTCGCTCCAAAATGACGTCAGAGAGCAAAAGGTTGCACCTTGGGGCCCTTGGGGCCCTGCTTGGCGCGGAAGGGTCGGGGCCGGGCAGGACCATTGTCATGGAAATGAGGGATGTCCCTCGACCAGGTGGCAGCCTGCAGCAGTTCCACCTCATATGAGAACCGAATGGGGCATGGGGTGGCTGCCGAAAAAACCAGGCTATCTCCCTTATATACGGTTGCACTTCGAAACCGTCTATGATCCCTTTGCTAACTAATAAATGCCACGAAATTAAAAAAATCTCGGGAATTTATACCTTACCTTTTTACTGACTTATGCTGCTGATGGATCTTCATTCCATTGACCTATAATATCAGTAAGAGATGTGATATATATTTTTATAGGTGTGAGCGCCCGGTAAGTCGTAACACCACAGCAGTTAGGCTGAAGCCGAACAGGATCGGGGCGAACCCAGATTATGAGTGTGCCGAAGCCAGGACAACAACATCGATACGGCAAGCAGAACATTTTTGCTTACACCGGGATTCGAACCGAGACCTCAGGACATAAGTCGGACCCGTTGATTACTCGGTTCAGTTCAGTTTCACCAACGTGAAATAATGAATATCACACAAAATTTAGTTTATTTCGTACGGTATTCGGTTGCAGGGAGTTACGGCCTGTGGGAGTGTCAGTGGGAGAGTAATTCAATCGCAAGGTAATAACAGCTGACAGATAAGCAGCAGACAAAGAGAGAGGCGTGACGAGTGGCTCGAAAACTTTGCACCAATCTATTGTCGAACCGCGCTCTCAACGGCCAAACCCATTCCAAGCTTTCTAACAGCAGCGCTGACTCTTCGTCACCACTTTGAATGTGAAAATGCGTGGTCGGCTTACAGCTATTTCTTAGCTGATTTTTATTTCTTTGAAACCTTATCTTATCTGGCCCCTGCCTAAAACAGGATAAGTCGGTACTCTCTTCCATTGTATTAAAAACAAAAGCTTCATAATTCGACGATCAACTTTAACAATAGTGACTAGAATGCATCGTATACATTTCATTAGGACTTGATGGCTGAACTTGATGAATGGCACTATCAAAGAATTGAACGTTGTTCGTTGTGGATATTCATTTGTTAGAGACACAGGTGTTCGGCCGTCATACAAATTTTTATTTCGCTTCAAGACAATTCCTAGGTATAGAATGAGCAATGGACGTGAATGTAGGTAGATCAACATCACATAGGCATAAGCGGGCGGTTAATGACGTAGTTTATAGGTAATGTAAATGTTGTTATATACCACACATAAAGAGTATATTCGGCCAGCACAACAGCGCGTAAAAAGACCAGTATTATTTTCTTTTTTTAAAGGTTATGGTAGGCGAACCTGCTCCAAGCGGAAATGTTTATTCTGGTACGAAGGAGTTCAATAACTATGATCACGGATAAAAAAAAAGTAGGAAAAGTGACGACATTGCACGCAGCTGACAGGAATGGCGATTTTAAAATGTGTGGTTCAGCTTTTGAACACGGGTGAGGGGCCCGCCCTGTCGTGTACATGTCAGTTACGCACAATTATGACAGCTGATCGCTGACAGCGAGATGTAAGAAACGGCCGAACAGGGGGAGACGCGTGGCTATAGGGCTGGGCCCCACTACAGCCAAGAGACCGTTTTAAAATGTGAGCCCATGAGGGCTTTAGGGTGGGGTTTGGCAAGGAAAAGAGAGTGCAAAATGGGCCCATGTGAGTAAACCGTCGGCCCAGGTTGTGCTCTTTTGCAACTGAGAGCATGATGGAGGGCTACAGCGTCTACATGGACGGTTTCCCGCTGTAACGGCCACAGCGTCAGTCGACGTGACGCCACTGGACTGCTTGGGATACTGCGGTTCCCCCGCTACTTCTTCTCTATTAGGATGTTTTGAGATGGATTTTTGAGGTTTTTAAAACTATAAATATAATATTTTAGATACTTTAGCACGCCTATATCTATTGTACCTGGTAGGAGTTTTATTTTACTTTTCGCTATGTATAGATTATTATTTTTACACCTCACGCACAAGTAATTGATCGAACTTATAAGAACAAGAAGAATATATGAACAAGAATATAATAAAAAAATAATTAGCACGAATTATTTGTTCATTTATTTTATCGATTTTTAATGTTTAGCTGAAGCCGAAGGGACCGAAGCCATGTATACATAAGGAATGGGCCCATGCAGACCAGATAGGCAAGAGACGAAGAGAAAAACATGGTTTGGAACTACCTATCGTACGACGTAGGACATGTCCAGTTTCTATGTATGTTCACAGTTCGTATAACTTGATAATAACAAAGTTAGTTTTTTACCCTCAGAAAGTTGACATTCTATTTGCTTTACCACGGGCAAGTATAGGTAGTCTGACAATTTTCGAGGGTAGTTTCAAACATCTCTAGCTATAGGAATAACGTAAAATAAAAGTAAAGCTCTCAGAATTCTGAAAAGTTATAAAAAACCGAGTTGAAGCAGTGCCACGCTCAAACCGCTCACTCTACATTTAATGCGACACAAAGGCTTATTAAAAAACTTTTGATCTGCGTGCTCCAGTGAGAACTTTTTTATTTCCTCGGGTTAAACTTTCAATATCGAACATTTTAATACGTAAAAGAGCAAAAGTTAAACTTAAATCTTGTTCTTTTTATAACATCTTCCCAGAAGAGTGTTTTTCAACGGAGAAAAGTCCCATCGTTTCACCCGCAGCGCGACATTCTCGTTTAGGCGGCATAATATACAAATGACTATAGAACCGAAACTAGAACATTATCACTATCAGTGTAAAATTATTTTCCCCAATTCAGGGTTATGATTTGTGTAAAAGACGTCCATCCAGTGATTTGTACCTATAGTTGGAAACAAATGATATTGATGACTGCAGTTGACTGGTTAAAAATACGTATATGAATGAATGCTTCTCAAAGATACTTCAATTGGTTCAGTTAAGGTGGAATACACGTATTTGGTTCGCAATGCTACGTACTTCAAGCCCTACTCCGAAGTTGCAGGGCGAGTGAACAGTGTTTATAGGGGGATGTAAACCTGAGACTCTTTGTCGTGAGGTAGTGTTGTATTTTTGCATGAAATGGAGTAATAAGCCCACAGGAGCGGTTTTAAAAAGTCAACTACCAGTCCACATGTTTTTTTGACAGATCGCAAAAACAGAACACTACCTCACGTGAAATATTTTTTTGTAACGTTTCGGACTAAAACAGTATGATTTTACCGTCACATTTAGTAGAAAAGCTTGATAAATGTTTGTAATATTTATCGCCGCCATGTTACATGTTGACAATTTTTATTTCACTTACGGAAGTGGGTAATTTCAACACCATTTCTCTAGTTTTTCTCCTGTGAAAGCTAAATATAGTGTCCTACTTTCACTCGTTCGTTTCGCGTTGAAATAGCACACTATGTTTAGCTTTTAGAGTAGACACAACCAATACGATATTGCAATTACCAGTCTCCGGTGGTACTAAAATGTAAACATTACTTTTGTCGAATATTTACTTTCGCACAGTGGTTTTGGCGGAGTTCGTCGAGAATGTATGGTGGCCCTTAACCCTGCTGACAATTTGAAATCACTGCGTATATGAATGTTTCTGTATGGAATTCCAAAGTGAACTAGCGAGAAAGTACCCAGAGTGGGACATAATATCATGTCAAAGCGATACTGTCATCAATTTAGCCAAATATCTTTCAGGTATTCCCCCCCCCCCTCCCTAAACCCTACAAAATCCTATATGAGGTAACTTATGTATTGTATAAGTAGCCTATGTTCACAGGCACCACAAAAAATAATGTTTATGTAGTAATGACAAGCTAAAAATAATCTATTTCTGCTGCTCCAAAGAAATAAAAGTCAGCACTGGCAATATCAAAATCCGTAAATCCATCGAAAACGTATTGAAGGGAAAGAAATGGGAAATCCCAGGGACTAATCCGCAGACATCTATTTTATTAGTAGTTATAAAATAAAAGGGAAGGCCATCGAGAAGACGGCGGCCGGCTTGTTTTTTATTGCCAGCAAGAATGTCCCGAGGGGTTCGGGGGCAATCGGGACACCCATTCCTCAGCGAAAGAACGAACATTAAATCTGCGCTAGATTGAAAAAGTAGGTGTCATTTTTGAAGTCAAACAAAAAAGGGGTTGGTTGAAAAATGTGCGGTGGGGTAGAGACGGGGGAGGGGCAGCTGCGGGCTTTGGTTCCCCCACAACCGTATCTACAATATACATCCCCTCCGCTATAAAGCGAAGCCAGAGGACCGTCACCAAAATGTGAATACTTGCAAGTATTTCCTATTTTAAACCTAACTGAATTTCATAGTTCGACGAATAGCATACAGACCTACGAGATGTTAAGGTACAGCTAAGTTAAAATGAAATGCCGATTGCACAGCTGACTGCCACGTATAGAGGTTTCAACTGCTCTTACATATCCTTGCAAGGGTGGAAACAACATATTACATATCATACTCTTGTTATCCATCCGTTAGCTTAATCTACGTTACAGGTCGACCCCTGGTTAGGCACCCAAACTGTGGACGACCATCCTTCTGCTAGTTAGCAGAGGGTTGGGGGGGACAAGCCCAGCAACTAGACCGTTTTCAAGCACTACTAAATACCAGCTCCCCAGCCATCGAGTAAACGATGGGGACCTACAGTTTTAGGTGGGTTCCGAACCACCACAGCCTCGATATACATTTCACTTAACATGCTGAACATATCAGAGGTGAATGCCGAGCAGAAAAACTTTTTGGTAGGATCGGGATCGAACCGGTGTGACCCGGCTCTCTCTGCTCCTCAAAAGTCGACCATTTAGTCCACTCGGCTATCGAGGCCGTTATCCTTCTGCTAAAAATGAAGTGCTTAGACTTAGAATAAAAGACACACACAACTACGGTTGCCGCATTAACTTCCCTTTGCCTTTCAAAGCTATTATTTCCACCCAATACATATACACCTACGAGTATAGGTACCTGAAAGTGGCTCGTGGGTAAGATCTAAAATAATATATAGGTATTTTTTAAATAATATAAATAATTGTTTTTATATTTTAAAAGTGTTATGCACAAATAAATATCGTAGAAATGTTGCCACTCCCATTGCCATTTGCTAATAAATTTTTTTATGTTTTCTCAAAAACCTTCCAACCATTTCAAAAGAAGAGAGACATCCAAGAGAAAATATTTTGTTTCTCCAGAAAATTTCTTGAAATTGTCGAGGAAAATAGTCCGGGTCTCCATTGAAAGCAAAGTGAAAATAGGGGGCGGTTAGTTGGATTCTCAATGTGATCCCATAAACTAAGCCACGATAGCGCCTCATTTACTCAAAAAATTACTCGCCAGTTATCTAGAACGATTCCATTTGAGATTTTTTCCTCACGGCTTGGTTATTTGCAATTTGGGGGACACAGCGATAAGCTTTCTCCTTCAAATTATACCGCAGCGGGTCTTAATGAAAACATTTGTAAACCACTCATTTCTTTTTTAGTCTTGAAGTTTCTTATTTTCATTCCAGAGGTATTTTCGTACCGCTGCTGCAGCTGCAGAAGAAATTCACCCTTCCAACTCTCATACTCATGTTATAGAACCTCATCAAAGGTATTACAGTTGTAACAAAACCAATAAAAGTACGGGAACTACAGTGTTCCAAAAAGAAAGCAAATATACATTATTTGAAAACATGAACCGCTCGTACCCAACTCAAGGTCCTTCCGACCAGTCTCAGATAGGTACCAGCAACTCTAGCTTGAGGTTAAAGTTCATAAGCCGATCAACATTTTAACGTCAATTTCAATTTAACCGAGGGTTGTAAGAGAAATTTTTTCCAATGTGTTTCAAGTTGCACAGTTACTGACAGTTTTAGGGAGGAGGTCATAGGCCACGTGTCACTTAGCATTTAAATCCAAAATGGTGTCGCTGCTGTCGTTGCTGTCGCCCACAGGCGCCTGCATCTCCACCTCTCCACTTAATGAGATTGGGCCGCAGTTAAAGGCAGCCTACACGCCCTAAGGCTCACCAGTGACCGAGGGGGTAACCACTCCAGAAATTCCTTGAGTTTCCACTGAGATTCCATAAAGATTTCCAAAGATTCCCAACGATATTCATAGACAGATGAACCCCGAAGGGGTAACCACTCCAAAAAATTCCAAGATTCCCTGAGATTTCATAAAGATTTCCATTGATTCCCATCGTGATTCCAAATGAGTGGTTAACCCCTCGCCAGTGACTATACATGTGACTTCGGACAAGGCAGAACTAGGTGAAGGACATGCAGTTAATCAGGAAATTTAAAAACCATTTTTTCGGACCAGGGAATCTCCTGGATTATATAGAAAACATAAAATCAGGTTTCCTCAATTTATATTGAAAACAGTAAAAGGGAAAAAAATAATATCTAGGTAGATACATGGGGACTAAAAAGATTATGACTGATCTTCCGAGACAACACAGTGACTGATCTGATGATTAGTGTGGGTGCAGAGAGCACTGGGAGTCGGTTTTTGTCATCACTGCGGGTCAAAGCTCACATGAAGCTCGGGTGGAGACTATAAGCCGATTTACTCCACGCACTCGTCCATGCAACTTTATCGCGATGATGCCCATAAAGGGGAGACCGACTTTCAATATGTTTCTTTAAACTGATCAGCTCCTATCGAGTATCGATACAATTGCAACTGATCCCCAGCGCATTCAAAAATAAGCCGCAACTATATTTATTTGTTGTGACAGGCATGGTGTGATAGTTTTGTGATGGTAAGTACGCGTAGGCGATTGTTTTTGGTCACATTTCGTTGTTTATGGTTTATCTCTTTATGAATAATCACATCATTTGCACCTTAATCCTTTTTGTGCTACCTCCACCCCATATATCCGTAAATGTATACGTTTCGTGCTATTATGGCTACTATCAGTCTCCACCATGCGAACATAGTTAAACATACTATAAATTTTGTTTTGTGCGCCTAGCCCACTTTACTAAAAAATGCTGGGCACCATACACTCAGCAGCACCTACCCGAAAATGACTTTCGTCTCGATGGACTTAGAAGGCGTGTTCTGAGGACCGTAATAGAAGTATATGTAACTGGTAATAAACACAGAAGCACTTGGATGACTAATGTTCGTTTGATACATAGGTAGGTCCACAAAAAAGCAAAGTGGGAAATCCGGTCATGTATCATAGGGGATTGGGATTGGAGGGCAATACGAGCAGGCTTCCAGGAAAAGGTTTATTATTTCCGCGAATTGAAGGCCCGCATCATCCATAACGCCGTCCAGCGCCCACGTGACCCTTCCATGCACCATTGCCTCCAGCTCCGTACACACACACGACCCCGTATTCCCACATATTCCATAAAATAAACATTTCCTTCCGCATGGCTGCCTCACTGACCCGCTCTGTTGATGTTTCTGCCCGCAGCATTCCCCCGACTCTGGCAGAGCTTTCAAAAAATCATCCGCTCCTGCTATGCGGATTTTGTGTTTCCAACCACATCCATTTCGAGCTGTTCACAGAGCTCCTTCCTTGAATAAGAGATTTTATTTTAAATATTATGTGCCCTTGAAGTGCAAAAATTATTATTCTTTTGGTTTAAGATAAACACATAAAATGGTGAGTCCCATCTCCTAGATCCTAGACAGACGCTCCGTCTCGTACATATACATGGATAACTGGCACCTTAAACTGAACAATAAATGGTTGTGGTCATTACCATTTTCAACAAATCACTGCTTTTGAAGCAGCTGAATTATAGGGATGGGGAGATCGGTTAGAACTGATTTCGCCAGGGGCCAGGGTTGTAGTTGCTGATGGAAGTTTCGTTGCAAGGGCCTCGCGTGCCAAGCACCATTTCTCAGCGTTTCCTCATCAGAGGGCGATCAGGCCTGAGTGAAAGATTCTGGCATGATTAAACGCCGCTATCATTTATCCAGCGCTGACAAATGTAGTCCACGTCCGACGGCTAAGAAGAACTTCTGGACTGCGGTTGGTCAATGGCTGGACCGGGCAGCTTATGCAGCAGCTTGGCCTTCCCACGGATCTCGCGATGAGCGGGGCCTAATGAGGTGGAACTCGTGATAGCTGACTGCAGCCCGCTCTGCTCCCACTCCTCACGATGCTTGCGGCCACCTCGCTGTTTGCAGCTCCCTTGCTGCTCACTACTCCATGCTCTCTGATCACAGCTTGGAGCTCGGTGCTCACTTCTCTCTGCTGACTACTTGCTGATCACTACTCCGTGCTCTCTGATCACAGCTTGGAGCTCGGTGCTCACTTCTCTCCGCTGACTACTTGCTGATCACTACTCCGTGCTCTCTGATCACAGCTTGGAGCTCACTGCTCTCTGCTGACTACTTGCTGATCACTACTCCCTGCTCTCTGATCACAGCTTGGAGCTCACTGCTCTCTGCTGACTACTTGCTGATCACTACTCCGTGCTCTCTGATCACAGCTTGGAGCTCACTGCTCTCTGCTGACTACTTGCTGATCACTACTCCGTGCTCTCTGATCACAGCTTGGAGCTCACTGCTCTCTGCTGACTACTTGCTGATCACTACTCCGTGCTCTCTGATCACAGCTTGGAGCTCGGTGATCACTGCTCACTGCTGACTACTTGCTGATCACTACTCCGTGCTCTCTGATCACAGCTTGGAACTCGGTGCTCACTGCTGACTATTTGCTGATCACTACTCCATGCTCTCTGATCACAGCTTGGAACTCGGTGCTCACTGCTCTCTGCTGACTATACTTGCTGATCACTACTCCGTGCTCTCTGATCACAGCTTGGAGCTCGGTGCTCACTGCTCTCTGCTGACTACTTGCTGATCACTACTCCATGCTCTCTGATCACAGCTTGGAGGAGAAAATATAGTTTCGTGCTACCTATAGATACCTGACCCCCCCCCCCCCCCCCCCCCCCCGAAATATTTGAATAGGTACGGCCTTTCCCATACCTACTCCACCGCAACATCAGACTTAATTTACCTAACAACAACATTCCTATAGGTGCACGCACCTATACAATTCGTCCAGAATTCTGATCAAAACCAGCTGAGAAGTCAATACTCGATACACTTGTCAATGATACCTATCAGCAATTGTAATATGACGGCAGTAGCATAACAATGATGCTGTGACAAGTGGCACTGTTTCCACACTTCTTCTTCCAAAAGTAGATCGGCTGGGCCTTGACTCCTCACCTCCGGCAGGGTTGTATGGTCTTTATGGTAATCAGCCCGAGATCTACATAATTTACAATTTGTATGGCGGGCTCCAGGTCGCAGCCTCTCTTATCTCACGGCCTGTCAGCCCTCGCATGCCTAGTCTGTAGGTAAAAGAGGTACAGGTGGGGGGGGGGGGGGGGGGGGGGGGGGTCACCGATCTTCACGTTACCCCACATTTGTCAGGAAACGTCAAGTCGAGAATCATTCAGAGAAGATTATTTATCTGTTATATGTTATATCTGAATAGGACGAGATAATAAAAATAACATAAACGCTAATGCCTTTCTATTGCAGGTTGGCAGAAATTTCAAAGCATATTAACTGCCCAAAAACGAAGAGGATTTATGTAAGGGTAAAGCAGATGTTAACCAGGAGTGGAAAGTTGTGACGTATTTGTAGCTCTGTTTACGTATTGACTCTGCAAAGAACAAAACCCCTGCATGCTGGGGACTCCCGGCTGTTTGACCAAGATCTCTTTACCGTAGCATTAGTATCCATGCACGCTGATTTCAGAACACGTGCTCGACTCCCACAAGAACGTTTCCACTAAATAAATATTTGCATAAAGAATTCCTTTTAAAACATCATTTTCAGAGAGATGGCTTTTATTCCAATATTGTTTATTTTTCCAAGATCTTATCCCTTCAGCCACGGAGACAGGCGGGCTTTTCATCCAGGGTGTATACCATCGATTTGTTTTTTGTCTACGTAACTTCCCTCGAAATTTTCGTTGAGGCAGATCAGAAAGCAATAATTACAATAATTTAAAAAAAATAACAAGTTCCTCGCCATAGCTGACTCATTGTATTTTGACGTACCTATAAGACGAACCTAAATTACCATGGTGAGGGTGTTGCAAGTTTACCATTGATTAGAAAGTATATACAGGGCTTGTACGGGAATGTTTAGGAGAAAAATATCTCCGAAGAGAAAGATTGGTACATTCAAGGCCACGACAGTGTCGAAGAAACATGCCCCGCACGTCCACTGGAAGAGGAGGGGGATCAGGTTTCCCTATTGTTCTCCCCCTCTTCCCCTCTCCCGCCCTTATCGCGTTGCGACATTCCTTCCTCATTCAAACTTTCAGCCTGATTGGGACCCGCTAAATATGGATTGGAACTCCCGTCCACGGAAATACTTCGTCTCTCTTTATTTTATTACTTCCCATTATTGTTAATTGAAATCGGCTTTCCATTTTTTCCTTTTTCTTGCTGCCCCTCTGGTTCCATTGTAGTCACTTCCTTCAGATTGCTTTACTTCGCTGCCACGAAGAAACGTTTATTGTGCTGCTGCACACACAATCTTTCTCCTATTAGGTACTACTTCATAGTTCATACAGTTCCATGGAACTGCTTGCAGCACCCCAGCACATAACGAAAAATAAAAGATAAAAATCAGTTTTGATAGTGAATCCTTTTAACATCCATATACCGTCATCACTTCACCCGAGTCACTTGCCAAACGTCATTCAACAAAAGTTAACTCACCCAATAAGTTAGTTACCTTAGGGTGCGTCCCACCATGCCCAGTTAAAATTAAACTGGAATTTATCATGTTAAATTTAACTCAAAAGTTAAATTTAACATGGTAAACATAGGACAAAATCTCCAGTTTAATTTTAACTGCATGGGCATGGTGGGACGCACCCTAAGGGAAGCTGACTCAATACTATTTTCACTATAGATATACTGACACCATGATTCTCTAAACTCGAAAGCAAACGCTTTAAAGTTACGTACCTGTCACAAGGTTTGGAGAGAAAGAGAAAGAGCTTAGCAGCTGTCTAGAGAGACTTAAGTAGAGCTAGAGGTACATATTTCCAGACATCACCACATGGCGCAGAGCATTCAGGAACAATAAAACTGTCTACAAACCAGTAAATCGTCCGTTGGTTTCTTATTGGGAACGTTACGGCTATAAAATAGGTAAATACTGTAGTAAGTAATAGGTTTAAATAATATAAACAAGACTGGGACCATGACAGAGAGGGAACCGCCCTGTCCCCGGTAGCGCTGCCCAGACACAATGCTCAATCTTTCATGCGATTAAATCCTTCAGTCCGACCGCCACCAATGCTCTGACTCCACTCCTTGTGTGGGCACCAGTCACCAGTCACCAGTCACCAACACTTTATCTACTCATCTATTGATAAGTGAACAGCAGTCTGGAGATAACTTACGTCTTAGGCGAGATGTATGCAAATGTACATGATATGTACAGTAGTGAAAATGCACAATCTTATTTCTATATTCTTGAGAGAATAGAAAACGTAATTCGTTTTATAAAACTGACAAGGAGTATAGTTAACTGCTCAAGGCTAGAGGGGTACTTCCGAGCGGTTAACCACTCGTTGGGAATCTCGTCGGGAATATTTGGAAATCTTTATGAAATCTCAGGGAATCTTGGAATTTTTTGGAGTGGTTACCCCTTCAGGGTTCATCTTTCTATGAATATCGTTGGGAATCTTTATGGAATCTCAAGGAATCTCTGGAGTTGTTAACCCCTCGGGTACTTCAAACGTCAGCAGTTTCTTCGGGTCAAAGTCCTATGAAACTGTTTGCAGCATTGTTATTCCATGTCCTGGTCCAGGTTTGAGGTGACGGGTAGATTGCGGTCTCTGGTCAGAAATGACGCAGATGACTGCCCAGGTCCAGCCGTCACCTCGATGAGTCGTAAGTTCGGGACTTGTCGGAATTAATTGAGTGTGACAAGCATTGCCAGAGCATTGTAGTCCGAGGAAATGTTTGTAGAATGATGGCTTCAAGGGCGCAACGTGCCTCGGCCATCAAAGGTCCATCAGCCATCACCATCCCACACCAAGGAACAATGTCGTCCAGCAACAGGGAGCTGAAACTCAGTAAGCTGACTGTTGCCTCCTGAGGGTGAATGGAGCTCTTGGCGAGACTTTCAGTGTTAGCATTACTTTTTGGCCTGAAAAATATCTCCACAAAATTATGGGAAAATTCTTCTCGTCATTTTGATGATAGCCAAGCTATATTGTGCGACTTCACAAGTAAGATCTAGAAGGGTTTCCAGAAAACAAGAAATTCAAGATTTAAAATGCGGCCACGAAAGTGGTGGAATAGAGTTGGCAAGTTTCAGGGCAAGTCTTCTGATTGCATGAAAAGAGAGCTGACGACTGGGTAGATTTATTGGCTATAAATACCAAAGCTTCACCTCCCAACCCCACCACACTCTTACCCCGGTGGCGTCATACCTACCCCTCCTATTTTCCCTCTCCTTAGGAAAGTTTGTTTTGAATAAGCGCAGGACCCGAGGTTTAGGATGTTTGTATTTACTCTATGAAGAAAGCAGAACTTCCAGTTTTTACGTTACGAAATAGTCTCCTTCCCATATCGCAGTCGCAGAACTGTGCGTGGGCTAATAAGCTGGGAGAAAAGGGATTCTGTTCGGAAGTCGAGGGGTTAACCACTCGTTGGGAATTTTGTTGGGAATCATTGGAAATCTTTATGAAATCTCAGGGAATCTTGGATTTTTTGGAGTGGTTACACCTTCGGGGTTCATCTTTCTATGAATATCGTTGGGAATATTTGGAAATCTTTATGGAATCTCAGTGGAATCTCTGGAGTGGTTACCCCCTCGTCGGAAGTCTTCGGGAGGCAAACCTAAATAATATAATAATAAGTACTACTCATTCAAAAAGGTGTACTGAGTAATGCAAAAAGAAAATGCTATTTTCTCTTGTTGCTTTTCTTATGGTGAATTAGTTAGGTCCGAAAATAAATAGACAGTTATAGGGAACACCTATAGGTATACAAGTAAGGAAGGAGGCAAGCAGGTACATTCCGTACATTCGTCAGAACAACGGCTACAATGGCCAGGTTCGTACCTAATCGTAACGTGCAGACTGCAGCCTAGCCATCATCAATGTTCCATTTATTTTCAAGCTATGAATGAACATAGAACCGAACGCATCACTTCTTGGCATGACTCATCTCCTGTACTTAGGTACTTCTACCACAAAATTACTTCATAATCTTCAGAATGTTTTCATCACGAGGCGGATCCTCTAACAGCTGAATCAAGAGCCCAAAGTTTATCTTATTGTAAACGAAAACAAATTTTTTGCCACGTATACAAATGCTTGGTTACACGAGGCAGGTGACCTAAAGAAACATAAAAAATTTAACACAGAAAAATAAGAAAAAACGGAATATTGGAGAATGTTCTCATTATCCTGCTTCTTTAAAATTCATTTCGCTCGAGCGAGTGAGCGTTCACCAGGGGCGTATAGATATGCCGGCATGGGTTTACCGCAACTGAAGAAGTATATCCACGTTGACCTGCTTATAAACTGTTTCTTGTATAAAGAAAAGAGGCTTGAGCAAAAATAAATTAATGCCAGATTAATTTGCAGGATGAATGCTATTACTATCAACCATTATAATAAAAATGCATTCGAGGGGCTATCAATCAATCAACCACGGAGGGTGCAAAATTTCGTAAATATTTTTTCGCGAGGATGGTCTCCCTTGTGCAGTGCTGAAATTGTGGCAAAACCAGTTAATTGGCATAGCTCACTCCCAAGAATATGATTCTTTTTTTACTTCAAGAAATCATTCGGACCTTTCCATTATAAAAGATATTCCAGTCCAGAAATTATATGTCCCCCCCCCCCCCCCAACTGTTTAACTGATGCCCCATCAGGAAATGCCCCTTCACCATTACCAAATTCCCCCTTAGCAAACCTATATCTACGCGCTTGGAATACACTGGCACTTTTTATATTTTTCCCAAAGGAGAACAGGAAGACAAAGAAGGAAGCAGAAGAGGAGTAATAAATTCAATTGCAAATTGTATAGAAACAAATGAAGAGGTTGTGAGGAGTGCGCGTAACCGTGTTTCAGCAATTTGATTAAAGCTAATGAGTCGTACGCAAGGGCGTCTCAGCTCCCCCTTAAGCGAACCATTTTTTTTTAGTTTTTACTGCTTTTTGGAAGAGAAAAATTATTCTTCCATCAAAGTAACGAAGAAATTTTGGTTTAAAAAAGTTTCCTGAAGCGCAGCATGTACCTAAGTATACGCAAAACGAAATAGTGACTGAAAAAATAAAATATTAGTGAAAACGGAAACTGCTGGAGTACATTTGTAACACCGTGTTCCACAGCGAGTACCCGTACCTATCATCCGTCACTTCCAGTCCCTGGAAAACTAGAGCTTAGAGCTCCCTAGCAACAGTGCAATACTGTCAAGTAAGGTAACATAGATTCTTATCCCTATGAACAAAAAATTGCATAAAAAAACCGGCGATACACCTCTAGAGAACTGAATGGTTGCCCTGACACATAATAACCCACTACATAGGGATGGCATCGGATTCCGATAGCAGAAGCCCCCGAGGGGCAAAAGACAAAAGAAATGGAAAGACTGGCTTTCAATTAGGGCGCAAGGTTTCCTCAGCACATGTACCTATTTACCTTCCTACTGTAACAGCAGTCATCCGCCATAGTCCTTGCGGCTCTATTTGTCATTTCAGCGGGGTGACTCAAATGGAGTTCCGTGAGTTTTGGCATTGCTTCCCAGAAGCTTTAGGAATAGGAATAATCCCACAAGCTTTAGGATTAGGAACTGAAGAATACTGTAGGCAATAGGCACCATCTCAGTCACAATCACACCTAACATTCTCCAGAATCAGTCCAAAAGTTCAGCATCGTCCTAAAATCACTCCATATCTTTTCTTCAATATCATCCAGTGATACTCCATCATCATCCCAGAATAATTTGCAGTTTGTAGCTTTGAATTGTACGCTTAAGCCGCTGCAAAATCTGCGTATAACAAAAACATATCACCTAATTTAAAAGCATAAAAAATGAACATCAGAATAATTTGGAGAGTTCCAGTCTCATGCTAGGTAATGACCAGAAAAACGTTTTTCTCAAACCATGATCAGTAATGAGTTGGTGTAAGTAGTTGTAGTGTTTCTGATTGCTATCATCAAATGATTACGGGTTCTTTACACTGACATGACAGCTACCTGAATCATGCTACCAACGGCCTGGCTTCGACCGAATGCTACAAGTCCAGGTTTCACGTCGATAAAATCAGAAAAATAAAATAGGACTAGCAGAGCTTCTCATTTTTAAAATAGACCTACATTATATTACATGTGCATTTTCAAGCTTCCCATTTCAAGCTTTACCCATTTTTTTTTTTTTTTTAATATTTACTACGGCCACTCGGTAACTAAACAATTCAATTTTTTGGGTCTCAAAATGATCCAGTTAGTTTTATTGTATTTCTAAATGAAAGGACAATGTTTATCAAATTTTACCATGCAGGTGTACGGTTGGGCCGAAGGGTCAAAATTTGCATAGGAAAATAAAACGAGTTTCTCCATTATTCCCACCCATTTTCCCACCATTTGAGAAAATGCCGTGATTTACTTGGAATTTTTTTAATTCAAGCTTATGCGATATCCTGTGGTAGGTCGGTAGGAGTGGGAATAACTATACAAAATGTTAAACTGTTTGTTGAGTAGGCGATTAAGGTTTGATCAGGTTTCGTCAGGGAAGGGTAAAAGTCATCGATTCTTTCTCTTTATCACTCCGGTTTGTAACACGTACCTTTTTCGCGAAGGTTAATTTACCCTTACCTCAGTTTCGAGGAGGGTGTAACATTTGATATGCATACTCTCCCAGTATAGAATTATTGTAGTTTCCTGTTCCATAGAAGTTAGTGTGTAGTAAATATTCGGTATCTTTAATTTATCTCTGGATGAGGAAGGGCATTAGTCTGGGGAGCACTTTGGGATACATTACTGGTTGTTTATGGAGGGGAAGGGGGATGTGAAAGCTGAAATATGAACCTCGGCCCGCCAGATCATTTAACATTGGGGATGCCCAAAGTCCCCACACCTCCAACTATGCTCAAGCTATTTCCGATGGGGTAACCACTTCAGAGATACCTTGAGATTCCACTGATATTCCATAAAGATTTCCAAAGATGAACCTCGGCCCGCCAGACCATTTAACATTGGGGATGCCCAAAGTCCCCACACCTCCAACTATGCTCAAGCTATTTCCGATGGGATAACCACTTCAGAGATACCTTGAGATTCCACTGATATTCCATAAAGATTTCCAAAGATTCCCAACGGTATTCATAGCAAGAAGAATCCCGAAGGGGTAACCACTCCAAAAAAATTCCAAGATTCCCTGAGATTTCATAGAGATTTCCAATGATTCCCAATGAGATTCCCAACGAGTGGTTAACCCCTCGACTATTTCCTATTCCGCACGTATGAATTTAAGCAAAGTTCTGTTGAAGATTAAACAAATTAATTCTTTTGATAACTGCACCAAACAGTCTAGGTCTAGGTCTAGGTCTATAGGTATGACATGAAGAATGGGTATTTTGGGGGTTGGGCCTTGGACACTATGTGTGATGCCGGGGCATCGGCGGCTTGCCCCAGGGGTCATCAATAATATACAATATTATACAATAGTAATGAAGCCGTCACTACTTCAAACCGATTGTAGAGCTTGGAATCGTCTCCTCCACATTAAAGCTGAAGACACAATGTTGTTCATTTACCTTTCTTATAATGACACTTTTCCAAGGAAACTATTGGATATTTCTTTGCTCTGAAATATAGTGTGTCTTTTTAACGTCGGAAACTACCTAGTGGGATGTACTTACTGCGCTTTTACAATCGATTGATTTTTGTCAATAAAATTTTTGTCTAAACTCTAAACCATATAATTTACATAAAAATAACATTCGAGGGGGAAACCACTTCAGAGATTCCTTGAGGTTCCCTGAGATTCCAAAAAGATTCCCAACGATATTCATAGAAAGATGAACCCCGAAGGGGTAACCACCCCAAGATTCCCTGAGATTTCATAAAGATTTCCAATGATTCCCAACGAGATTCCCAACGAGTGGTTAACCCCTTGATAACATTTCAGGCTCCCTTAAAAATGACTACATGGCTGAGGTTCACAAAAATTGTCCGAAAGCGGGAGTCTGTAAAGAGGATATCATTCCAGTTCATAGTTCAGGTGACGAGGATGTGTCCGTCAGGTAGACCCGACAGGAGTATAGGCTTGATGATAAGTGATGATTTTAATTTTTGGGAGTCGCACTCCAAGGTGGACGTCTGTGAGCAATGATTCCTCGTTCATCATCATGACAAGGCTATTCATGCTCTGGAATTTATGCACAACCTATTTATCTTAGACAAAAACTTCTCTCCCATTCATTCGGCGTATTATGTCAGGTCGGGACTAAGTTAACGTCCAATTGCTCCTTCACACCTACTATTTAACACTGTGTTAAGGCATGAGACCTCACTGGCATGCATGGATACACTGGAGATGCAGAAGGATCGGCTGAAGAAGAAAGAGTTACAATTGGCAACAAAACGGTTAGTTTTATGACCATTCCAAGGAAGGAATCATGGCAAAAGTGCCACCGACCGCGAACTTCTCAGAGGCCGCTATGCAAAAAAGAAATTGACGTCCTCGAAGCATTTGTTAAAAGAAAATTTCACACTCAACCAACCCAGGTGAGGAAAATAGAGAAAATTAGGAAACAAGTATAAAGACAAAACATATACCTTATTTGCATCACACAGAAAAACCAATGAAAAATTCTTCTGTGATTCATTTAAAATAAAAAATTTGATTCGCTCCTATACGGCCTACAAATCAGAAGACTAGAATAATTATTGTGTAAAAATCGAACCCAGAGGTGTCGTGTGATAGTAATGATAACAATAAATAGGGATGTTGCGTAGTAATTAAACTGCATTCGGGTGTTTGAATGGCTCCCCCTCCTCCCTGAATACCCCTGGGAAGCAGCCCAAGTCCCATGGGCTAGGGGTGCTAACTCCCTGACTCTATACTCTCAACTAGATAAGGAAACGAATTTATAAAATTTACATACACCCGCGGAGTTGCGGAGGCTACACAGGAAGCTGGGAAGCTCACAGGACTACCTTGCCCATGTAGCTCTAGGTGAAGGATATTCTAGGTATACCCACGCATTTGTAACAATGCAGGTTCTTGTTTATGCAATTTCTGGCTTCGTAGCAATTTCTGGCTTTGCTATATGCTCGCTAAGCCACTGTTTTGCGTCAATATATAAAGAGGCTAAGTGAAGACCTATCTAACACCAAAAAACGACTAAAAAACTTAATTTTTACCTTACACGAAGCTCAATGATTTCTGTAAGCCCTGCTAGTGATTAATCTGAACATTAATCGGATGAATAAAAGGAGGGAAATGAATGTACTAATGCGAGGAAACATCTACAAATAATGTTCAAATCAAAAACAACCAGAACCGCACATGAACAATTTGAAACGGCAAAACATAGAATAACACGATTATTTCGATGGAAGCGTACCTGTTTGAGGAATATGTATGAATAAGTAATGAAGGGAGGGTATGCTGGTGGTGTAACCGAACTGCGTCAGCTGGAGGGCTACCCCCCCTCAAACCCCTCTCTCAACCCCTTCAACCTCCCAGGGAACTTTGCCAACAGAATGCAAAATTAATATAGTGAAATTGAATGTGAAGGCGCGAGCCCAAACATCATTAATACAGATGGCGTTCGGGTTTGCGTAGCGCTGGTGCTGCTGCTGCTGTGCTGCCTCTCAAGACCTCCCAGCTCCCTCAGGCACCCTCTCCCAGGGGACCGTGTCCCTGTTCACAAGGAACCCTACGTAAGGTGCCGTAATGCCTTGCCTAATACTTTGACATTCGACCTGTTTGGGGTTCTACAAAATGCCTCTCGTATGAATGGGAGTATGCTTATATAGTATGGATGATAAATGGTTCGCTCATTTGTTTTGAATTTTTCTTAATATGTTATAACTTATAACCTAAAAAGTTTGCTAAATCAACTCGGCAAGAATGGAGCAAATTTGCTACCTCCCTTCGTTTGAACAGTCCTCCGATTTTAGGTGTTCGTCTATATAACGCTCTCCCGCGGTTGAAATTAAATATGAAGAAAGTTTAACGATATTTAAAAAATTGCTAAAATCATATTTACTTGAAAATGTTTTTTATAGTTTAGAGGAATTTCTAAATTTGTAATTTAACTGGACAACCAGGCGTTTTAGATCCACTTATTTTGGATGGGACAAGGTCAACAAAACGTAAAAAAAAAAAAACTTTAAACTTTATTTTAATAAAATAAACTTCGAAATCTACCCACGTCTTTTCCGAGTGTTGCATCAATTTTTTTTTCAACGCATAAAAGCAGTCAGAAATAAACTACTCCCTGTTCTCTGTATGATCGTTATCGAGATATAGCCATGCCTACCAGAATTAGTAGAAAAAATATGATACTGTAAGCAGTTACTAAAATTACTACAACAGGAGTGACTGTTTAAAAATGTACCACAGCAGAAGAAACAGAAAATGACGGTAATACAAGAAACAACGGTGGATGCCCCCCCCCCCCCCCCCCCCCCCGCCTCACCCTTTGGGTGGGGCGTCGTGTATCTTGTAGGCTCGGGTGAGGGCTTGACAAAGAGGCGCTCCCGCTCCCGCGCGTGTCCTGACGTGTCAAATAATTCTCAGATATTAATTAAATCACTTAGAAACGCGATTACAGGCCGCCAGTAGCATTATTACTCAGCTTTCTGTCCCCACACTTTCAACCTTTGTCTTTCCTCAACAATCTCCGGCAAATCTGCACCCCAGTGATTTATTTTCGTTAATTCTGTACGTTTGCACTCGGTAATGACGCCTTGACTTTTTGAGTTACTGCCTTCCGTCATCCATTCACTGATCCATTCGTTCTCGTTTCATTTGGCTGTTACAACTCATCTTTCATGACTGATGAGCGGTGACACCGATGATTACTGGCTCTCATAATGAGACATCTGACACAGATTTTATCTGAATTTAGAGGTGGAAAATGCCTTGGAAAGGTTGAGATTCTATGAAAAATATAAATACCAGGAAAAAGAACACTCTCCCATTGGAATCACGAAGAAAAACGGAAATAAGAAAAAACGAGCATAGTCGATTAGTTTGAATGCTGTTGTAACTCCTTTCAAACTCTTCGGACTTTTTGAAACTTCTACACATAGAAGTTTGGGGGAAGTATCGTAACCGTAGAGATAGGAGTTTCGGATGAGTGATTCACAAGTTTCTAAACTTTTTTGATTGTTTCTTGAAACGGCTTTTCCAACCTCTACTGCGAGCGTGTAAAAGAAGAATTAGGGCGTTTAAGTCCTTCTCATACTAGGTACTGTAAGGCAGTGCAATGTGTAACTCCGCGGGGTTAACCACTCGTTGGGAATCTCTTTGGGAATCATTGGAAATCTATATAAAATCTCAGTGAATCTTGGAATTTTTTTGAAGTGGTTACCCCTTCAGGGTTCATCTTCCTATGAATATCGTTGGGAATCTTTGGAAATCGTTACGGAATCTCAGTGGAATCTCAAGGAATCTCTGGAGTGGTAACTCTGAAACTGAAACCCGAAAAGTACCTATCTACACCTATACGTGACTATGAAACTTTTCATGGAAGGGTATACAAGGTCACAAATTTCGCATCACGTTCTTATACTATAAATACTAAAATGACTCTTGAAAATTTTTGCTAAGTATTACAGTTCACTTCCAGAAGACCCGAGTCTCTATTGTATATCTAACTGCTACGTATAGGTAGAAGTTCCTAATAGTAGTTTGGTAAAAATGGCCATTAAATTTTTGTTCATTTCCAAATAGCAAAGGCTGCCGCATCGTGTCTGCCCCCGTGGGCCGTGGAACATCTTCGGGTCCTCAGCGCGCAGATAGACAATACTGCCCCGTAATTAACACAACACTTGCGCGCGAAGATAAACAGTAAGTGGGGGCGCGGTATCCTCACAACTCTCACAAGCCGCAGCTCCGTGTTTTCTCATTGTTGTCTTTCTTATAACCTTGAATTCCAGGCCCCAATCACGGCGTGTTATTTCTAAATTTAACCGAAAAGAAAACAGACTGATTGACGTGTTATTCTATGTTATTTTGACAGATAATTTGATTCAGCACTTACTCTACTTTTAACACGTGAATTTTTTACTGAATGAGCAAACATTTCTTGCATCTCCTATTTGTTTGACATGTGGTTTGTTGCCCACCGAACGGCCATTTCACATGCAATCGATCATCGCATAGTCTGCAGAGTTTTTCGTACAAAATATGGACTGCAATCCATGGTCGCTTTATGAATGAATCTTTGGTAAAAATACTGCTAGGGTTAATGCAAGACTTGCGAGAACTCTTGGAAGAAATCTTGTTCCTGCAAGTAATTTTTTGCTCTTGTTCTTGTGCCTTTCCTCGCATGCAAGAAATGCAAGAACAAAAGCAAGACAAGAAATTTTCTAGCATCACTAAAGTGGTAGGTACATATAAATGGGTAAAAAGAAGGAAGGAATTCTTGCTAATTGTCTGTTCATTAGTAGTTACAGCATCAATTTGCATTAACAGGTAAATCAATTAATAATGGCCCAGAAGGAAGAGAGGGGAGATAAGATAAAGCAAGTAAGCAATAAGTGAACTGTGAAGTCTTTGTAGCTAAGATTGCTATCGCGAGTGCTTTCCATCAAAGGCTCCATTAACGTGATTTGATGAAGAAAATCTCCGGTAAAACGGTGCATTTATTTTCGAACTAGCAACCAAGAGAATAACGCGTAGAATAACGCTTCTTTTTAGGTACCTACCCAACAACCCAACGCTCTCCTTGATATCTATTTCAAATTTAACAACAACTGGGCCACCTATAAACTGCTGAGGTACTGAAGAAGGTTTGTTCAAAATATCCCTAATGGTGTAAAAAAAAAAAAAAAAGTCAAAAGTTTTTTAATTTTGATTACAAGCTACTGCTACTGTTGGGAATTGGTCCCAGCAAAATGAGACCAAAATGGGGGGAGAGTAACTTACCAATGAACTCTGACGTGTAGAACGTTGAATTTTACCCAGTTAGTAAATGTCCAAGTCGTGGTTAAAGTCAGAGGTCAGAGGTCAGGTTGTCTCGGGTAAATCGGTAAACTGAATCGTAAACAAGTATCTACATCCATTATACGTTCAGGAAAAAATTATTATCTATAAAAGACAATGATACGTTTTCAGCAGTTTTAGGAAAATATCATGAGAATACTCAGCAGGGGGAATCGTCGCTTAAAGATGCATATTGGCTTCCATTTTCCATCCAAAATTTTCCCTCTGACTAGAACGAGCAAATATCACGGATCAAATAGCTGCTTATTTCATAAAAAATTCTCGAATACTCGGCGTCAGCGCTCCCGATATCATGAAATGGGAAGGGGAACGAGGGGAGGGGGAGGAACTATCTGTATGAGATTTCCATTTCCCTCCTGCTAGCTCTTACCTACATCCCCCAGTCCTGCTCCTCAGTGCCAGAAGAAGCCAATCCCAAAAAGAGGCCGCAATTTTATAAAAAGCCTTGCGACCCTTTCCTTCACAAACACAAATTTTGGAAAGGTACGAAGTAGGCACACCACATATCTACCCGCACGTAAGGGAGAAATTCAGTTCACACCCGAAAGTCAAACACTGATGAACATTTCAAGCAGGTTTGCTTGAATGACAACTATTACAGAGACGTTTATTACACGCGTGTTTTGGTGTATTGGTACACGCGTATTTCACGGAGGAACACGTTAACTACACACGTGTATCGTACCTGTACTACTCGTATACTTTACAGTTGTAATACACGGAGAAAAACTATATTACACGTGCACTACGTAGAGGTAGGTACTCGCGTATTACACAGAGGTACACAAAATATCCAGCTATGTTAGAGTTTTATTTGGGAGCATGGAAACACGCGAGTTGAATATTTGAATATGGAGTTGGGGGTTGGGGGGTCCATAGAGGGGTGGATGAGGTCGGGGGACATCAACATTCATTAGGGCCCAGCCGCAACATTTCAATTTCCATTGGAGATGAGGCTTGGGGGCGAGAGGGCGAGGGCTGAGATTGCCGCCCTTAAGTGGGGGGCGAGCCCGACCTCCCATGTTAAGACAATATTTCAATTATGCATATTGGATTAGAGCCCATGTTTGGAAATATGCTGGTATGTTAACTTCGTTAACTTCTTTCCCCTTACCCTTAATTTGTAGATCCGGCATAGTAAACACTTGTGTCAAGTGATTTGCCTCCAACGCGTATCTGTCGTTCCGTGTCAAGTGGGGTCCTCTCCAGTTTACTGCCACGCACTCAGTCCCACCTACGATTAGTCATTTTTGACCCTTCACTCCAACGACTATTACAATGATTGTTATTTGGTAATAATTGTTCTCGTTTTATTTCTTTTTTTGCGCAAAAGAAGCGCTTCGTTAGAGCTCAAAAAAAGCGAAAACAGCCAAAGCTCTTTGATGCTGTGCAGTCAATATCGAAGATTCAGACGGATTGAAATTTTGAGGAATAACCTTCATAACAAGCAATAGTTATATCACACTTCTGGTATACTGCGGGAGAATAATAATGCGTCAGTGACTGAAAGAGAAACAGAGATGGATCTCAGGAAGGTGCTTCATAAGGGGGAAAAATATCTTGTTTTGTAGAGGGAAAGTTGATACTTATCCGCCCTTGAAAGCATTTAGTCGTTTGCTACAGAGACTAGGTATAATCCAAGCTAGATACAAGCGCACGTATAGCGCGCCAAAACACTCCATACAAAAATGGCGGAAACGTTACCTTGATGGCGCCATTTTGCTGAACGGCTATACGGCAAAGAGCGCCTTTCCACGACGAAGATGTTCAGAGACCGAGGGTACACTGACTAACGCCGCGAACGCCGTTTTACTATATAGAGCCACCCATTGAATCGGACCAAGATCAGCATAATAGCTCATTCAAGACTCGAAGGATTTTCGTTGTTAAAGATACAAAAGCAGTGATAGTGCACAAAAGCCCATTGAACGGACAAAGAACCTCCTCCGGTTCGCGAACGTATTCATATCGACGTAATCTTGTTCACTTCCCTTACGCCTTTTCTCGCATTCTCAAAGTGTGAGCAAACTACCCCTACACAAACTTCCCTTGTATCTATTATCACGCTAGGGGTGGAACATCATCATATTTTACGATTACGTCTCCAAGCCATTACTATCCCAATTTAGGTAGGTACATAGATACGTTACATCGTTGTTATGCCTAGACAGAATGACTGCAGGCACTTTTTCTAAAGGCACGAAGTTATTTTCCTTGGGACTGGCAACATTACAACAGTCAAGGCTACAGTCGCTACTGTAAACGGAGTTAGGTATCCCAACGAAATTCGTTTTAAAGACAAAGGAATTCCGTGACGCCATGTTCCTCCAAGCGGAGCCAGAAAAAATATGGTAATTAGTTAATCAATCAATTCATTTAAGGGGAATAACGAACCAAGGAGAGAAGCGTATTTAAGAGAGTAAAAAGTAGAGAGGGAGAGAAAAGTTGTCGCCTCTCTCTCAGTTTCCTTTCCGTGTTAAGTAATGAGCGAAGATGACACATTGCGAGCCATCGAAGTGGAAACGGCTTTCAAAAGCAGATTTTCAAAACACTTCTCTACTTTGCGTGACTGAAAAATATAAAATGAGGGATTTTCTAATTAGAGGTTAAAAGCTAAGTTCGAAAAAGAGACATTTTCAATTGGGAGTTATGAAGATTATGAATTTAGGCTTTTATAAAGACCCTGCTGACATCGCCAAATTTCCACCTCTTTCTCAAATTAGTTCCTCTGAAAATTTGTAAGACAAGGCGGAATGAATGGATGAAATTTCGACAGGTAGATACAATGTCTATTTTTTTAGAAACAGAAAATAAAAACAATCTGTTATACTCCTCCGACGTAAACTGGTTCTCCCCAGCCGGGAGCTAACTTTTTCTGAGGATCCACAAATTTTTTTTTACTGAACTTCTTTTTGCGAAACCCGAGGCGAAACCTTTGGCAGTAGATACAGCTAAAATCAAAGGAACTTAAGCATGGTTACTACAATTGGGGTTTTTAAAAGTAAAAGCAGGGACGGAGACTATTATCAAAACTGTGACTATATTTTTGGACAAATAGATGTAACTAGCTAAATTCTGAGAAGAACTCAGAATCGAGATGTGAGACAGTGCCGCCTGCCCTCAGCTCTATTGTACAATATGTGCCTGCGATGGGAGCTGCATGGGTGCAGTCAAAGGTGGCACCGTGTCTGCAGTCTGAGGGTGGTCTCTATAGGAGCCCCGCTGTCTGCTCCGCTCTGTATCTCTAAATTCATTCACAGGACTTTTCCCAAAAAAAAATTTAATAAATTCACCATGGGAACCTAACCAAAAAACAAAAGGCGTCCTGTCTTAAAACAAATATTTAAGGATAGCACTGGCCCAGAAAAATATCTCCGTCTAAAAATCGAAATTTTGTATTAAGATAACATAAATTTCTCAGCCCATGTATTAGGTACATACGGACGAGAAAGTAAAAAAAAAGTAGAATTGAATCTCAAACGAGTAAGTAGGTCTATGAAAAAGATGTGAAAACGGTAGAGTTGTATAAAACAAGAGGAAGGAAGCAATCATTACAGAGGTGAGCACTGAGGAGGGGTGGAGGACAAACCAGAGGAAGAGATAACCATCCAATGGCAGGAAACTCACCAAGACCCGAGATGGTGCCTACGACATGATAACAAAGCTCGTAATCACGATGATAATGAGCTCCATTTGGCGAACATGGGGGGACAACAGGGACAGGGGGAAAAGGGAAAAATGGCCCAGCCCATGAAGGGTCAGCGGCTCATTTCATCCATCATAGGTCCATATCCCTATACCAAGGACAAATTGCTACACTGTCCCTCCGGCCCGCAAATAAATTACCCGCCCCCCACAATCTTGTTTTTGGACGGCCTATTAATTAATGCTTACCAGAGCCGGCTAATGGACTCAACGACAGCGCCACCGTGTCTTGCCCTCATCAATAAACCTCACCCAAAATGACTTGGGACAGAAATGTACATAATGTGTAACATAAATCACCAGCTGGACAGATTACTGCCAAAACTCGGACAAAATAAAACAAATTACTCACATGAAGTAATCATTTTTAATGCTCGGTACCTTTCTATAATTAAGAGAACACAAGCCAATGTACTGGTTGTTCCTACATCAGTAATATAAAATGCAACTTAAAACAAAAATAGGGACAAAATTTGATTATTTTTTGTTATGGCCGGAAGGGGCCGGGGGACACTTTCAGGCGAACGGGGTTTGTTTTTTCGACCCAAAAAAGGCACGCAGACTGTTGGGTAGTGTATAAGGTTCCAGAGGGCGTTGTTTAATAATTCACAAAATGTATAAATCTGCACGTATAGCCATTTGTTTTTGGTATGTTTGCCGAAGCACGTTCAATTCAGCGAGCCCAACTCAATTTTCACTTTTTCCACGGCCATAAATAATTTTTATTTTGACTTATTTGCATTGAGCTATTTTGGAAGGGAGGTTTTTGACATTTTAGAATTTGTTAGTCCCCTTTCGATTGTAAATAAAGCCTTCGTGATTTGTGGTTTTCCGGCTGTGTGTACCCTGTACACTCCAATGAGAGATGAGTTTTGTAAAGCAAAGGTCTATGATCGTCAGTTGTCAGAAAAGTGATGGAGATAAGCTAGTATATACACGAGACGGGAGACGGTGCTGTAGCATTGGATGCTGATGGGGTATAGGATGGGTTGAGAACTGGGGATGGGGTTATCTCGGGGAAAATTCCCGGCCCATCTTGACAGGACAAAGATCTGACCCCCAAAACCATTTCCGGTTCTCCAAGTTGAGAAGGGAAGAAGAACTTGAGAAGGGCCGTTGAATGTTATCTTCCAAGGTCGCGGGAAACTTCCGTTAGCAGTCTGTCAGTCCTGCTGACGTTCGCGACGTTCGATCAAGGGTGAAAGGAGTTTGAAGTTGACGTGTCAAAATAATATTATTTTTATTATAAAATCGGAATTCTTTCAAGTGATGGGGGACCAAGGCTGTACGAGTACACAGGAGGCTTTTTCGAAGTCTATCAACCGGATGCATACGTATATTGCTGTCTTACTGAGTTTACGGGCAGATCATTCGGCAATCACCTGATGTAAAAAGTTCTATGCAACTTCCAGATAGTTTTCACCTCTCTCATCGATCCACTTCTGATGTAATAGTAATTTGGTCCAGTGTACCCTCCTGAATAAAAGTAGCCCCAAAATTTCCACTTCCTACTGATTCCGTTGCCCCAGTAATCATCAAAAATGTAGACAAGCGGATTCACAGAATGGGAAATTTCCACGAAAAAGGCACACGTGTGCTTACATATAAAGGCCAGACAAGCAGCAGCAGCCCCTCTTGTCAAACGTGAAATATGGGCCATACCTGGGCCTGAGCCCATATGTAGGTATTCCTATTGTACGGGTAATGGCCGCTGCACACCCTCATGTGCGGCATTAAACTACCCCCACTGGGTTAACACTGACATGCAATTTATTTCAATTTCTTCAAATCATCTTCCATTATTAAGATTTGGGGGTTTATTTTTCGTTACTTGGCTCATTCATTCCATGTCTCATTTCGCGTCTTACTTTCTGAAAAAGGTGCTTCGAGTCTTCGAGTTTTTAGTTTTTCTAAGCCGCGTCAGCACCCGACGCCGGTGCCTACGCCTTCCCCTTTTCCTACAAATAAGCAAAAAGAACAACAGAACAAAAACAATAGCGATCAACGAGACGATGCACGGACTATGCAGCCATTATTTTTATACCAGGAAATGAAGATACTGTGGAGTGTCAAGGACAATGCAAGTTAAGTATAATATCTACGAAGGCCATTCCGAACCTGTGAACTTCTTATCTACAATCCAAAGACCTGCGAAAGGAAGAAAAACAAGAAAATTGGCAATCTTAATCCCTTGAGATGCTCACTGGACCAAAATGAAGAGGTAGTTTTTTTGGCAGAATGTGAACCTTGGTATGGTCGATAGGTAATCCTTGAAGGCTTGCCGACAGGCGCAGCTGTCCTTCGTGCACCTGAGGACCTGGAGGTTCAAAAACTGAGCCCGAACCATGCCAGGTGTCTACCTTCGGCTGTCACTGTGACTGATTGCCTTTTTTGCACCCTTGTGACAATATACGGAATTTATGATTATTTTCATGTTTCAGAGCGAGCTAGCAAAGGTGATCGTTAAGGTTCTTTTCATAACGATAGTTGATGGTCATACGACAGTTAGATTGGTGGAAATGGAAGACAAGTTTGTGTTATATCGAATCATTGAAGAAACAAGAGGTGCGACAGTAGGCGCAGATAGAAACTATACTTTCCCAAATAAGGGTTTGCACAGTATTTTTTGGGCTCCCCTCCCCCTTCCTTCCCAAGTACAGCGAATGTCCCAATGCCAGTTAATAAGTTCAAGATTTTTTGGGGGCCACACACGAACGCTTTTTTGGGATCAGGACCTATGAAAAATACTTTGCGATGACACAATTAACCCTCAAAATAGAAGTTCCACATGATCACAATAGCAGTGCTTTCCTGTAATTTGTGGAAAATTAAGAAGGGTCAAAAACATTAAATACGTAGAACTAAATTCGGCGAACGAAGATCGTGCTCCCATAATTTAGGAATTCCAAATTTCAGAAAATAACAAGAGAAAACCAATACTTCAGTAATAAAACGCAGAAAAGGCAAAGAGGTGTCAGACACCTCTGAAACAATCCGTGTCATGAAAAAGACAACAAATCAAAAACCCGCCCCCTAATTTTTCATCCAAGATAATAAATAATAGGAATAATAAATTCATTATCGCAGGCGAGAATAAATAGTGTAACCCTCTCTCGGCGGGGGCGACAACTTAAACAGAGGAGTGTAGTGTCCGTAGAAAGTGATGTGAACAAAAACAGTTTTGTGTAAGTGGTGGGTGAAGCGCTGGGGTCGATATCTGGAAAACAGTCCGGTGGGCTCTCGCTCTCGGTCCGTGGCTGTCCCTGTTCCGCTGCTGCTGCTTGAGGGCCCCATGTACAGCCTTTATATCAGAGATGGTTTTCTTTAGAGGAACAATGAGAGAATGATGACACAACTTTTCTCAGACCAAGATGCACAGAGAGGAGAAAAAGTTTAAAACTTCAAAAAAATTCCGTTTCTGATGTCAAGGTGGTGTCACTTCAGTTGGAGGTGACAGGTCCATTGGAGTCATATATCGTACACCTACGAATTATTATATAGATATTATCAATTTCTGTCCAGCTAAACTGTAGTCGAATTTTAAAAACCCCGACTGAGAAGAAGCTTTTTTATGAGCCTCAGACCACGCACTAGTATGCAGACACCAGGTTTTGAATTTTTTTTTAGTCCATGTACCTATACCTATTTTTATCCGAAGTGCAGCTGCTGCAAACGTGCATCCTAAGAGAGGAAATTCCTTTTGTTGTGTAAACATTATGCTCGGATGTTGTGATTCTACATTTGCTAATGGAGGGAGGCGCCTTAATACTCAGTAGTTTAGATGGATAGAAAGTGAAAGTATGCGGGGGCCATTAGGGTTTGGGCCGTAGGCTGCTGACTGGGAGTAACGTTAGCACGTACTCAGCAGCACGTAGCCAACAACAAAGAAAGCACACTTTGTACTGCCCCTTCCTCCCTTCGGAAAACGTATTTTCTCCCACGGAAATTTAATTTTCCATTTGCATGACTTCCCACGTCCCTGTTTTTTCGCTCAGGGTAACGGTGGACTATGCAACAAGAACAAGAACAACAAATAGCGTTTCTTGGTCTTGTTCACTCACAATCAGTCGTTCTCTTGTTACTATAGTCGGACCAAGCTAATCTCAGACTTGGTTTCCATAAGACTTTCAATCTGATCTTTGTTGATTGTTGTCTCGGGATAAAACAAAAACGGCATTGGTTTACTCAGGAAATTTTGATCAGTGATATGGTATCTTATAAATCTACTCTTTTAAAGCGATGAGAATTTCATTTTGTACATCCAAATCTAAATGAAATTATGAATGATAGTACGGAAATAACCGCAAAAGCTTCCAGAAAACTTGCATGCTTTATGCGTTACGCAACTCTTACTGTCTGTTATTCTCTTCTATTACTCTTCTTTTCAGCTTTCCGACTCTGCAAGTAGGTACTCTGCATGGGCGACCGGGTGCATCAAATCAAGTAAAAATCAGACTGACAGTAGGTACAAAGCTTCACGGTCTGCTGACCGCTTAGCGACCAACAGTTTACTGTCGATTTGAAACCTCAGCAATAGTATTAATTTTGTCCAAAGTCGGAACAAAGCACAATATAGAGAGAAAAACTCACATTTTCCGAAAATAATAAAAGGAAAAAATCTCAATTTCAATTAAATCTCAAGATTTTGTCTTCCTCATAGCAAGTTAATCAGGAGGTCTGCAGCTGAAAGCGACCCGGATGTTCCCAGCCACATTCCCCCACCCCGATCCAGAATGGAGACTCACGTGGGCAGAAGAAAGATAGACAATAGAGAGGGTTGGTAGGGAGGGGTGGTGAAAGGGATGGGGTTGGGGGTGGTTTTAACAGCTGAGTGGTCCGATGAACCATGCGGCTTCAGCGAGAAATATTAATACGCGAACCATGTGGTGGTGTGTACCCGACTCTAATGGCTTATTCAAGATTATGGGGGAGGGAAATTTTCGCCTCGCCACTGAAGCAGGGGATGCGACTCGAAGGGGTTGCAGCCATAAAAATCCCCATCAAAGTCAATCTATTGATTCATATCATCTTCGCTTCTCCCTGTCGGCTTTTTCACAACTAAATATTTTACAGTACTAGGTATAGTGAAGTTTGAAAAAAGACTCATGGTATAAACCTACAGGCATTTCTATAGGAAAAATTCAAAACGAAAGGACATGCAGTTATGCATTTAACGCGATCAAGGTGAAAAGGGAACACTCCTGTGCTCCTTATTTTATCATTTACAATAAGACTAGATATAGAAACAAACAGTGAGACATAGCATATAGCAAGCTTGACACCCACTTTTTGGTGGGTTGACCAGAGCACCGAGCACTCATACCTTCACTCTGCTTTGTGGAAATCAAAAGTCAGCCTCTATGGGCTTGGAAGCAATGGGACATTTGGGGTTTGGGGCATAATTTGTCACCGATAGCTGGCGATTTGACGGGCAATGATTAATCCACACCAAGGCCCGAGTCTGGCAAGTCACCCGACCTTATGACAAAACGGGCAAGGGGAAGGAACGTTTTCGAATTTTCAGAAATGGGGGAATTTCTGGTTTCGGAGGAGGGGGCATGGTCCATTACAAGGCCGGGCTAGCATGGCCCTGATTAATAGTGCCGTTCCAGGCCAGCACCACCCGAATTTGTTGACATTTTGAATTGGGGGGGGGGGGGGGCTGACCTTTGCTTGCCCCCCTTACGGTCTCTAGGGATGGGAAGTCGTTGATTTTTCCGCGCAATCATATCGCTTTCCTCCCCGTGCCCCTGCATCACCCCTGAGCCCTTCGCACCCATGGGACAGGTCCTCTCCTCCTCCAAATCAACGCGATGGCTTCTCACCCCCTACCCCTCCCTTTTCAGGTCATTCCGACGCCCTCAATACCATTGGCAAATAACCCCTACAGTTGAAATAAGAAAGATGGCTGAAAAAATGCAATAGAGTGAGACATTTCTATGTTACTGCGAGATCAATTGATGCTATTTCTCCTTGCGTACCATTCAATTTTTCCACCATTTTTTATTACAAACGAAATATCTCCCAAAAATATTTCTCACAACGGATACAACTAGAGCGTGAAAACAAAATAAGAAGAGTTAGCATTGTTATTAAGTAAACCTGTAGCTGTAGTTCTGAAATAAATTGCCACCGTGAGTTATCTTACAGCTGATTATTTAACTTTCGTAAAATCAGAGGAAACAAGCAAAAAAAGTTTCCACAAAGTTGGAACGCCCGCACTTGAGCTAATGGGCTGGAAAACATCATAAGTAAATGGGAAAAGTATAAAACAGTCGGTACGGATGGAAGTGGGATTGTGGTGGGTGTTTCATGGATGACTAAATTTGAAAGAGTGCCAGGCAAGGTTTCCACGCCTCCGCCATACACGCATACATAATATAGCTGCTCGCAACTAATGGCCTTGAAAAGTCAGCACTGACTACACATTACCAACCCCTCACTTCCGAAAGGGGGCAATTTTCGGCATTAAGGAGGTGATTGGGCGCTGCTTTTTCGATTCTTCGACAGAAATTGGAATTATAGTGCCTGAATACATTTCTTTCCTCGTACAGTGACAACACAGAATAATAACTGAGGGACGAAATTGGAAGTTCGGGACGTGTTTTAAAACAAACAGTGCAAACAAACAGTCCGAATTTGTTCATACTTTCCCGTGCCTTAAGGACCTGTCGTTGTTTGTATACATATGTAATACCATACTGACCAATGGTGGTGCAATAACTGTAAGTATTAAATACAGTACGCCATGCCATAACAATACGTAGAAACAGGTACGAGTATTCCCTTATACCTATGGGTTAAAAACGTACCAAAGAGATAAGAAACGATCCAGTTTTTTGCTTAATTTTTGTTCCGATTTTTAAGAGGCCCTATTGAATAGCTGACGGAAATATATTGGAATTTCCCGATTGACGGGCCCCCATAAGCGGGAACCTGTTGTGATTTTGATTCCACACACAGCACCTCCACCCGTGTTCCAGCGCCCCATTGCCTCCTCACTTTTCAATTTTCATCCAGCCATTCCGTCACCACCTCAAACTCCAATTTCTCATAAATTCTTCATAAGAGTTGAGAACGGAGTCTGGTCGTGACAGCCCCCACTCGAAATTAGGGTGCCGCTCCATGCTCACTCCCTCAACAAGACTAACTAAAACTTTCACACCCGTTTGCCCGCGTTTTCATTTTACAGTTTTTCATTTCTTAGCTAGCTTACCTTTATGTGGGTTTCCACTACAGTCAAGTAATATGAGTAATAACTATAAAAGTCAGCTGAAAGTTATTCACAACAGATTTTTAACCTTATTCAGGAGCCATATTATGGATCTTTTTATCACGCGTGATCACGCAGTTATCACGAAAACATAGGGAAAATAGCATTGCAAATGTTTATCACGCGGTTATCACGCGTGATAAAAAGTTCCGTAATAGAGCTGCTGGAGTGATTTCACACCCAATTTCAAATTCTGAGATGCGCCTTACAGACAAAAAACCCCAAAAATACCATTTTACTTCATGGTTTGTGGTTCAGAGGGTGACTGCACTCCAAATGGCCATATAGTTTCGTCCATGTACCTACATAATCTCATGGGGTGATTTTTTACCCAATGCTCAAAAAAAGGATTACGCTGGATTTCACCAATTTAACGTGAAGACTATCGTATCGGTAAAAAATGTTAACGGCTTTCACCATGCACCGTTACCGTTTCGTTAGCTTTCGAGTGGATTTTCCGTGCGTTAGCGAAAACGATAATTTTCATACCTGCGACTCATTTGGTGTAGTCTAATGTAGTCTAATCAACATTTTAACTTCCTTCTCCGAAAAAAATAGGGGTTTTTTCTCGTTTATTTCCACTTTTAGATTGAAATTGTTGAAATAAATATGACGTAAACAAAGCAGGCGAATTCTATTGACGCAACAAAACCTAACGAGAGGATGTCTGCTTTTTCGAATCGATAGCTATTCGAACGTTAAAAGGCACTATCGTCAGGTGGTGAAATTCAGCCTTAAAGACCGAAAGCCACCAATTTTGGCGTCTCACAAATACTTTACCATTTGGGTGAGTCAACACTCCAAATGGCGCTGGTTTTGTTCATGTCCTTCTGAAGGAAATTTCGGCCCAAAATTTCGATTTTCTAAAGGGGTAGGTATAGTATCGCCACCCTGACCTGCCTGGCCTGAGGGCATTTTGTGAACAGTGAACATAGCAGAATGCCCTCGGGCCAGGCAGGTCAGGGTGGCGATACTATAAGTAAGTAAAGTCCTCGGTCCGGCTTTCAAGACTCTTGTTTTCATTATCAGTGCAAAACTGCTCTCCAGATCCGGGGGTCAAACCTTCTTAACCTAAGGGTGATTTACCGCGCTTTCCCCCTTACCCTACCTACCTATACTGTCTGCGGTAACTCGACGGACTTGACCCATACCTCACCTTCTTCTTATAAAATGAAAGCACACTCACCCGCTACGATAGAAGTGATAAATTTCAATCCGACCGTCGCGCGACGATCACCGCTCATAGCAATTTGACTTTGCTATAACGGATGCTAACAAGCCTGGCGCGATGGGATGTTCCCTTGTAAGCACATAAAAACTTTACCGTAATTTCACACTGTTGTCACGTTAAAATCACATTTTGACTTCTGTAAACTCAGAAAAATAATACAGCAGCAGAAAACCGACGCGTTCACTTTCACATTCAATTGTTTAAATTTAGCAGACGACATTGTGTAGGTACCTAGTACTCGATTAATCGATTCAGTTACTTCCGTTAACCCGCCAAAACGTTTTGACAGTTTGTCAAAAGTTTTATGAAGTTTCAGAAACACTTATTTAGATCCGTCGTGGCGTAACCTTAGTACTTACTTTGGGCATAATAGATCTAGATCCAGGGCCGGATTAAGAACTTTTTCTAGGGTAAACCAATCTCCGTTTTGGCGCCCCCCCCCCCCCCGCCCCCCCCCCCCTTCCCTCCTGCATTCAATACAAGCCTGCACCCTAACTTGGAAGGGTAGGTATTGTTGAAGGAAAAAAGGTATTAAATTGGTTCCACATACCTACCATCTATTTAGTCAATGCACTAAAGTTCGTCCTTCTTTCTTAAACGGAAAAACTCTTTTTTACTTTCTCGCTAGCCATATATGGCGAGAAAGTATTGTTTTCGTGCAAAATTTCGAAATTGAGATTTTGGGTTTCCCATGATCCTGCATGGGGGTCCCCTGAGTCCAAAAAAGTGGTTTCTGGAAAAAGTCTGTCCGTCCGTCCGTCCGTCCGTCCGTCAGTCCGTGCAGTGCTCTAGTGCCTATACCGTTCTTCCGATTTTGATGAAATTTGGTATGGGCCTGTCTAAAATTACTACCGAGAGACATTTTCAAGGATTTTTTGATTGGTCAAAAATTGCGGCCGCTATTGTCAAAAAACCGCCAAAATAATTCAAAAATCGTGTTTTTGGTTAGTCGGACAAGCGCCGACGGTACACTTTTCAATCTATAACACTTAAAAGTGGTAAGTGTGTTAACAAGTAGATGCTTCGAGGTCATTTCCAACTAAAATTGAATTGGTTGAAAATTACGGCCGTTCTGGACCAAAGTTCGATCCTTTCGGCGCCATTCACATATATTGACCGATTGTCATGAAATTCAGTAAATTTGTTTAAAACTATTTAACTTAAACATTTGTAGAACAGAATTTTGTTATCTTGAAAATTACGGCCGTTTTTGTCAAAAAAGTGTTGAGAATGAGAAACCACGTTTTTGAATGGTCGGAACGCATTCGGGACCACAGTAATAGAATGACAGCCATGAAACTTGGTAGGAGTGATCTCAGATAGATGCTCTTGGGTTATTTTCAACCGATTTTGGATTGCTTAAAAATTACGCCCGCAAAAAAATATCAAAAAAATCCCCCCCCCCACCCAAAAAAAATCATACGGGGCGAGAAAGTTAAGTGCGACTGTTGTCGAACCCTTTATTCTTGATTTGGAATGGGTGAATTTGAGAATAGCACTGTCAAACGAAACTTTTTTTGTGAATTCACTTTCGATCGAGAGAAGCGCTAGCCCCGACAGTTTGGCTTCCCCCAGTGCAGTTCGGAAATGATTCTTTATTCGCGCTAACGCCGAAAAGCTCCTTTCCGCTGAGCAGTTCGCCACTGGCAGAGATTTGTAAATTCGAAGTAAAATCTCCACGTTCGGGTACACATCTTCGAAGCTCCCCATCTTCATCCAAGACAAGAAGTTGTTGACATTACTTGGTTTTTCGGTGATTGATAATTTGGAAATATGAAGTCTCAAATGCCGCAACTCGCTATTCCACAAGCGCGGGAAAAGTTTTAAGTGTTTGATTATTCCGCAGAATTATAAACAACGAAATATAATTAATTTATTTCAAGAAATCACAATTATTTTATTTATTTTTGCCTTCACATGGCGCCCCTGCGACCAAAATAGGGTGTCCATGCACACACCTGGTCATATGGCTAATCCGGCCCTGTCTAGATCACAATGATGGAACGGTTCTGTTAAGTCGAACTTACAAAGTGCTTAATGTCTGATCTAAAGCACTTCAGAAAAAGTTCCTGTTTTGGGCAGATGGGTGATGGAACCCACCAAAATAGAAATAACGAAGCACTTAATTGCAACCATCTATAGAAGAAGAACAGTGAGAGGGGAGGATATAGAGGACATAGTCTGTTGGTTGTCTAAGAGGGAGAAAGGGGAAAAGAGATGGAGGAGACGGCCTCTCCATCAGCAGTGAGGACATTGGCTGAATTTGACAGAGTGACACTTCTCACACTCTCTCAGACTCAAGCGCCACATCTTGAGGCGAAATCCTGCTTCAGTATCGACGGGCTACGAAATATTCTTCAAGTTGACAATCTTTTGAAAAAAAAAAAAAAAATGACGAGTTGTTCTACTTACCTATGTAGAAATTTTGACCAAGAAAATTATAACCCATTATTAGCTGGGCTAAAAACGTTCTTGCCATTCAAAACCGGGAACTTTGAGTTGTATAATAGAGGGTCTTAGCACTTACCTTCAGCTGGATGGACTTTTCCAGAGCCATCTGGCAAAACCTCTACTGGGGAAAATTACCTATAAGTAAGTGACCTCTTAAATTTCCTATTACCTGTACCTACCACCTGAATCACAAATAAGGAGAAGAGTAGGAGTAGATACAACCTACCTACCTACCTATTGGTCTCTTTGCGATCACCCTAAGACCATAATTTTCGCTACGGGCGGTCTACTTTAGTCAGCTGTAAGTTTCTATTCTCCTGTGCTGACCAGAACTGCTGCCACCCTGCATCGGTAGTGAAATAGTGGTCAGCTACCGGCCGAAGAGCAGCAGGTCAGCAAAACACTTCAGCCATTGCAGGGTTGCGATTGGCCGCCGAAGGTCCTGCGCAGTTTCACATCCAAGATGTTCTACAGCTGGAAGCTCGCAGTGCTTAACAGTCAGCGATCACTGACGCTGCCTCGTACTGTACGGGGACCTCACTACTTGCTTACTGCAAAAATTCGAGTCTCTCTGCACACAAGTGGAACTACAGAAATTTTATCGAATATAATGTGATTCAATTTTGTATTTTGTGGTTTCCCTTCATCCTTCACCTTCTATATACAGACCTATTTAAATATGTAGGTACTACCTATAAAGAAGGTATATCTAATAGGTGGGTAGTAGGATGTGTATCCAGGATTAAAAAGGTGCATGCATAGGTATATAAGGTCAGAGGTTGGTGATGAATTAATAATGGAGAGTAAGTTAGCCAACAAAATGAGTACCTAGAAGATATTGTTTTCCATTGTCATACCATACTCCTATACTAGGTAGCTATCAACATTCAGCATGTTAGACTAATTATTCCAGTTGCCTAAAATGTGAGATATGGAAATCGACATGTCGTTGACGCGAAATTTGACTTGTGAGTGGGGGGCGGGGGTGAAAAAAATTATAACTACATAGAGAGACTCATAATAATCATACCTTTTCATTGGGTATAACGGATGGTCAGCACTCAGATGCCTGCGCGAACTTACGTCTCTTACGAGTGTAGGTGTCTTCATAGGTACTTCGGACTTCGGTAGAAGTACACAATGAAGGTATAATCTTGAATCTGGAGTAAGTATATAACCTATCGTGTACATAGGCAGCAGCTTCGTTGGCTGCGTGGCCGGGGGCAAGGGGGCGACCACGGCTAGGAAATCAATATGGCTTCCGGCAGGGGGTGGAGGAAAGGGGGAGGGGGTTCATCTGTTTTCGAACGTCAATGTCACTTGCCGTCTTTTATCAATTTCAGCGAGCACTGTGTCCCAGTGTCCCTCCCTACATAGTTCCCCAACATCTCCAACCCCACAGCTCCAGCTCTGTAAGAAAGAAGACAGCTAAGGGCCATTCATCCTGAAACAACACTTTTCAAATGGAACTATACTAGCTCTAGTATCACTAAACTTTCACCGCAGAAAAAAATGTGAAGTCAAGGAAAACTTTTAGTTATAGAGCATAGCCGTATCCACGGGGGGGGGGGGGGGGTTTAGGGGGTTAAACCCCCCCCCATGAGCGGAAAATTAACATGGTAATACCAACGTGAAGCAAAAAAAATATAGGCTAAACCCCCCCCCCCCCCCTTGACACTAAAACCCCCCCCCCCCCATGACCGCTTTCTGGATACGGGCCTGTTATAGAGGTAGCACCAGCCGCGCGTTAACCCTGTTGACGCACTATTTATTTTGTTTCTACAATACCAGCGGCAGCGACGTAAGCCAACTCATTTCACCTATACCTAATCTATTTAAATCCTCTCAACTGCGCTATGCTATAGGTAGAGATGGGAGAGGCAGAGAATACACACACCTGACTTTTAGGTAGGTCCATCGCCATGGTTCTATGCGAGTATAATCACAATATTGTATGAACATAATTTTCGGGAAGCTACGTACGGTCCTGAACGGCAGCTGGTTCTGCAGGAAAGGTGCAGCTGCCTGAGGAAACAGAGCATGTAGGGCATAGGGCATCTAGAGCCGCAGAGGTAAAGCGAGGGTAGCTGCGGAGCGCCCAGAGGGAGGGTGAACAGCCACATACGCAGTCAACCAATGGGAGACCTCCAATCGGACCCCCCCATTGTTTTAAGCTCCGGATAGGCCGTCTTTTTATTTAATTATCCTCCTATTGTTCGGCGCGTCTTATTGGCGGGGGGACCGGGGGCCGGCCCCAGACGTCCACCCCTCACTTTGATACATGGCTACCTCTGCCCACCTGGAGCCCCACACTTCTCTATACAGAAGAGATAGATTTATATGGAATTTCCAGTAAGTGGACAATGATAATGTAGGTATTTAGCGTGAGCTTAGGTGCCGAAAGTGCATAGGACTTACGTAGGTATAGGTACTTAGGATATAGTGATGGGTATAGGTAAGATGTAAGTATTAGGAATAATGTTTATGTAAAAGAATAAAATAATAATGACATGGTACACTAAAGTCGGTACCAACCTACCAAAGTAGGTAGGTAGGTACCTATACCTACTAACAGTGGAAGGAAAGGAGAGAGAATGTATAGGTACCTATAGGTAATTACCTACCTACTTCACTTTCAGGTAGGTAAGTAACCTTTATTATACCTACATATATGTGTAAGTAAAAGGTGTAAAAGGATGGTAAGTGTAACCATAGTCGTTCGTTGGTAGGTACCTTACCTACATACTTACCTACCTCCATTTTGAGTCAGTTTTTTGTTTGGTAGGTATAATTTCTTATCTTACAATAAGGGGTCACCAATAGGTACCTAGGTACCTACCTACTATTACATGTAGCTATCTATCCACTGGCGGAAATCAAGCAAGTTGCAGAAAATGCCGCATAAGAAATAGAAAAGAAGGCAACCCCCCATAAAAGAAAGATGTCACATCACATGAGAGGTAAAAAATGCAAGCAAGTCATTCCAACAAATTTTTATAAAGTTGGATAGTAAGTGAAGCCTGTAAAGGGATTCATTTCTTCACGAGGGCATTCATATGGAAATTCATATTCCTCGTGTGGAAGTACGGAACGTAAATGGGTTGGCAAAGGCAGAATGTTCCTTGCGATGTATGGTATCACAAACTGAATTGCTCTGCCATCTAGCGGTGAAAACGTGAAACTTGCTGGATCTACTGGAGAACTCGAGATGCCGCGTGGAGTCAATGACTGTAGCAGAAGTGTACTACCGTGACATCTAGCGGATATTATGTGAACTGTTTAGTTTTAATTTTTCTCACTAGATAGCAGGCAATGACATTTTCAAATACTCCGTACTTCTGGCGGGATTTAGTTTCAAAGTTACATTTTTTTCAAAGTTTTACGCTCCTACTTTACAAAATATACACTGAATACAACTTACCACAAATGATCGTACGGTGAGTTCATTTTCTGAAACAAAAGAGTGAGGTGAATGAGTCTACTGGACTTTTATGACAAACTGAACCCGTGAATAGGTAGGTAATAAGTACATGTGTCGTAAGCAGCAATAGTTCGATTTAAATATCCGTTTTGTTAAAATTTGTCTAGCACAGCAGATTAATGAAAATTTCTACGTATTCATGTTACGAGATATAGGTTTACGATTTATGATCTCTTGTCTTCGAGAAGACTCAAGAGAAACCCCACGTTTTTTAACGGGGCAAGTATAGGTACCTACATAGAGAATTGAATTAATTTTTTCCTTCCCCGCACTTGCATCTTGCATCTTTGTAATACTTTGGACACTCTGAGGCAGTTTCAGTTTCAGGCACGCCCAAGGCGTAGGACGTTTTAAGGGAATATTCATCAAGAAACCTATAAAGGTAATACGGGTACTTAATATGTCAAAAATAAAAACCGTATACTTAGGTAATTTTTCTACCATCCGTTTAGACAAAATTATTCTTGGCGATCTACTGATCAAAGCTCTTGATTCAGGAAAAAGGAAGGATCTGCTCAGAATCCGAATCAGTAGGTATACTGTGAACTGCATAAAAATTTATTAGCTAGGTATAGGTAGATACTTACACCTAGCACCTAGCACACTGAATAAATACAAGTTTCACCTAGGCCAAGAATAAGGCACCCCTGTTTACGAAAATTGCTGAACTAAAAAAAAATTAATTTTGAGGTACCTAGATAGGTACAGTTTCTCACGGACTACATACACGTATACGTATACGGGTAGGAGTAGGAATATTGTACCTACATTTTAGGCCAAGCTTCAGCTTTGAACGCCCTCTTAAATTCTGTTAACCTGTCAGGAAAATAATATTGACGTGATATGTTGTCTTGAACTAGAGGCTAGAGGTAATCGAGTTGGGCCTAGGTGCCCTTGCCCATGCACCAATCATGGCCAAGGGCGGCCCAGCGTCAGGTCCGTACGGCGAGGCGCCTTTATTTCTAATGGTTGTCATTATAATCGAATTAAGACTACTTAGGTACCTACCTGCTAACTTTTCATTATCGAACATAACTTGGGTAACCAGCAGGTTTGATAAAACAGTTAAGATGGTTTGCTAGGAACACAACCAACCAGTATAAGAAAGTAAAAAGCATCTGCTTTCCTATAGGTAGCTATTACGAACCTAAAGATGTAGGACCGGAGTACCTACAGGAATTGGTATAAACACAGATGTTCCCTATACCCAAAGAAATGAATCCCGTTGACTTTTGAGCTGTACAGTACCTATAGTGAAATATACGTGTAGATATAGTATCGCCACCCTGACCTGCCTGGCCCGAGGGCATTCTGTGAATAGTGCAGAATGCCCCCTAGCCAGGCAGGTCAGGGTGGCGATACTATACCAATTCTGCGGAGAATATTTTCATCATACATAAACGTGCTGACAATAGAAGACAGCAAAGTTTTATGTTTCTTAAACCTAAAGGCCAAAAACTCGCATATCAAAAGCACAAAGTGCATGGGGATATCACACCTGACTTACGATAATCTTTTGTTCTACACAACCATTTTTTGCACCCCTTGCTGCAATTATAGGGGTGTGATATGATAAAATAACTACAAAAACCATTTTTGGGGACGAAAAACTGAGAAAACCTCTTTCGTAACATAGTGCTTTGGCTTTTTATTTATTTTTTTCAAAATTTACCTGAATGGTGGTGTACCTATATCTAAATCATCTACTGACTGTTTTGTCCCGAGGGGCAGGCTTCCCAGTTCACCTTCCGCCTATACCTGCCTATGCCTGAGCACCTGACCCCAGCGCAGTGCCGTATGCAAATCAGTGATCAGGGCGTGGCTCTGGAACAACAGGAAGGGTTCCGAGCTTGTCCCACTATAAAAGCCCCGGACCGCATGATTTTAGTATCAGTTTCTCGCTAGCTGTAAAACAGAGTAGCATCTCTCAACCTTTCAAGATGATGAAGTTGGTAAGTACCACTTTGAGTATTGAGTATAACCAGTAACGTCCCTCCGAAATATATAGGCTATACCTACATATTGGCTCATAACTGACTTCATTCAATTAGTTACCTATATACAAAATTTTCCTTTTTTAAATTTCGAAATCATACCTACACGAACGCATACCTATACGCTGCGTCAACTTATAATCGTGTTCTGAAACCCTAATTCCGCGGTAAAGATAGAAGCTAATATTTTTTTTCTATATACCTACCTACATAAGTATAGGTGTCAGAAGTATTTTCAAGCTGAAGCCGCCCTTTGTTTCTATGATCAAGAGCCCCCTGAAGTGTTATTCCCGTTCTCTTATTCTTATTAGGTAACCTTACTTTACAGAAAAAAAATAAAAAAATAAAAAAAACCCTTTGATGTTAGCTTGCCGGTACTTACCCCAACTGCCCTAATAATAGTTATACCTAGCTGTTTAAGATCCCAAATAATCACTGCCAAATGCATCTCCGAAAATCAGCTATACTCTGCTTCAATTAAGTATAGGTAGGTAACTATTGTTCACTCCATCCGAAACTCGGGTCGAACTGACACCTTCCACATCAGATTCTAAATGGTTTCTTTGCTCGCAGGTGGTTTGTGTCTTCCTTATTGCCCTCGCTGTGGCTTCTGCCCAGCTGTTGGCCTACCCCGGTCTGGTGTCCCGCAGCGCGTACGGTGTCCACTCTCCGCTCGCCGTCAGCTCCTCTTCCAGGGTGCAGATCAGCCGCGCTGGTCTCGTCGGCGTTGCTCCTGCCCCCTTGATCTACGGTTAAGCTCCAGATCGTCGGCCATCCTTTCTCTCCGAACATCACTTCAGACTGCACACCACAGAGCTCGTCATCTTTGACAAACTGTTATCTCTCCGATTAAATTTTACTCCTGTTAAATTTTATGGCTGCCTACGTTAATCACCAATCCCACTCATCTCGTGTCACTTTGAACACATCCCTTACGCCGGGATTCCATCCCGGACCTCTCAGTACACCAAGCGGGCCCCTTAACCGCTCGGCTACTGAGAGGCACAAACGTGCCCAGTGAGGACGCTATATATAGGAGCACTATAGGACAAGAGGATATGGGACAAAAATGCTTCTTTATACTACTGTATGTACGTAATGGTCAGTTTTTCTAATGTCACTGCGGGAATAGATATTCCACTTTAAACTGGGACAACAGCTCTGGGGCAATGTTTAACCTATGGAACTGATGGGTTACATGGGCTCCGTCCCAAGTGAAGAAATCCCAACACAACACAGCTGGTTCCGAATTCTGAAAAAATAAGGATTATTAAGAATCCAGTCCATCTACCCGCGCCGCAGTTTTTGACAGCATAGAGAAGGATAGGGAACGCCGTGTAGCAGGGAACCCATAGCTCTCTCTATCTTATCCCATGCTATCAAAATCCGGGACGAGGCACGGCGCAGCGTCCTTCGTTTATTCGTTCAGTGACTGGACCAAAGATCATTAACTGTTGAGAAGTTCACAAAACCCCCAGCATTTCGTTTCTCTTCCCATCAAAGTATAGGATGATTCATAATGCATTTTGATTCTCATGTATAGGCATTACATATCCTCTTTGTTGTTTAAATCCTTTCCACCTTCGCTCAAGTTATTATCAACCATACATACCTATGGGCAATACAGATGCAGATAAGCTCCTATCAACTGGCAGATAGCAAAAGCTATTGGAGGTGTTCATATGTAGATTCAACTCATCCACCCATCACATCACTCGACACATCTCATCATAACATAGCCCAGCACCCCAGGTAAGATCTCAGCTAAACATTTAATTTCCCATTCCACAATCCTGTCAAAATGTCTCTGTACAAATTATAAAATAGGTATTACACACAGCACACAGGCATCAAGCTATATGGAAGTTAAAACTGAAATTACTTGCAACCCACAGAAAAGCACACAATATTCTAAATTAACTTCGTTTGTTCCATGCAAACCGTTCACGAATCGAAACTGTAGGTACCGGAGGCTCCCAAAGCCTATACCAACCTACACAGAAGGTAAAGTTGTATAGGTATGTACCTATACACCAATATAGTTATTGCTACCTGCTTTTGAAGTAAACTAATCTTCATCTGATTCTTGCAGAATCTTAGTAACTATACCTACTCACATCTGAGGATCTTCTCTACTCTGGAGAGAGAGCTGCTTACTGATACCTAGGATATACTTAGGTACCTAACGTTATTCTTCGATCTGAGGACTCAATAAGTACCTACCAGCCTGGACTGTCCACTCCACCACAATGTCATATGTAATCATAAGGGGATCAAGTAAGTAAACCTATAGCAGTCTAATCCAGTCATTAAAAGGACAATAATTAGAATATGAAGAAAAATAAAATGCTTCGTTAAATGCGCACCTGCTTGCATTATTGTACGTGAATTTTATATGCTTCGGGGGCAGTCAAGTGCCGACAGGCAAAGCTTGTCTCAGCTTTCAAATCACCCCGCATCGTCTCACTGTTTGGTTGACATTTCGGTCACCTGCACTGTTTTCATTATTTTAAATTTTACCAAGTCTCCTTTAGACCGATTTTACCATGTACTACAGCAGGTGAGAGGATCTTTTTACTTTTTCTCCTTTGATACTGTTATTTGGAAATTGCATGATAGGGTTAGGGATCTAATTCTGTGAATAACCAATGGCGTAGGTAGGTATATAAGCAGGTCCATTCTCTTTACACAAAAGTGATTTTTGAAAAGTTTTTTTTAAAGTTACGGAAACAAAAAGAAGTATAACTTTTCCCTTATTCAGACAGGACTACAACTTGCTGATGTGCCTCGCAAATGCTAAGCGAGTTGGCACCGAGCATCCCTATGGCTACTTGCCCAATTGCCCTACTGGAGACTTTGAACGAGTGGCCCAGCAGTACCTGTCAGGAGTGGGGGACTTCGAGAGGGTAGCTCAACAATACCTGGCTAGTGCCGCAGAATTGGAAAGACTCGCTCAGGTCCAGCGCCCGAGCCTTCAGGATCTCATGAACCAGCAATTTCTCAGCTTTGAAAACCAGATTCGAAATCGACACTACAACCCCTCATTCAGGTACCTATATAAGTCTGTGTATTTGACAAACATTTGTTTACAATTTCATTTGACACACTGACACCTATCAACTGTCAATTTTTTGTTCTGAAATGTAGTTAGAGAGTAAGAGGTGAAGGGTATAGTAACCAGAAAACGCTCATTCACTTTACGAGAACACAGTCTCGATTTCATGATCCTTTTTATGCTTACAGGCAAGGCACAAGCCAGAACGATTCTCGCGAAATTGTGATGAAGAGAAACCAAACTGTACTCGAACTCGAGAAGTTGAAAATGCTGCTAGGCGGACTAGAAGAAAGTGGAAACGGAAAAAACAACTGGATGCTCTCCGCGCAGAATGCAGGCAGTGCCACTCAACTTCTTCAGAAAGGAAATGCTCAGCCGAACCTGACTATGGGAGCAAGGTTTCCTGTTCCCTGCGAAACGTACCTGCCGGGTTTGGATGATGATGCTGCGAAGTTGCCCGGCCTGCGGCCAGACACCCCCTCTAGTGACGTATTCAGCGATGTCAGCAGTGGTTTGGGCACTATGCCGTCCCCTGTCAGCGATTTGGAATCCGCCCCTGAACTATTGCCACCACGACCGACGACAGAATCGATATTCCACTCGGAGGATTATAATGAACCCGAAAAAGTAATTGAAGAGGAGCCGGCAGTGTCGCCTCCCAAAGATGTAAGTTTACAGAAAATATATATATTTTTTTTTTACCAGCAGAGTGCATTACATACATCCACCAAAAGTTTGGGTTGAAGCCTAGCTACGATCGGAAATTAAAGTTGCCTCTTCTGCGTGAGATTCAAACACAGATCATGTGCGGTATAATCGAGCTGACAATGAAAGGAACAACTCAGGAAAAGGAAAAAACTTCTGCATTTCCTTGAACAAGAACTCATACATTTTTTTTTTTTTTTGTTCTTTTGTTCAGGGATTCAGGACATCTGTGATTTCTCCGATAACGGGTCAATAATTATTGTTTCAGAATATTCAGTACCAAGGACGGAACATCCTGGACCTATACACCAACATGACGTACCAGTGGTCTTTCCAGATGGCAGTCCTTCCTCAGCACAACCTCGTCACGCACTTCCAGTACCGCTCTCTGTACCATCGCCTCGGCCCCTACGGAATGATTGAAGAACTAGGTAGGGAGAAATGTCGCTTTTGCGACTTCGACTTTGTGGTTCCCAAGTAACCTACTAGTCACATAATGTTCACAAATATCTATTCCAGTGTCAGAAAGACACCTTGTCAATGTGAGATCTGTTTCGGTGCGAGGGCTACTCAGTCTCTAGTGGGGGTTAATAATGTTTTTAGCTGAGAAAAATATTAAAAAATGACCGACAGACAACAGGCTTTATTACGAGTTTGTAATCTTACCTTCTAAATTTTAAGACTGAGTCATGGGTTTTCTAACCCATTTCTGGAAGCTGGAGACTTTGCCAACATAAGAAGTTGGAAGACTTGACTATTAAAAATTTTAAAAGCTACCTACAGGTATAAATTTCAAAATTCGAGTCTCGAATACTTAGGAGTAGCGCCTATACGTTGCACTTCGAATGAGTCACTGGAGTCTTGAAACCCTAGAAAATTTTTGAACCTGAAAATTTGGAATATAAAATAAGAGATAAAGCCGTGACTTTTTAAAGAAATTGATGAGTGATGTTCATTTTATTACTCTTTTACTTAGTTATCAGTATCACCCAAGTTTTAAGATATTTCCTATGCATACCGAAGTTTCAGTAATATAGCAGGTATGCTAGTTTTATATTTCCTGGTGATGTTGTGGTAATCTCATCCAATATCTGGTATTTTATGTTGCATCGATGTTTCCTTTTCAAAGCCTGTACTTGTTGCATCGATGTTTTTTTTTCAAAGCCTTAACTATTACCTAATCAAAAGTGACTATACCTAACTAAATTTAAAAAGTATACTCATTTTCTGATTTTGCACTATGGGTTTTCGCTGTACTTTTAAATCTCTCGTAATTTTGTTGCAAGTAGGAATTGCAGAATTTATTTTTAAGAATCTATCGGTGATTGTATGCAAGAAGGCATAAGAACTGATAGCGTTACGTATCCCTGGAAGAAGGGTATACAAGTATTTTGATTTTGGGTAAATTTAATGATTAATTTGTATTTGGGTTCTAGACTATAGTTATGTTTCCTCGTGTTCCTTGTTCATCCATATACTGTAAATTTTTGTACTTATGTGACTCCATGTCACATCTATTCTGCCAAATAAAAACAGGTATCAATAGGTCTTGTTGCTCTCCAGTAGTATATAGGCACTTTAGTGATGAAGTGTGGACTCTCACCTACATGAGATGTTCATCTGAACTATAAAAAATGATTTCGAAAAAATCGACGAAAGTTTGTCAGGATCGCATACCAAAGGTAGTTGAACCAAAAGGAGCAAAGGACGTTCTGATTTGTGAATCGAATAACTGTACGACAAAGACCCCCGGACCCCCAGTCAAACTTCTCATGAAGAATGGTAGAGCAATTATTCAGGGAATAATTCCTCCATTCAGTTCCTACCCCATCTGAATGCCGAGAAATTCTAATTGAGAGAATGACTGACTGAATTGCAGGAGAAAATCTTGAAAGATAACAATAGATCGAGAATACAATGCGAGCTTTTATTTAGCTTGTGTGTGGAGACAATAGACATCAACACGGCCCACGTGGTGAGGAGAATGCACTCGTCACCAAGCCTCCGTCTTGCCTTCTGCTTCTCAGTTCTCCTTCTCCCTTATTCTTTTTCAAAACCAAACAAATTAGGAGAAATACTGGGAAATAAATACCACTGAGATAATAGGACATACTTCACTTGAATGGTTTAGCGCAACGATTCTTGCGACAAGAAACTCTGACGGCGCTAAGGAGCCTGATTTACATCATGCGGTTTACTTTCCCATATAGGTATGCACGGAAAGTAAAGTGATCATTTACGTAATTTAGTTTCGTATTTTTCGTCCCTGCGCCGGAAAAATACGACGACGACAACATAATTTAGTTGTAATTTGAAATTTTCATTGCAAAAAAATTTCAAAAAACCGCAAAAAAAGCACGTTCTGTTTGTGTACCTCCTGCAAATAAATAGGTAAGAATAGACAGCGGGGGGGGGGGGGGGGGGGGGGGGGGGTGGCGGCAGAGAAGGGATAGGTATGGCCAATGTTATATACATACTCGTACCTATACATATACTTAATCTTGCCTTGTGCATTTCCCGGTATAATCTCGTTTTCATATAATATTGTAACTTATTTCTGCCATCGGAACGAATATTGGGAAGCAGAAGAATATTGGCTGATAAGATGCTCAACTTTCTTATTCTTTGTTCGTCCTTCTGTTCCCGCAAGCTCCCGCGTTTTCTTTGCACTCATCCTCCGCATATTGAATTTATGATGGTTCTTTTGAATCTCATTCAATGATATTTTTTGCTGCCAGAAATCATAATGGTGGGAGAAACAATGAAAGAATGAATGATACCCAGCTTTACTTTTTTCTCTCCAGCAGCGCACAGAAATGTTTTATCACGCGACTACAAAAGTTATTTTCCCACAAAGCCGGTTTGGATTTTCGTAAAATAATAAGTTGGTAGGTATTGAATAGCGGGGCATTGTGAGTGGGTAGTGAACACTGAACAGGTTTAAAGGGAGGGAGACAATGCGCTGTATATATATTCGCGTTCGTTGCCGTTCATTCGTTCCCAGCCGTTCGTTGGTTGGTTCGAGTTCGTTCCCGTACGGTATACAATTACAGGGCGCCATTGTTAGATGGTCTTTATTAGTGAAATGACGAATCCTTTGACAACGCAGGGACAATGCTTCCAATTGCTGCGACTTTTTGTCCTCCACGCAGGCTCTGTCACACTGAGCAACCCTACAATGCCTTTTCACTCTTTCCACATCGACAAGAAGTAAAGCTAGCATAGTATGTCCACAATCATTACCATTCGGACAATACATGCACATCCTCTTTTTCCTCCATTTGAGGAGGAACGCAAAACCTTGCGCATTTTTCTTATTAATCAATTACTTACTACAGGGAGAAATATATAAAAAACATATACCTAAATTGTTGGTTGGAAACCACTTCGCCGAATCAGCTGGAGCTGGTCAACCCTCACCCCCATCACTTAAGAAAACTGTTTAGACAAGACTGTACACACCTGTACCCCACTGCATAATCATGTATTCGCAGTCATTCTAGTCGCAAACACACAACACAACACACACAACAAATATATTCTGATCAGTCTATGTAATAATAAGTCAACGACAGAGGTCACAAAAGGTAGGACCTTGCATCCCACTCCCACTATAGGCCCTTTATAGACAATTTTGCGTACAACTCGAAGTGACGACAGCTAGAACATTTTTGATTACAGTGGGGAAAGTTGTGACGGTATCGGAAGAATCGCAGAAGATAAAGGAGAGGGCGGCAGTCAGCAGTCAGCACACAATGGACTGTCCACCACCCTGTCGGTATCCTATCGAAATCGTTAATGCCCTCACAGAGTGCCTTCAACTCCTTCAAACCGCACTCGAACTTGTACCTACTTATGAACTCTGGTGCTATTTTCCACCGACAAAATTTCGATAAAACCCCAACAATAAGAATAACAGATAAGGATGCAGACATGAATTCCAGAATGTTTTGGAGCCTCCAAAGTCTGTAGTAGGTAACTAATTTAGACAGCAAATCTTTGGCCGAGTAGGTACTGACTTCTTGAAGAATTAGGAAATACTTAAACAATGTCTGAAAACTTAAGTTTTGTGTCCAATACGTCCAAAAAGTCCAATTTGTTTTTTAAATTACAGACTTCTTAAATACGAGAAAGTGAAGTGCGACCCATATTGAGCCATATATTATTGCATAGTTCTTCCAGACACCAAGACTCCATCCAGTGGTATTATAGGTACAATAAAAGTAAAGAATGAATATACAGTATGAACACGTTGAGCGAAACATTGTTATAGGTGCTCTTGTAAGGTAAATATCGGCGCGACACGTTCATTGTTGTTGTAATAGATGGCTTTCAGAAACATCTTTTGTATTCTCAAATGCACTGGGACAGGTTATAGGGATGAATGTTATAGATTTGTTTCGCTACTTTTTCTCTATTCGTCCCCATACATTTACACAAAGCACACACCAGATTAATTCTTTTTGCTGTGATGAAAAATGGGGCTTTTATTTGGATTATGCCTATCCACATCGGAACGCGTTTGTTCGGAGCGGCGCACCGCTGTGACCAACAACAGACAATACACACCGCTATACGGCACGCATCATTTCAGCCCCTTCCCATCATTCAACACTTTTCCTTCGAAAGGTGCTACTGTTCTTATTTATGCAATCAATGCTGGGTAGTGCGGGTATGTATACATAGCTATAGCTACACCGCCATCAGAGGGAACGTGTAAAAATTGGTATATTATACTTAGGTAACCACCTACGTTTCTTTCTTACGTTTTACGCAAAAATAAATAAATAAATAAATAAACAATAATAAAGTTACGAGGGTTATAGGATTTCTATTCTATTTAAACAATGTGAACCTCTAGGTAGGTATCTATTAACACTGGAGGGAGGTAGCTAGGGCAGCAATGGGACATGGGTCACACTGTGCTACCAGATATAAGCAAAGTATCTAGGTACCCACTAACTACCAAATTATCTTCTGAGATGGTATATAAAGTGGTGTACTTACCTATGTATTTCTCATTTCTCTAATCAGTTTTCATTGTTTTATAATAAAGTACCTGTACCTACCACTAGGCAACATTTTTTGTGTGCACTATAGCTAACACCTAGGTATACCTCCCCCCACATGCCAGAAGAATGTTGAATCAAAAAAGGTATGTGCTCCGGATCCACACAATGGTGCAGCAAAGCCAAGAACTCCGCTATTGAAGAGAAAAGAAAAGCGTTTCCCCGCGAGGAAAGGTTACATTCTCGGGGACAATGGGCCGCAGAGAAGACAAAATGTATTCATTGTGTTTTTCACGCAAGAAGGATCCCTTAAACAAATCGAACGTCATCAATAGTTGGAACGTCGGAGGAGTCAGACTGAGTGCGGATGAACAATGGCCAGGAAGAAAGGAGGATCCGAACAATGAAAAAACTGGTTGGAGTAATACAAAGGCAAACAGCCATTAGAGCAGGGTAGCGAGGGGTAGGCTGCCTTCAATGCTGATAACATTCAGCTCGTCTCCTACCCCCATACACCACCACCATGTACCGATACATACCTATACATACAATACCTAACCCTGCAACATACAACTTTTACGGATACCCATACCGAAATTCATTATTCTTAACGGCCCGATGATGAGTTGAGCGTCTAAATTTGCTATCCTTTTATGCCAATTGGCAACTATCACATAAAATGTTAAAAAATGAAAATCCCTGAAGCCTTATATGCGACTGATCATATATGAATGCTGACGGAGCCAGCAGCGTATATATGTATGCTATGAAAAGCGCTAAAGCAGCCTGCACACCAACATAAGTTCCTGGCGCTGCTAACCGGTATCACAATTTTATTGTGTGACTTTCGAGTTTTCATCTCTCGAGCATAGGAGCATGGCTCATATGTTGCAGGCCCTCATTTGCAATATGGGATTCATCTCCGCGATCCTCCAAGCTTTTGTCGCTATTCGCGACTCAAATAACGGTTTCCAGTGGTGCCACGTGGGTACACGTGATCCAATATGGCGGAAAAAAGGGAGGTTACCTCGCGTCGTATAGGGGTGTTCTCTATGTTCCACGTTATTTTAATTCGTTATTATTTCTGTTTTTTTAGTTTTTTTCAAATTGCTTTTTGTGTTTTTTCTCTAGTTTTAATTTGTGTGTGAGATAATGGAAGTTACGTTCCAAGACATTGTTAAAATGTTCCCATTTGGACACCGGGGAATGGTAGAGGGTGAGGCAGTATATATCGGGCCAAACATGTTGTTATGTGCGGAAAATATCACATTACTATACCAATAAGTTTTTTTACGGCAGTACCTAAGTAAATACCTTCATTCAAACCATTTCAATGATCAGAGCTTGTGATTCCAACCGGTCTACATATGGGTACGTGCATTACATATGTGTAGGTATAGGTAAGGTACCTTCTTAGGTAGATTCCTCGGTATTTAGCGGCAATTTTTGTTAGAACCCTAACGGATAAGTAAAATACTGCAAAATACTACTTGAATTAATATTAAAATAGTGCAAATAAGGAAGGATGTAGTCACTTTGTTGAAAAAGCTCGCCACACACTCTCATATAGTTTGACACTGGTTTCCCTATTTTCAGTACCTACATGAACCCATGTTTTCTTCAATTGAATATTATTTATCGGAAACCCATGGAAACTGAGACCTTATTCTCTCCGATAATTATTACACTGAGGAACACAACAATATCTCCCTTTATTTTTCTTTGGACATACTAAAGGACGGGCCATTTTTTGGTTGATGTCCCCAATATTAGTTACTCCAACTCTCACCAGAGCGCAGGTCAGTTCCTTTGACCCCCGGATTATCACGATATATCCGATAGAAAGCTCTTTTCAACTCTGTAAACTGTATTACAGAATTATCTGTCGGGTTCTTTTAAATATGTGGAATGGTTAAGAAGGGGGGTTTTCGCAATGTAACTTTAACAAATCCAACCTCTTCTTAAAATTTGCAGATAGGTGACGTACTCGTATAAGGAGCGAAGCTACAATGAAAAGGGAAACTAATAAACATAAATCTCGTTGAAAATCATTTTAGCAATCCAGTATAGAATGATGTGATCACTGATACGTTTGTCAGGAACCCCTTCCCATATACCACACGTGGCAACCAGCCCCATTGTTTAGTAGGGTGTAGGGAGGGCCTGTTGGTTAGGCAACTCATCACTACGGATGAAGAAATGGAAGAGAAAAGAGAAAATGCATGTCATGTACCTACTGCACTACTGAAACTTAACTGCCTTTTATTCAGAGCAATGGTTTAATTTTTGGTGCCGAATAAGCACTTGCATTTTGGACTTTGATATTTATTTCAACTTCAAAGCCCCATACGCCTCGACTGTCACAAAGCAAGGTCTGGCGTCTGGCGTATAGCGCCTGTATAGGTACTCGTAAAACAAAAAATCTGATTTATATTTCATATTCGCAATGTTAGGAAAGAGCTTATACTGGCAGTTTTCCACACAGAGCGTTCTTTTGTAAAAGAAGTAGGCTGCTACGAGAAAAGCAATGAGCTACAGCTATAGAATGCAATATATACCTACGGGGAGCGCCCGACTCACCCCCGTACACGAGCGAAATAATAATAATAATAATTAAGTACAAGAAAATGGGGAAACACCAAGCAGTTAAGCACTCGACATCATATACACCGCTGACTTCCTATGGACCTCGTTCGTTTCCACAACGAGATCTCTTTGATACCAACTTAGAAATAATAGAAAGAATGAAAGCACTTGTGCAACAATACACGGGCACCGGGCAAAACCCAGGCCACAACAATAGGCACCAGCCCCACATCAACGAGTGCATGCATTCAGCAAAAGCCGAAGCAGTAAGTATGACTCAGCGCTGTTATAAGCTAAAGCCGACCAAAGTTATTTTCTAAAGAAATGGAGGAGAGAAAAAAGTAATGTTGTAATGTTGGAACAGGGAAGGAAACACGTCCTAGTAGGAAGGTGGGGGTGGGGGGCAAAGACTTCGGTGAACTCCGAATTTGAAAAGGAGCGAGCACAAAGGTGCGAGTACAATGAGGCGGCTCAGGGGCAGAAAGGCACATATCCACGCTGCCTCCTACCCCGCAGTACCTTTACACACTCAGCTTATGAATAATTCTCGGGATACAAAAGAAGTTGGTAATTGTGTAAATAAAAAGGACGGACATGAATTGTTGAGGGAACAATGTAAAGAGGCGTCTTGAACGGCACCTGACTGCAGAGGGGCTGCGCAGTTCCGCGGGAGCACCACCACACCCACAACCCACAACTTCTACCTCTACAACACCCTCACCCCATACGGATCATATATATGCCAATCTGTCATCACCTATCACCTATACGGTTGCTGATGAGAGCTGACCAATTACAATTATTGTCATCCTCTAATCTGACTTCTTTAGTGGGTTAACGTCATTAGGTACTCCAGCAAGTATTTGCCATAGAGTGGCAGAGAACCCATCAGGCAAGACTTATATCTGAGGCGTCCCACCTACCACAAGACCTTTTCACACTGTCCAACAGTCACTTGTCGGACACTTATTGCTGTCTAGTTAATAATAATCAATAATTTGGGCAGAACCAACACAAAGATGATTCTTTCTGTAGCTCTATTACGGAACTTTTTATCACGCGTGATAACCGCGTGATAAACATATCATATCCATAAGAGGGCTCCAGGTTAGGATCTAAAGTATACAAGCCGAGACGACGCACGAGGGTACTAAATAGCAATATAGCAAAGAGACGATACACTCAACACACAGATCCATACCATGCCATGCCATAACAGTATGTTTCAACTTATTACTCGTGTTTAGCCGATCGTCATTAAAAAAGTTTGATATTAAAAGCCATGATTTCAAAGGATGAAAGAAAATATCGGATTATGAGGAGGAAGCATCAATAATTGGAGGAACAAAGGGGAAGCGAAGACAATGTAGGCGCCTCCTCCTCCTCCTCGCCTCCTCCTGCTGCTGCTGCTACTCCAGGACGAAGAAAGACACAAACGGCAACAAAGCGACTGCGAGCCCCTCAATTGTTGGTCCGCGACAATGGCCACCATTGTGAATCTTCTATTCACAACCCGTCACCGCCGCCTTCACCCTCCAAGGCCTCTGTGCGGGCCAAATTCAAATCATCGTCCAAGCCCCGGCTGTACACTTTCTATACTTCATATATGCCTTTCACATATTATATGCTCATGCCCTCAGTAAGAATCAGTCATATTTTCGTCCCAAAATTGTCACAGTGATAACAGAAGTCTGTCCACAATGTAGACCAGCACAGTTACTATAGAAAGGGCAACAAATATATTCAGTTAGAATATTGTATTGTAGGTATAATAGGACAGTGGGAGAAACCTTGCACCGAAATGTGTTTTCGCTGTTTTTTGCTAATAATTTACAAAATTGTATACTCAATCAGCAACTTTAAGGGAGCTCAGCGAAGAAAGTTTTACGATTCCTCAGATTCGCGGAAGACTCGGCAGTTAGGAGGATTAGAAGGTATAAGCTGAGTGGCCCTGATGCGGGCTATAACAACAACTCGTACTGCACACAAAGACGGATAAATCCATTGATGAGAACAACAGAATTCTCGGATCGATGCTCGCAGGGACGTGAATGGGCGAATGGGCGCGTTTTGAAGGGAAGAAAAGGTCAGTGGATGAATACGGCGCACGGCCATTATGAGAAGCCCATTGTTTCAGAATAATATCACAACTTCAATAAATAATGACCCGCCTGGCGTGCTGGGAGGGGAGGAGGGGGATAATAAAGGCTACAACAAAACAAACATGGACAATATAAAGAAATTCAAAGAAAGGAGACAATAAGAAGCGAACAAAAAACACTGAAGCTATTGTCCGCCGGCTCGCCCAAGTCTTTCGGCGCGCAGCGAGTTCTGCTGCAGCCCAACCCGAGCGGAGAGCACGCTGTATCAACCAGTTCCACACGCCAGACCGCGAGCTATACCTATACCTATACCGCACCACATGCGTCTATCTATACGAGTAGTTCTATAGGTACGTTGCATGTTATTGCTGGGTATGGGTAAGACTCAACAACGATTTAAATGCACATGCACAATATGTAACAAATACATATAAAACAGAATTTTCATGTACCTTCCTATTACAAATTTATAACCAAGTAGGCACCTCTTCCTTTTGCTCGCTGGGGATTGCCCCCTTCTGCCTCCCTATGACACCCCTGATTTCGTTTGTAAAAAGAAAGTCACCGTCTTGGCACGGAGGGTGGGGACTGGGGAGGTCTGGGCCCAGCTGCCTCTGCTGAATGGAAGGTGCTCTGCCAGAACTTGGACAATGCTGTTGCGAGCGCCGCTGTCGACAAACAATTGATTCGCAGACAATTGGGGCTGTGGATCCGCACAATGGGTTATCACACTTGCTTTTGTCTTCTTACGTCCGGGTAAGACAATGACGGACCTTTGAATAACAGCTCCAGGCTCCCAGTCTTACAACTGGCGATGGCGCCCGCACAAAACTTGTCGACTTGTCGCTGGAGTCTTTGCGACTGGAAGGAAACGGTCAACCACATCTGCATTTGCAAAGACAACTTTTTTGGTGAATACCTAGATTTTGCCTATCCCCAACTGAAAAAATTTCAACTAGAACGCCAAGGAAAAAAGCAACGCTACCCTACCGAAACACAAACCAATGATTTTCATACAAAACCTAAGGGTTTATGCAAAGGATTAGTTTATTATGTAGGTACAACAATAGTAGAGCTATAAGGGAAACCGTTATACAAACCTTAACAATGTTCTATTTGGTTCACAAAGAAGGCAGGATGGCGAGGATGATGTTCGCGTCCTTTGTAAGCATCTCCGCCCGCGCGCTCAGAGATTAGACACATTTCAAATCTAGGAACAATGAATTCGAAAATGGCAACTTGATGAATGCATCGTTAATGAGGGACGAACAAAGCGGGAGGCACACAATAGAACACAATACATGTAATAACTCAGCACCAATAAAACACATTAAAACGATACGGCGTTTCCGGTTCTAGCTATACTTCATCCCTTGCCCGACCGGAAGTAGAGCAGATAGATGAGTTCATTTTTCATCGTCCACCCCCGGATGCATCTCTCCCCGCACACTATACCACTGCCCGTCACCCGCTCTACGCATTAGAAGGGACAGTAATCGCTGACAGCCGTGACTGCTGTGGGAAACAGGCACCAGTCACAACCATTGGTCATAGTAAGGAAACAAAGAAAATAGGGGCACAGAAGGGTAGCGTTGAGGGTGGTTCGCAGGGACATGAGTACACAAGTAGATATCTAACATTCACTACGATGCGTTTGGGGGAAGTGAGGGTGCTTTCTTTAGCTCCCTGTCCTTTGTATCCATTGAATTACGTCCTGTGAAGCTCAGATGCTATGTGGAGGGTTGAACAGTATCTTTGAAAAATAAGAAGTAGGAAGTAGGTACATCAAGAATGCAGTTCTGAATTTAGACAAAGGAAACTCGGGCACACCCAAAGGAAAGAAAAACACTTCTAGGTAGCTTGTACGTTGACTACGACTCTAGGATTACTAGTATAGGTGCTAGATAAAATCAACACCATGTCTCACCCTTCGTACACAGAATGTTTTTTCCACTCCTCGTTCAATAGCCGAAATTAACGCTATTCAGAAAGATTTTCAAAAGACAGTATTGTGGGCACAATTTAGACTTGATTCAAACATTTTGAAAGGCAATCGTGAATCCTGAATCCAGCTCGGGCGCTCTCTTTTGCATTTCCCCGCATACTTCCCTACTCTCTACTCCCACTGCAAATATATTTTTATTTCATGCAAATCCTCGAAACTCGCTGTGGTAAATCAAACTCAACTTATTAACTTTGCGTCCTGAAAGGCTCCGTTCGTTCTTTATGAGCGTTTTAAAAAGTAGGTACTCGTACTTGGCTGATGATGCCACTTTGTTCCTTCTTCAATAGACTGTCTAAAATCTCTCAGCAGTTTACCATGAGATTTTGGCTAATCTGAACTCAAGACTGTCCTAGCTATTTCACTGTTGTTGAGCAACCTTCCACACGAGAAACTGCACAGTGCCTCAAGGCAAGATCATGCAAAAAAGGAACGCTGCTTTGGAGGTTAATGTTTACTAAGCTACTTTAAGAAGTCGCACCACCACAGCGGTCGGTGACGCGGTGGACCTGACGTCACGACTGAGCCTACAGCATTCTAAGTCAAAGGTGCCTACAGGCCGAGAGCTGTTGCTGAAGTTGTTTTTCAGCTAATATCGCTCTGCAAGCCTACCTACCAACCTTATACCTCACTAATGACGATGTCGATATGACAGCCAAGTCTTAATTTTGGGGTGCTTCACATAGAAGCTGAAGGATTATTTCGGTTCCCCCCTTTGTTGCGCCCTGATTCCGAGGGGGCAAGTGCCCCACTCCACCCCCTCCCCTCCGTCGGGCCATAGCGCCAGTACGGTGGTGGTGGTGAGGGCTCAAAGAGTCTAAGCTACAAAAGGCACACACTCCACATTACAATAGTGCATGACTTGCCAACTAGACCCTGCATCTGTCTGTCTGACCGTCCTTCTGGTGGCCCACACCATGAGTCATTTCACACCTTGGTACCTCCCCCAATCCCCAAATGATTAGGGCTCGGCTATTGTGAAGAACCGTTACATCACAGATGTTAATTTAGGGATAATCATCCTTTACACCTTTTCATTTTTCAATCATCTCCTACAAAATTTATCGGCTCAGTACACACCTAAAATGTTTCAAGCGACTTACTCCTACCTGGAAAGTAGGTATTCACTAGTGTATAAAGATACCTGAGGCATAAGTACCTATACGAATACTTGCGGGGTGCACACCTTGAACCTCGAACATCTCACCTTCTAAGACCCTTTTGTGAGAGGCCTGCTAGAGAATATTTTTCCTAAGTAGAAGTTTTCTGTCCGTCAAGCCGTCAAGCGTATAGCTTCTCTATAAGCGACTCTGGACATTTACGACACCAACCTGCGCCACTCATGCAGTCATCAATAATCATGTAAGTACCTATACGAATACGATGCGAACAAATGTACCTTTCTCTACTTGACACCGGGAAGCTATACTCAGAGGTATCGAGTTCAGGGGTAGGTATAGTCCTGGCCGCGCGAGGATGGAAGTGCATGTGGAGTTGGGTTCTAGGTACAGGTGCACAGCCACTAAGACACGTGCACAAATGAATGGGGGAAACTTCTCAGGAACAGTGAGAGGTTATACCAATGTCAGTGCTCAAGTCATCAGAGGCTCACCAAGGCCAGTAGGTACTGCTTGACGTGAGTTTCGTTAAAATTCGATTGGTTCAAAGTGCACAGAGCAGTGCGAGAGCAGAAACATAACTTACCTACAAAAACGGCGACTGCATGCTTGCAAAACGAGTGTGAAGTAAGTATCCAAAAATGTTATGAAGAAAATGGTGATGAATGATGGAAACACACGCGGCACGTGGACCGAGCGGCCGGCTCGCGAGCGAGGACTCCCCCAGCCCACTCCGACACCGACCGCCGCGCTACACTCACTGAGGGGGACGCCGCGCCGCAGCCGTGGCTGGTGGCCGGCGGCCCGCGCTCTGTTCTTCCACCCTTTCCCTCAGCTTCAGCGGTCCAGTGAGCGGAAGGTGCTACCGGTGCTACTCTCCTGTTGGCTCCCTAGGCGCGATCAAACCTTTCCTACCTAATTATTGCAGATAAAAATTCGGGATAGTTAATTTTTTCTATTCCGTAACTAGTAAACCCACTCCAGAGATTGCATGAAGATTTCCAAGGATTTCCTGAGATTCTCAACGAGATTCGTGGAAAGATGCACCCCGAAGGGTTAACTACTCGAAATTTCAAAGATTTCCTGAGATTTCATAAAGACATCCAATGATTGCCTGAGATTCCTAAGGAGATTCCTGGAGTAGTTAACCCCTCGAGTAAACCACTGCCATATTACCCGATGCAAAGTAGAAAATTTATGTAAGGCGGGTTAAGTGTATACCTAACGACTTATATACCTTATCTTATACCTATACCTACTGTTTGAATCACATCCGTTCTTCGTTCCCACCTCAAATCGACTACAAGGATGCGGAATCTTTAAAATCATTGCATGCGCAGGGACATGAAAGGAACCAGAAGCATCATAGCGGACTAAGTAATTCGAATCAGCAATCTGGAGTCATTAGGAAAATCGACCCAGCAAGAAGGTCAGAATTAACAGACCTCCTGAATGACTAAGCTTGATAATCTAACCAAAGACAAAAATAAGCAATAAGCAATAAGAGTGAATGGAGCGACTAGAGGGCGTCAAGATGCACATTAAAAGTATGGGGGGCAGGGGATGCCAGAGGGAGCCACGTTAATATCGGCACTGAGCTGCGAAGACTCCGGACGTCCGCTACACCGGGCTCCGAAATATTACAATCATCTATTTCAATAATGAGCCCGCTATGCAAATCTCCCTTCGTAAAGGGGAGCAAGCGGCTCCCACAAGTCTCCCTAGTCCACTACAAAACCCTTACAACTTCAACCATTCTTCCCTATTATGACCATGGCCATTTTCGGAACCGTGACATGTATATTATTATTACTATATCACTTAGGGTGCGTCCCACCATGCCCAGTTAAAATTAAACTGAAGATTTTGTCCTATGTTTACCATGTTAAATTTAACTTTTGAGTTAAATTTAACATGGTAAATCTCCAGTTAAATTTTAACTGGGCATGGTGGGACGCACCCTTACTTGTGCGGTTGTGCCTTTTCGGTTGTCTCCCCCCTGCTGGGTTGAAAGTCACAACTCCAAAAATTTTTACTTCTTCCTGTCCCTTGCGGGTTTATTATCAGATAATATTGTACTTATTACTTCTTCGCGAACATCCCGAAGAATTTCATCTTAATTAAAACCTCTTTTTTCGAAACTTACCTAAAAAGGTAAGGGTAAAGTAAAGAATGAACACTGCGATTACGCTGTATACAAAAATGAACCATAACTCTAATAGTCAAGCAAAAATACTACTGAACTCGTGGACGAACACATCGCGTTCCGTGGGGAGTTCTCTCTTCCTTCGATAAATACTTATTGATGTAAATTTTACTTCCGATTCACCGAAGAGTTGTGTTTAAATTCATTACCGAATTCTTGTCAGCCATGTTTTCAAACTCCACACGGATGATTCCACGTTCATTTTTATCCATGCCTATTAGTTGAGCTGTGATGACATTTACGTGAACATCGTATTTCTCCAAAAAATCTTCTATTTCGGTCTTAAGTTGAGCGGGATCGAAATCAGAACCGTTAATGACAACATAATGTGTCTCGGGGAGAGGATCACTTTGGCTTGTTTGTGATTGTACGGCTTGTGCCTGTGTGCGTAACCGCCGCGGCACTGGCTTCGGTTGAGGCTGAGAGCCTTCTTTTTCATCATCAGACAACTCCCCGGTATCACCTTCCGATGCATCAGAAACGTCATCAACTGGAAGATTTCGCCCTTCGTTTAAATAAACAGCAGCTTTTATAGTAACTTCATTGGCAATCTTTCGAGCTAATCGCCACTTATCACTTATTTTATTTTTTAGCAACATTACGTCGTTTTCAGCGGATTTCAATAAACCATTTCTTACTTGATCCAGTAAATACAACCGTTCCCAAGTAATTTTTTTCAACTTCTCCAGTATTTTCTGCATGAACTGTGTTTCGACATCATAAGCATAGTATTGCAAACACTCAGCAGGTTGGTCAAAACGGTTCTTCTTCAGCTTACTGAAGCAAGCAGTCAGTAAATGATTTTGTGCTTCATTATCGGCGACAAAACGTATTGCATACGTTATATGAGTGGGACGGTCGGGATGCTGAGGGTCCGCATAGTCGAACAAAACCTGGTAGACAACAAGTCCATCAGCGACTAACAGCAACCACACTTGCATCACAAACTCAATACTTTTCCACCAACTCCAATTCGAGACAATACCCGAGTTTACATTTTTAGCGACAGGAAATAGGTTATAGTCCACGCACGGGCCGCCGAGTGACTGACCTACAACCATGGCACATTCATCTCCATCAAGACCTCGGCAGGTGATGGTATGAGCGAGGATGATGTCTACCCCTGAAGAGAAGTTGGACCAGACGTGATGGGCCCTCAAGTTGACAGCTAACCAGCGGGGCTTGAGTCCACTGTACTGGCTGTATCGTCCATGGGACCTCATGTAGTCTGACATTTCCTGTGTATCGGCCGCTCTTGCTGCCCACGCGTCAATGATGGGACCGTCAGGACTGACTTTCATTTTGACACACGTACTGTCCTGAATGAGGCGCTCACCCATCTGAGAGTACTCCCCCAGTCGGACCTCGCTAAACGTTTGACCGCCATCTCGGGATTTTAGCACGCAGCTGAAAACTGTGCCTGCCGCTGCCATCCTTCCGGGAAAAGTATATGCTGCACACGCAACAAAAAATGTTTCAATGAGGACTTTTCGTTCGTTTTACTGAGGTTTAACTTTTGGGGAAATAGAAGAATCACTCCATCGATACTAGTAGTTAAATCCCAACAAAATAAACTAATTTACGATGTCAAAGTTATCGAACATGTTCCAATACAAAGGATTTCTTCACAGTTTCAAAGCACTTTCCAAGCATTATCGTCACAAAGAAACCACAACAGGTTCCTGCTTTCAAAAAACAAAAAAACAAAAAAAAAACGAGAAGTGTTTGAAGGGCGTGGTTGTGAACTTACCCAAACGCGTTCAACTGCCTTGCACTCTTCCTAGGTTAGACTCAGATTCTTATTTTAACAGAGGCTGAAGATAAGCTTTTGATAAGATAAGGCAACTGCAGTAAAGCTATGAAAATGATTCATGAATAGTCATTTTGAAGGTATCAACTCCCATTTTACAATGGATGATTCATACAAGTATTGAACTGAGGAATAAAATGCCGGAAGGCGAGACTGCTCAGCAGATGAGGTATTCGGCATTATTGGAAATGTTTGTGAGTGCGCGAGATGTGTCTCCGCACAATGAAAACCTCCACTGAAAAGGATATAAAATAAATAGAAGGTGGGAAGGGAAAGGAGTTGGGAGCTGGAGTGGAAGGGCAGTGAGCATTGAGCAACATAGCGCAGATGGCATCTCACACTGCTATTGCTATTATCAATTCCTTTTTTCGGTCTCCCACCTCGCTCCTTTCACTCTGATTTTCGATTGAAACTCATAAAAGCGTGCAGAAGTTTTTCTAACAAGTAGATTGTTCGGATTTGCTCATCTTTGAAAAAAGAAAGATTGACATTTTGCCGAGGAGAAAGAGAAGTTGTAAATATTCGCGTTTCGCACACACATGGCAATTGATTTGATTTCCAGCATTGGTTCATTGCAGGCCTTTGTCGCTGACAATAGCAGACTCCATCTCCATTCTCGATTCTCCAGTGTCTCCTCCGAGTCCTCGGCCCCCATTGTAGTTGCATTGTTATCCACCCCATACTGCTCCCCCATTTACTTTCAATGTATTGTTAAGAAAAACTTTTCCTAGCATTGAAACGATGAGCTACGACATTATAATTCTGCTATACTATATTATGCTAACCGTAATACCTATACAATGGTATCGGCTCCACCCTACAGAGACAGAAAACGACTACACGTAGGTACAGTTATACAACTCATACATATCTATCCGCATAAAAGAGGACTGCATCCGGCTAAACAAAATAAGAGTAGTGACAATTTTCGGAATAAAAACCGAATATTTTTTGGGACAACTCATATTGACCCCCCTTGTTTTACAGACCACAGAAGAGCCTCCTCTAAATATAATAAAAGGAAAAATAAATTTTGGAGCCACTAGCCAAAGCCAAATCTGGCTAATGGAACAAGATCGGAATTTCAGAACCAGAAGTTTGCGAATCGAATACCGGGGAAAGCCTGCATGCGCATATGAATACCGGGGAAAGCCTGCATGCGCATATGAATACCGGGGAAAGCCTGCATGCGCATATGAATACCGGGGAAAGCCTGCATGCGCATATGAATACCGGGGAAAGCCTGCATGCGCATATGAATACCGGGGAAAGCCTGCATGCGCATATGAATACCGGGGAAAGCCTGCATGCGCATATGAATACCGGGGAAAGCCTGCATGCGCATATGAATACCGGGGAAAGCCTGCATGCGCATATGAATACCGGGGAAAGCCTGCATGCGCATATGAAACGCCCCCCTCCCGCACGCCTCACCCCTCTCCCGCATGTGATAAATAAGTCGCCCCAGTGAATAAAGGATTCGACATCAGGCAACACAATGGCACACTGTGAATAGACACAATAGAATCAAGGGGAAAAGAAGGAAATAAACAAACACTTCGGCCCACTGATTTCACCAGAGATCGGCCCGCTTCTGTCTCCAGATTGCTTCAACATTTCCACCATAGCATCGGCAAACATTTTTTCAAATGTTTCAACCACATAACGACAAAATCCTACATGGTTCGAGTTGAGCTGAAGATCAGTGACTAAGGACTTCCTACTTTATGAGCAAAGATCTATCACTGTTTTTTAATGAACTGAAGCAGGATTTTGATAGACGACATGGCAATCACGGCATTAATGTACATTCCACGGTGCTTTAAAGATGCTCATGATGACAACATTTCGCGTGAGAACACTTACAGATTGTATCAGGCTGATGCCAGCCCGACATACATGGTGCATGGTCCATAACCAAATCTAGGGCAGATTTGATCGAAGTAAATCCGACACAAACAATAAGATATCCAGGATATAAAGATAAATATTGTAACGAAATACCAACCTGAACTGCCCATTAAAGCCTACCTTCTGATTTGAATTTTCCATTCATAACATCCTTTTCGCAATGGCCATGGCGATATTGTAAAAGCGACAACGCGGAAAAATGGCACAAGTAGCTGCAGGCGCACACAAATGCGGGCTAATGAGGTGGACAAATAGTAAAAGCGAGATAGACGGTTCGTTACGTGCCCATTTGGGACATGAAAAGATCCCAATTTACTTTCCCACTGATATTTTTCAAAAGGCTCTTCATCAATACAGAGCTCAGCTCGATGGGATACGAATATATATTTTTCAATGCAAGGATGATGTTCGACGGTACCTACCTCGTATTATGTGCGATAGACGAGAACGGACAAATTCTACAACGATTCAGCAATATCCAGCCACTGCTCACCTCACAGCTTCTACTTAGAATGTGTTTAGGGGCAGTAGATCTCTGAATAAACTTTTTAAAGTGAGACATGAGTAAAAAGGTACCTAAACATAAAATAAACGTAAACTTAAAATACGTATACCCCAGCATAAGACAAATACTATAAAACCGTCCCCAAAAAACGAAGGAAACCCCAGTAAGGAATACCATCACTTCTTACATTTCTAATGAAGATCAAAGCTTTTTTTGTTTTTTTACGCGCGACGTTCAGAGAACATAATATGCGCCGATGAGTTGGTTTGTTAGATGTTTTTGGACGAAGCCGAATTGACCGAAACAGAAAATGAATAAGCCGAAGCCAGTTTAGGAGTGGGCTGAAGCCAATACATCCATGTCGGAAGCGGAAAATTTTTCCGTTCCGCCGGGATTCGAACCCGGACCTCTCAGGACACAAAGCGGACCCCTTGACCACTCGGCCACTGAGAGGCTCGTGAAGAAATATGATCTACTACAGTAACGTGTATTCATGTCAATGGTAAAACATGACTTGAAGGACGGATAGCTTCGTTAGCTCCAGCAAATCTCAGGAAGACATGAATCGGAGGTGAGTCAATTAGATGGGTTCGGTCAGGTGCCCTCCCCCTCTCCCCGCCACCTCTTCCAAGGAGATCCCACCATTGTCTCACAAGACTTGGCTAAGAAGCTCCCCATTGTTCCCTATTTTAATAAAGACGGCGGGGGGAGCCACGTTGATTAACACGGGCGATCCGAGACTGCACCACCGCTAACTTCTCTCCCACTCACCAAACCTACAGTGAAGTCAATCCATTCCTAAAACGTTTGATCATCTACTGACTCACATCGTTGAGACGCGTGGAGTGTCAAATTGTGGCAAATAGGTGGCGAGATGAAAAGTTTCGTTAAAACTTACATCTTACATCTTACAAACTTACATCAGACTATACTTTAAAGTAGAAAGGTGTAGCTAAAATCTGAAAACTACGAAGCACCTAAAAGAGGAAGTGTGCCAGTGAAAAAAGATTAAAATGACTTCATCTCAGTTCCTTAGGTACATTCTGCATGAAAGAAGATTTTTTTAAATTTTTTCATACGATTTATTGACCTTGTCCCGCCCAAAAAAGGTGGGATTAAAGTATAAAACGCCTAGTTTTCCAGTAAATTTACAAATTGATATCTTGCAATTGGTATCGGTTGACTTGGGTACTATAATTTTATTTATGTGCATGTGAGGAATATCGAGATGAAGCCATCTTCCATTTCTCCCCTAGCAAAGTCAGAACACGCCCCCGAGATACGTTCAATGAACTATTTTTCACGTGACTTCGACATCTTTCCTAGCAAACTGTAAAAATACTCATTATAACAACGATAAAATTACCGAAGTCACAAAAAAGGAAACCCGCCAAACATTCAAAATTACCGAATGTCCCCTATAGTTTTCTTATAACGTAACACTTTCTCCTAGAACTCCCTCCCTAATTAGAAAAAACAATTAAAATTGAAGCAAGAACTAGCTTTTTAATGAATCTAAAAACATCAATTACAAAACGGCTAGTCAAAAGAGAAAATGCATAACTGTGCATATGTATAGTACTACACGCTAGCTATTCCCTAACCGTCGGATGGGGAAGTGACTTACACTGACAGGCATCGCAGAGGTTCACCAGTCACTGGCCTTGACTTCCTTCTTGGGCGTGCCCTTGGGCTTGGCATCATCCCCGTTGGTGCCAGGGGGTGGCGAATCTGGGGCTTCTCCCTCAGACAGAGGTTCGTCAGCACGGCGTCGAGGGTCTCGATTTTCGCTCTTCTCCTCTTGCTCTATACGCTTGTCAATCTTCTCTTTTGCTGCGCCCACCTGACAGAAAACACTCGGTTAAAAAATAAAAATATAAGATTTTTCTTAGGTCTATCCAATGAAACTGCTACATATTTTTCTTTATTTTAAACATTAAAAATGCTGAGTAAGTGGGTATATATAAAAACAAACAGGACTTTTATCTTCGATTCTTTTTGTATAAACAGCGATTTTTGCATTATCTCAAAAGCAGCTTACCTTCCGCATAGGGTCCTCATCTCCGCTGTGGCTACGAGAACGTTCTCGCTCGTGATCCCGGTCATGGTCACGGTCGCGGTCACGGGAATAATGTCGCACGTCGTCATGGTAGCGGCGCCGATCGTAGTACGGGTTTCCTCCGCTACCACCACGGGGATAGAAGGGGCCTCCGCGCCGCGGGCCGCGCATATTGTAACGCGGAACGTAACCACCGCGACCACGCCCCCTGTCAAAGCGCTCGTAGCGTTGATAGTAGTTGCCCCGGCCCCCGCGCACGTAGCCGTCTCGACCACCGCGCGGTCGGAATGGCATGTTGTTTTGGAAGCGGGGCTTGTAGTATGTCCCACGCATGTTGCCACGGAATCGTTGCTGGTACCTTCGGGGGCTGCGAGACCGACTGCGGCTGTATCTGAAAGGGATTGATTCAAGATTAATTTGCGGGGCACAGAACCTTCTTTACCTTCTTTCAAGTACTGATGAGTTCCAGTCGATTTTGTTTGTTTTCAACTACCCATCATTGTACATCAGCAAACTTCATCGGTTGTTCTACCTACTATCCTGAAACATAGTTCTACCACATACTAAACATGTTAATAAAAGTGGTGTATGTTCTGAAATCTGATACAAATAAGATTTATACTACAAGCGGTGTCAATTTTTTTTTTTTTTTTTTTTTTTGACTGGAAATACCCAAGACTTTCGCTCACCTGTCGTCATAGGATCGGCTGCGCGACCGTGAGCGGGACCTCGAGCGAGAGCCACCAGATCGTGAACGAGAGCGAGATCCGTAGGAACGAGACCTCCCACTAACAGAGGATCTGCCACCTCCAGACCGTGATGACCCAGAGCTCCGCGACCGGCGCCTCGTCTTCCCCGAAGCTGGCTCCAGCACCTAATTACAAACAAAATGTTCGAACATTAGTCTTCCCCACTTATGGCGTAAAAAACTAAAACTGCCCTGGTGAAAAAATTCCTGGCTATCGATACCAGCTAAACAGCGATACAGTTCCACTTTTATCAAAACGAGAAAAAGTAATAACGCCTATTAAGTGGATTTTCACTGAAAACTTCTTTCTGACAGAGTGGACAAGTGTGAAATAACATCAAAGGTAATGGTACCAACCATTTTTTGAAATGTGTGCGGGTAGCCAGTATCATCTTCTACTGACCTTTGCAATGTGTGAGTGCACCAACCACAGTTAAAACGAAAGCTCAATTCATTTTTACGTTTATCCCATCTGTACTGCAAGTGATTCGGAGATGCCAGATACCTGTCAAAAAATGGTTGGAAAAGACAATAATGTGAAGCTTTACCTTAACGCGGAATGAAAATTTATCGACAGCAGTTTTGATGGGCTCGGGGGGTGGCAATGGCGGGGATTTCGGTTTCTCCGGCAAACGTTTCATCCCCATCGGATCCCACGTCGGCTTCTCCTGGTCACGATCCTTCTTAGTCATAAAGCGCGAAGCCCCCGCAATCGGCCCTATCTGAATTTTGTTGGTTTTAGTGGTCGGTGGTGATTCCTTGAATATATCAATGCTTTTCTTTGCTGGAAAAAAAAAAAAATAATAATACATAATAATAAAACAGAAGAAATTAAAACATCTTTTAAGTGTAAAAACCGAAAAGGTAGCAGATTATTGTAGTTTTTCTGACAACATTGCGCCTAAACTACTTGAGACTTTCTTGTACAGAATTAATAAGTACCTTTTCTACCTCAGAAACTAGGTCCGTGCTCCCAAAATTTCAGCCTTCAGCCTCAGTCTTCTAGTGAAATTAATTACTGATACTGTTACTGGCGAATAGTAAAAAGGTAAAATCTAATTTGGCCTGAAACTCTGCTCAATGACCTATCTTCAGTATTATTGTTTTACCTTTCTCTTCAACATCTTCATTTTTGGTGCGGTATGCTTTCGGCGATGACCGCGGCTCAGGTTGCCTCCTTTCTTCTTCATACCTACAACATGATGTTTCTTTTATCAGTTTCTCTTCATCACACCACCAACGAATAAAAGTTCAAGTCGAAAGTCAAATGAATCCTGAAAACTTGGTTGGTGTTCAGGACAGATCGCTATATTATCTACTAGGTAACAGAAAAATTAATCCATAAAATAAACTTACTTCTTGGGAGGTTCCTTGGGCTTGAAATATAAGTTGGCCAGTTTGATCTGCTCAGCCTCAAGTGCATCATGAGCAGCAACCCGCCGGCGCAGCTCCTGCTTCATGGTGATCTCCTTGCGCAGTGCTTCTCGCAGTCGATCCTCATCATCCTCATTCTCCTCCAGATAGGTCTTATCCTTCTTACTCCTCTTACGCTTCCGCTTTTCCTCCTTTTCCTCACGCTTACGCTTCTTGTTTTTTTCTTTACGATCCTTCTTTTCCTTCTTCTTCTTTTTCTTGTCTTTTTCGTCGGTGGATTTTCGGTCAGGTTTGTACCGCGAGGCCTCCCCCAAAAACTTTCGGACTTTATCTTCATAATCGGAGTCTCCCTTTGTCTGCTCAAGGAACGAGCGGACGCGCATTTCGTAGTCGCGATCTTTGTCTGGTACCGGAGCTTCTGAAAGCAGACCTATTTATTTCCAATTATTTACTATCCAGTTATTATTGTAGCAAGCGACGCGCAATTCTAGTTCATCTAACTGTTGGATGTTTCTCGCAAAGTTCAGCAAAGCATTGTCTTAAATTCTCATCAACACCGAAACTAAAAAATACTTGTCGAAAGAGAGTCAATTTAATATACAGGTTGTTTACCTATCTTTAAAATTATACATCAAATGGCTAATCTAGTATCAAGTATACGTACTGACGAAAGCGGCCGGATTGCATTGATTTCTTTGAGAGCCATCCATATCAACACTCGGATCGAGAAGCATCCGTTTAGAGATTGGTGACAAGCTCTTCTCCTTCCTCTCTTTCTTATTCTTCTTCTTTTTCTTCCGGGCATGAGAGGAAGAGTGGGAGGAATTGCTGCTGGAGGAATCAGACGAAGAGTCTGATGAAGAGTCGCTGGAACTAGAACTTGAGCTGGAACTGCTGCCGCTGCTCGAAGCGTGCCGCTTCTTCTTCCCCTTTTTCTTCTTGTCCTTTTTAGTCTTCTTTTCTTCATGAACTTCTTTTGCTGGGATTAGATTCTTGGAGCGTAGGAACTCAATGGAGTTGAGTGCGTCCTCATGGTAAGGTAGGAGGACGAGACACTTCTCGTATGCTCGCACCGCTTCCTCGATTTCGTTCTTCTCTTCGTGGCTAGGAAAAAAAACTTTATTCATCCCCGCATCCTATCTATATCTTGGTGGCAATGAGATAATGGGGGGAGTTTTAATGGTGGATTTAGCTAACTGCGAACGGAACGCCCGCGGACGTTCCATTCCCATAACAACATAATGTGAACAGAAAAACCATGAGGAACTTTTGATCCACAAACTTACCTTGGTAACCTGGCAACAGTTTGTGTTTACGCGTAATATTTAAAATTGGAATGATTCGAAATCTTTAAAAAATAGAGTTAAGTATTTAAAAATGCTTTGGAGGGATGAGATGAAAGCTATTTTTCTGCCTGTCCCACCCTAGGGAGGTGAAAAGGGCTGATTTTCTTTGAAATCAATCCATCAGTGGGTACTTCTCGTACGACACCGACCTATTGATGCAACATTCAACAATATTGCAAAAAGCTTGCAATGAACGTTATAAATGAGCGCTTAGAAAATTCTAATGCCGGCTTAGGTCGAGTTTCTGAAATATTTTTGGAAATATTGTTGTAACCTGTTGAATGCAACGTTCTTGGATTCTACAAAATCGGTAACTTAACAATAAAGTTGCTAGGTGGATGCCTGAATGTTGCATGCCTATCCTATTACCTATAGTACCTATACGCCAAATATTTTTTGGTGATATAGGTACTTGGCAACTCACTGAGATCACGTGACCGATGACGTCATATTTCTCTGTTTGAGACCCCTATAGAAGGCTGAGTGGTCCACTGCTATTGTACAGGGCATGTCAGCGCACTTCGTTTTGTCCCGAATATATCATGTAGGTAACAGTTTACAAAAGTAGGTACAAAACAAATGCTGATATAGGTACTTAATACTAGTATTGAGGAATAGGTAGGTACACATTTTTGATTCCTCACAAGCAAAGGATAAGCATCAATTTATGCTGTTACGGTCCCAGTTCATTGAAATATGACGTCACTGGCCACCGACCATACGAATGGGATTACAAAGATCCCTATACTTAATATTTAAGTGGTACTGCAACGAATAGATATGCAGTGTCAGTTTTTAGGTATGTAATATCAATATCAAGAGGTGCAACTAATTATTTTTTTCTTCTTTCTCGTGAAGGAGGCCAGTCATGTGAAATTCTCGATATCCTTCCTGTCGATGGTGCGGAGTCTGTAACAATAGAGACACACTATAATAATTGAGGGTAGCAGTGTCCAAGCTGTTACGTCTTACGTTATTACGTTGTTGAAAAAAGTTCTCCGTCCTACCTATTTGTTTGGAAGGAGCAGGTCCGTATCCAGAAAGCGGTCATGGGGGGTCAAACTCTATATCTATATTTTTTTTTTGCTTCACGTTGGCAGTCCCATGTTAATTTTCCGCTCATGGGGAAGGGGGGGGAGGGTGTTAAACCTTAACACCCCGTCGATACGGCTATGGGAAGGAGAGGTATACAGTAATTTTCTTTTGTCTCGGCATCAGTACCCAGAAGTGCGAGGTAGGAAATATTTCAGTGCTGGGACTGGAACCGCTAGTGCGGCTTACCAAACCAAACGCCTTATCCACTCAGCCAATGGATCCATTAACAATACCTTTTCCTAGATACTTACATCTCACCCAACTATAGGTATACACTCCTCCCTACCTTTGAAAGGGGGTGGAGGGGGGGGGGGGGGGGGGGGGAGGAAGTACAATACCGACCAACGTCGGTCCTCACCCTCACCCTTATCTATCCATTTAAAAATTACGTATCAACGTACCCAACTCAAATCTGGAACTGATCCGCATAGCCACTGTTCGCTCCACTCCATTCTTCATTATGAAAGGCAGAGGCTGCGAAAACAATTAACATAACATATCAAGAAATGGTAAAAATGCTTAGGTAACAGTTTCTACTTCGATTTCCAAATTCTGTGATTTCCAACTTGGGTTTAACTTCATATTAGTAGTATTTATCGTATTCACAAGTATAATGTACTCCTATAACGTTCACTTCGCTGAAATATTATAAAAATTAAATACAAAATACGAACCTGTTGATCCGGCCATTTTGTGAAAACACACAGTTTCGAAGGTAGTTGCAAACAATTTGAAACATTTTTGGTTTGCGCGGCAAATTTCTATTATTATTAAATTTTAATTTTCGTATTATTTCTTTATTACACATTATTATTGGAACCTAATTATAATTTATATGTTAATTTATAATATAAAATTAATAATCGTATAAATTTTGGACATTCCACAACGTTCTACAAAAAAAAGTTGAATAATTTCAACTTCCTAATTTCAGAATTTTCGTTCCGTGTTATTGGCAAAACCAGCGCACAAGAATGAAGCTGGATGTATAAGATATCACAAAAATGCACAGAAAGAAAAATAAAAAAAATATCGGGCCGGAATACCCGTACTTTTCAGACCAGGTTCAAAAATTCATGAGCGAAAAATTTGGAACCGGAATTCATAGGAACGTTGTGGCACCCATGTTTAACTTAACAGCTCAACACTTGGGGTCGGAACGTTCACAGTTAGCTAAATCCACCATAACCTTCTGTAGTAAGAGCCCAAATACCACAGATAGTGACGAATTAATTTTCACCGAACAATGCAAAGCAGCAGTACCTAGTATTATTTAAGCCAGTGTTAGCTCACCATCTTCCGAGAGCGATGAGAGTTTCGCCCATGTATTTGCGCGTATTTGGATGGTTGGGATTAATTTTCAGTGCCATTTCAAAATCCTCGATAGCCTTCTTGAAGCTGGCGCTGTTCGCGTAGAGGGCACCGCGGGCTACGAGGCCTTCAAGGTTCCGTGGGTCGATAGACAGCGCCGTATTCAGACTCTGGAAGGCCTCCGAGTGGCGGCCACTCTTGAAGTGTTCGATCCCCTCGGCCACGCTTTTGAACGCCCATTTCGCAGCTTGCTGTTGACGCAACTCCGCCGCCATTTCATCGGCCGGGAATTGGCCCCTGCAACATATTCGCATTGCTCTGATACGCAGTGTAATAATAAAAATATGTAGTTAATATCGATAAAACATATCAATGATGGGTCAAACTGAAAAAGAAGCTGAGCAAAGCCGAAGTCGACATCAAAATTTCTCATTCAATCAGGTTCGCTCGTTCTTGTCAAACGGCTTTCCAGCCTTGCTACATAAAAACCCAACCGGCGGCTGCTGGCGTTCCCACTTATTAAAGCGCGAATACCCCCTCGGGTCCTGCGCTTATAAAAAAAAAAAAAAAAAAAACCAACTAACTGAATATATTTTCAGTTACGCTTGTGTGACAGATAAGAACAGTTTCTGCTCCCCCGTAAGATCGTGATTAAATGGAATTTTCCCCAACGCTGGTAGAGGTTTCAGTCTAAACACTCTCTTTCATATATTTTTGTATTTCATACGAAGCCTAATATTCACCGTCACTACCAGAATCCGGCAACGACTTTACTTGAGACTGAGCATGAGGGAGTGACACAACTGACACCGAGCACGTGAGTGACGTACCTGACACCGAGCATGTGAGTGACGTACCTGACACCGAGCAAGTGAGTGAGGTACCTGACACCGAGTATGTGGAAATAACGCACCTGAGACTGAGCATGTGGGAGTGGTGATCGGTGCCCACAGACAGCAGGCTGCTGAGATAGCTGGTGCTGCCGGGATTAGCGAAGGCAGGGTTCTTGTGTAGTAAACTGTCGTAGCTCTCATTCCTTGCGTCAGTCATCACTTTCCTACGCAAAAACACAGCGTGCGTCAGTAGAGTCGTCCCACCAACAGGGTTCCAGAGGGCCAAGAACTACTGTCGTTATAATTAAAAATAATCATACTTACGCAACCGAAGATGGCAGTTTCATTCATTTTTAACAATTAAGAGGCCAACGTCCATTTATGTCAACAGTTCCCGAGTTTTCTTCTCACACAGTCAGTGTGAACTCGCTTTTATTTTTAATTTCCCTTTGAGAGGTACCTCAAATTCCGGCATTCACATTCACGGCAGCGTCCATCAACTAGTCGGTTTCTAGTTTTCGGCTGATATTTACTGGGGAGGGAGTATATTTTATTCTCTTGTTGATGGAAAAATTACTCACGGTTTGATGTCAGTCGTTCTTGTAACTAGAATATTGATCTTCAAAACAACAATAAACTTGAACCTTGAGATTCAAGGCAAAGTAAAATAAGATTCCTGAAAAAAATCTTCATTCATACTTCCTCGAATTTCTTCACTGTGGAGTTGACTTTCGATAGATACATTACCTCAAGTAGTGCAGGGTTCACGTATTTGTACAAAAACACGCAATAGTTTGCAGCACTCCGTCAAATGTGAAATACTCCTCAAGTAACAGTACGTCAAGTAACTTGCCATAATTACTGAAACTGAAGCGACCAAGTCGCGGACATCTTCCAAATCAGAAATAACTTAGGCTGGTGACATAAAACTGAAGTGATATTGTCGAATTATTCTCACAACCAGCACAGTCCGGTATACACAAACTATACTTTTCTGTTGATTTTCTAAAAGGAAAGCCAACATTCACATCATTTAATGTGCCACAACGTCTCATCAACGTTTAAAGCAAGTGTAGGAAGAGACACACCAAGTAGTGAGCGGTACAACATCCGTGACTTCGTGAGGTACAAAAATTGATCATCACAGTGGTTTCCTAAGCAATTTGGTTATCACACGAAGGGGAAAGGTAACACCGGTAACACCTGGCACTATCTCCGACTTTTGAGAACAAGCTCCCTTATTCTTAACTACATTTCAGACAGTGTTTCGCTAATAAGCGAGAAAACCCCTCAATCTCACCAAAGGGATAATCTCGCTTTAAGGCCTTACAAACAGTTACAATAACTACACGGCAGGTCTAACCGTCTCGAAAAAAATCCATTATACGCCTTAAAAGTCACAAAAGTGATACAGTGCCAATTGATACCGGCTGACCTCTCCGTAACATACATAATACAAATTTGAAAGTTGAAATCATGATTTCCGCCATAATGATTTGCAATAATGATAGAGAATGAACAGCTTACTTGTAAATAGGAGGTAAAAGGTCGGTATAGGGCACGCCATCACCGATGACGAGTTTGTCAGCCTCGGGGACAATTTCCATGACTGTAGTGCGAACCATGTCGCCATTGACTAACAATCGGCTGCCGATGACATGGTGCAACTGGAGGACAGCTTTTATGCCCAAGTCAGCCACAACATAAGGCTTCTCACCTTCAGCGATCAAAACTTTTAAGCCGTAAACACTTTGCTTTGCAGTCACAGTGCAAATAAGGGTGTCGCCAACACGGGTAGTCTGCAACCAAAATCAGCCAATTTTACTGTCATGATAAGACGTTACAGTTGTAACCAGTTGAAATCGTGAGTTTTTACTATACTGTGTTCCATGTACAGCTACTCTGCCTAATTGAGGTTGCCATTCACGTTTCTCCTATGATAGGACCCGAATTCTAGAAGTACGGTTTTTTCAAAAGTTCGAATGCTCTTCAAGGATACCTATTAGATTTCTCACTGGCTTCTAAGCTCCTTCGCCTTTGCCTCTGCTTAAAAATTTGAAGGTAATGAGGAAGTTGGACATGTATATCACTGGCAGATAGAGCAATATAGATTGGAAGCTAGGCTGTACTCATGATGTACATAAAAATTAGTAAAAATGTGCAACATGAGTCTTTCCGGCCTTTGACCAAAGAATAAACTTAAAAATGAAAGTGATTTTTAGTGACGAACCTCATAAAACCGTCTGATTTTGATTTCTTTGTCTGCATTGCAAAAAGCTTCGAACGGAGGGTTGGCCGCAAAAAAGGTCTCATCTACAGCTACTTTCAGTCTTGACTCTGGCGGAATGGTCAAGAAGGTCGAGTCGAAGAGCGTCGTGGCATGCTTCGCGATAAACTCTTGAAGACGCAAGCGCTTCCCACGATCTTGAAAGCTGAAATAAAACGTAAGTTTACTTCAGACGTTTGTATATAGTCCCCGTACTTCAGATGGCCAAAGATTCTAGGTCCACGTCTTACAAATTGCTCCTTGTCTTATAAGCAGAAGCCACTGTCTTACCTCAAATGTTTCTGCCGAGCGACAAACTCCTTGTAGTTTACATCTTGCTTGGCTTTTGATAGGGCATCTTGTAGTTTCGGCACACTTTCACACAACTTGTGCAAAGTTTGGCCATGGAAATTGATGCTCTGAACTAACGCGGATGTGGCTTGTGAATCCATGATACCATTACTGCACGACTTCCATCTACAAACGGCAAGTTATAACTCAGAATTAGACCGGGGACGCGATTGTATAACGCTAGACTTACAGAATACCCACCTGAATCCCTCTGACCAAAGATATACCACTGAATGTCTACACTATAATATTTATGGTCAGTGTCTCTGCATAAGGAAAAATGTATGAAAAAGTAAGTTCTCAGTGAAAAAGTAGCGACCGGCATGAGATGGAGATATTGATTTGGCCTTGGAACGTTAACAGTTCAGTTCCAAGCGTGAAAGGAAACGTTTACCTGATGCAAATTAAAACTTTAGCCTTATATAAAACTTGGCAGAAGCAAGCTGAGCCTGATAATAAGATTTTTAAGGTCTAAAGACAAGTAAATGCATAATTTCTCACCGAAACCAAGCTCGAAATGGCGTACTGGCACTGGCACTGGCGTGGTATTTTCTTGATTTTGATTGGTGGATGACCTGATACCAAGTACTACGCGCATGTCAATTTTCTTAACGACAGCAAAAATGAGAAAATTTGTATAAATATGCATATTATAATAGCTTTACTAATTAAAAATTTTGGATTCAGAAGTCATGCTAGATGAATATAATATTAAAATAATTATTACCTACTCAAGCTGAAAAGAAGAGAGTCCAATCAAGTTTATAATCCGGAGACAAACACAAAATTGTTTAGAGCAAAAGAAAATGGCTGGATCACATTTGTAAACAAATAAAGCGAAGCCGCGAATAAAATGGTTGAAACAAATTGCAATTTGGCTTCATTTATATTCAAGGAAAAGCTTGGAATTTGCTCATATTCCAAAAAGATTTACTTACTAGGCTCTTTTCCTGACAATAAGGGCGCTGCTGTTGCGATTCTAGAGAAAACACCATTTTCTGACACTGATGTCCCTGGCGTTTTTCAGGAAGCATGTACATCGAAGATTTATTTTCAAAACGATATTTATTCCAGTTTCTGTCATTTTCCTGAAGTGGCGTATAGTGGTACGTATAAAAAGCTGTTACTGGTCCAATTATTAATGTTTTTACTTTTGTTTTGTACTACTACCTACCTACTCAGTAACTGGAGAACGGTTGTCTGGTAAAAAACTAACCTTGGACTCAAACTATGTTCTGTTACAGGAGTCAAGACTACCCTGATTTATCCAGCCACCGAGGAGATAATCAAAAAGTTTACTCCTGAACCCAACCGCGTTTTTGAAGAATCATACGCTCTATACCTTGCAGTAACCAAGCCTTACATTTCTCAAAAATATCCTGCACCTGAGTGGTTGTACAATATTCTTGATCATAAGGCAGAGTCAGACAGAATCATTTACGAAGATACTGACGAAGAAACAGGCTTTATTCTTCTTCCCGATTTAAAGTGGGACGGGTTGAACTTGGAGGCATTCTACTTGCAGGCCTTGCCTCATGTACGTGGGTTGCAAACACTAAGGGATCTATCTGCTAAACATTTGCCTCTGTTACGAAAAATTGCAGAACTCGGACCGGTAAGTTTTTTATTCAAATTCAAAAGGAATGGCTGTGTTCACATGGTCCCAAAAAATTTGTTCATTCATTCATCCCCTCTCTTTTATTGTGTCTTAGTATGGATACTTTATTTTCAGAAAGTCATCGAAGAGAAATACAAGATATCAAAAGGCCAGCTGCTGGTGTATCTGCATTATCTGCCGTCCTATTATCACATCCACGTTCACTTTAAGTTAACAAGCTTCGAAGGGAGCGGCGGTACTGGCTGTGAACGGGCCCATCTTTTGTCTACAGTGATCCAGAACCTAGAACTGTGTCCAGATTACTATCAGAGAGCCACGCTGCCCGTATCTCTTAAGCAGTCGGACGAACTTTTAACAAAACTTCTACAGTATGGCCGGCAGAGTAATATCGATTTTACTGGAGATTCGGCCTCGGCTTAGGTCTTGTAATGTTTGTATCCGGATAAACGGTACTGGTTCAGTTCGGGTCCGAGTTCAGGGTCAGCGTTTGATTGTCAATGGTGACGTTTTCCACCTAGCTGGTGTGGAGTTTTCTCCAACGTCGGTTTCGGGACTACATTCTTTCAATGACGTTATAACGTTTCACGTGCAAGCTGCCGATTTGACCCTTATGCACTCATCTAAGTGGATTCTTCGCCCTCCAGTTGCTGCTGATACAACTGTTTCATTATCTTGTCATTGCGGTTGGGTGCTGGCGCCTGACGTATCATTCAAAAGAGTACTGCCGCTGCCTTCTTCCCACTGGGAAACAGCGGACGCTTTTTGCCATGGAGGGGATAAGTCTGTCAAAGATTTAAGGCCTACTGATTGCTTGTACGGAACCCATTTTATCCATTTATCGAAAAAGATTCCTTCGTTCCCAGAGAATCGGTGTTGTCCTTCTTGTTTTAGTCCTCTGGGGGAAGAATACCCAACATACATTAAATTGTGGACATCTAATGTCGCTTTTAGTTTGGCGGGATCAGTTGACCCCATTCAACAATTCGTTGCAATTCTGAACGATATTGTCTCAGATCCTCTGGCAATATTACCTAAAATTTTGTTAGAGAGTAAAAGTTCGAAGTTTCTCGCTCTTTGTGTTTTGGACAAAAACTTGAAAATATTCCGCTGGATGTCTCATGATAGCTACCCTACTGCTACTCAAGAAATCAACCTTCGAGAAGAAACTATGCTCAAAGTAGAATATTCTTACCATTCCTGCCGCGATAGGCTGATAGAAGGCTGGGACGCCGATAGCCGCGTGCACGCTGTGTCTGTTCCGGATCGATTGCTCACTTCCGCTTGTCACTACCTGATGGACTCCCATTATCAACTACCTCCTGGCTTCAACAAAACAGAAGGTGGCACGTTGGCATACGTTCCTTTGGGTAAAATGTAGTAATAAACAATGCCTTAAATGGTTTTCAGTGTTATTTTATTGCTGTGCACCAGTCAATAAAAAAGGAACAGTTCCCTTTGGTTTTGAAGTAATGGCACTAAATAAAACCTTGATAAATAAATGCAAAAAGTATGCTTCAGCTTAGCTGTCAGCACTAGCATAGTGAAGAATGTGCGGAGCATAACAAAAAGGTTTTTACTAACTACTTAACAACAGATGGCTTTTTTGCTGTTTACGGGCTAGGATCTTAGGTATCTTGCGGTAATTAATGTCGCTAAGGAGATGAGAATAAAAAGCCCCGGTCCTGTAGCGCCCAGTAAATTTCTTTCCCCCGCAGTCTCTGTGTCTCGAGGAGTCGCCTCCTGAGGTTCCCAGTCGAGACTCCGCGACACAGCCATCTTCCAACGCCTATACCGCACTTCACGCTCTGAAAAAAACATAAATGCGCCTACTTCGAAAATATGTAAATATAGCAATTGGCGTTAAAGAGGTTAAGCTGCTTATCTGACGCTTCTGAATTTCAGTTATTGTCCGGTTCGTATGTACCTATAGACCTACCCTTGGACATCGGTGGCATTTCACATGCTCACACTTCGAAATAAGTCGAGAAGTTAATTACGACCAATACCAATGAAGAATGTGGTTTCCATAATTGGGCAACAAGTGACTGAAAACCCGTTCAAGGCATTTCCAAACTAGCTACTTATCTAAATTAATCAAACCCTACCAATCTTCACTGGTTTAAAAGTAAAATAGTTCTCCATTCGGAGAAGTATAAAATACGAACCATCTTCAGTAATGGTGGGATAGAATGTATCACAGATGACTTTTGGTGTGGTGAGGATGTCCCAGACTTTGACTCCTTCAGCCATCCCTGCTACAATGGCTGCTCCTAGCGCCGTCGTTTCCGATATGGATGCCCTCACTGAGAAAAAAACTGGTCATTAACCTCTTGTGACTCATGATATGATGTATGGTAACGAATTCTACGGAAAGATCTCATTCTATAAAGAAATATAATGAGACATCGTAGTAAGGATTTTCCCACCAGTTTTCTTTCACCTAAGTAGATAGAACATAAACTTTAAACCCCCACTACAAAGAGAAAATTGTGGGTCGGTACGCACCAACAGGAATGCCTGCGAGGTCTGCCTGGACCTGCATCAGGCACGCGTTCACTGTCATGCCACCATCCACCAACAGCTTTTGGAGAGGAATGCCACAGTCTAAGTTGATGGCCTCGATAATGTCACGCGTTTGGAAACAAACGGCTTCCATGGCCGCCCGCACCAGTTGAGCCTTGCTGGTTTCGCTTGTCAGTCCGCAGATCACACTGGAACGACAAGTAGCCGAACCCTTTAAGCATAAAGAGGAAGGGATGAAAAGAGCCAAAAATCTTTAGAAGCAGAAAAACCTTTGGACGGACCGCCGTTGTACACTGAAACGTTGGTTATTTGTAGTGCTAGTACTTCTTGAAATGGTCTAGTTCTATTTTTCCCCACCCCTTGACTATTTTCCAATGGAATCCTACCGCAGCAGACTTCCTGGCGGTACCCAGTTACTAACCTACGTGCATCCTTCCTCCAGTAGGGGGCGAAAAGTCCGGAAAAGGCTGGGACAAAGGTCACCTCTCCGGAGTCTGTGCATTCAGCGACAATAGTTTCTGTATCCCCCATATCGTGGAAGAGACCTATACTATCCCGCAGCCATTTGAACGCAGCCCCCGCGATGGCGACTGACCCCTCTAGCGCGTAGATGGGTGGTGCGCTGCGCCCCAGCTGGTAGGCTACTGTCGTTAGGAGTCCATGTCGAGACTCCACGATCTATGTGAGAAACACAAACATGAACACAGGTGGTGACTAAAGCAACTCTAGGTAATCATAATCATGACTACGATAGTAAGAGAAACTATTCAACAATACAATAATACCCCACAGCTGAGGCCAATAAAAAAAATCAATAATACCTATACCATTCAGATAATCTGATAGCGATTCTTGCCCAAATCCTTCATAGGAAACTCCTGGATTTTTTTGTTTGTTAAAAAAAGAATACTTAAATACACAACTAACCAGCCGCCCAGTGTTGTAAAGCAGAAAAGAGCCTGTTCCATAGGTGTTCTTGGCTTGCCCTTGCTTCAGACACATCTGCCCAACGAGTGCAGATTGCTGGTCACCCAAGCACTGAAACAAGTGAACAGTTTCAATAACTATTATTTTACTTACGTTAGGTAAAAAAGAATAAATTGTGATAGTCTCCGAAAAACCGCGAACATCACTGAAAAACATGACTCCTTCTTCACCGTCCTCTTAAAATCATTCTCCGAGTACTGCTAACAACACACAAAGCACGCATTCATTAAGTAGGGGGCTTGTCCCCATAGTCATATATCAAGCCCAACTTCGTCCAGTAGGTGTCAACCTGGTGATTTTACCAACGTTACTATCCTAAATACTTACGCCAGATATAGGAACTCCTTGAAGCACGCCGTGACTCAAATAGCCATAGATCTCGGAGGAGCTGTAGATCTCAGGCAGTATTGATCGGGGAATGGAAAAGAATGATAACAACCTATCGTCCCACGTCAGGGTTGACAGGTTCATTAGCATGGTTCGCGATGCATTCGTCACGTCTGTCACATGAATCCCACCATGAGGCCCCCCCGTCAAATTCTAAAAGAAATAACAAGAGTTAAAATTTTATCCCTTGCCACGGAAAAATATGCCTGTGAACCCTTTTTACTGGAGAACGAATATGATCAATCGATAAAAATGGAGGTGCAATTACCGGTATCAATCGAGAAATTATACCTACATACGTACCCAAATTATCCAAGAGTCGATTGTTCCAAAAATACACCGATTGTCTTCAATTGCAGATTTGATGTCAGGAACATTATCCATGAGCCACTTAATCTTGAGTGCACTGAAGTATGGGTTAATTGGAAGACCGCACAAGGGTTTGAGGACGTCAACATTTTTTTGACGGACACTGGAAAGGATTTTGTCTACCGTTGTAGAAGTTCTTGTGTCCAGCCATACTGAAAGAAGGATTTTATAGTGAAAACTATTCACGGCACCTAAGTTAGGGAGTTACAGGTCCAGTCTATCTTAAGTCAGGCACTACCTTAAAGTTCCAGTGAAAGTTATTCTTTCTGATGAGAGTGGTGCTCCTCATCTTATCTAGTATCTAGTATAAGCTAAAGTGCCGCTGCCCCACACCTTCACCTATTACTGCTTTCTTGCCATAATGCGGCTTGCGGCTACTGAAATTATCACACTGGCTTTATAGACGTCGTTGACTCACCAATTGCATTATAAAGAGGCTGTCCCGTGAATCTATCCCATAGGACCGTTGTTTCCCGTTGATTGGTAATCCCAATGGCCACCATATCTCTAGGATCTATTTCGAGTTTAATGAGGTTCTCGGTCGTTTTCTCAATGCACTCTTCGACAGCAGATAGGATGGCCACGGGGTCTTGTTCAACCCAGCCTTCCTGAGGAAACACCTGCGCCACTTCCACTTGGTGGTAGGTGAGCACCTCTGATGTTTCCGCTGCAAACGCCTTTAACACAGCAAGGAAAAAGTTATTATCAAGACGATAGACTTCAAAGACTTTTCAAGATAATTAATGACCTTTTTATCTGCCTATCTCCCATTCAATGTTTCCTGCTTCCAAAGGTGGTACCATTTTGCTTTTTGAAGACAGTATGCAGATAACTTTAGTTTTACTCAGAACGTTTGGTGAGGAAATAAATCTGACGGTTCCCATAATCCACTATTCATACCACTTATTTTGCCACTGGGCATAATGCGTAAGTAGGATTTTAACTGAGAAAACTTACCATGAATCGAGCGCTACTAGTTCCTTCATCGATCGATCCCACTATGGGGCCAAATCTTCCGTATCTTTTCCTTGCTGACATTTGCACCAAACTAATCGACGATTCTAACGTAAAACAGTAAACAGTAGGTACCCATGACTTGAACGTTAAAAACTAGAATAAGTTGTCTTTTAAAATAAAACTGAATGAATAAATTTTCTTAAAATAGCCTCACAACTCGAAATTTACGTAGAATACACATTTTTTTACTTATAAATCATTTATTGAAGTTTTGATGCGGTAAAGCGAAATCAATAATATCGTCTGCTTTGTTTACATTTCTTTATTTATTTTCGGTCTAGTGACACGATTACTTTATTGTTTTCGATTAAAAAAGGTGAAATTTTCTTGTCTTTTTGAAGTATTTTGCCCAGCCAGGTACTTAAGATGTAGACAGAACGTCATATAAGTACCTAGTACCTCAGTAATTGCATTCCTTCCTTCACCATGAATTTGGTGAGTGCAATCAAGACTTATGTTACCAAAATGACGGACGACAGTGGTCCTGGGATGAAGGTGCTTTTGATGGACAGACATACGGTGAGTACTCTTGATACTTTAGGTACGTATTGTCAAACTGACTAACTAACACACATTTAAAAAGTCTTCAACTCAGCTAACGTTTCATTCTAGACCAGCATTGTGAGTATGGTGTACAGCCAGTCCGAAATGCTACAGAAGGAAGTGTTCCTCTTTGAGAGGATTGACTCCGGAACCCAGGAAAGTGTACGGCACCTCAAATGTATTGTGTTCATCAGACCTACGCCTGAAAATATTTCTGCACTTGCGGCTGAGTTGAAATATCCTCGCTACAATGCTTATTATATCTGTAAGTCCTACACTTTTTATCCATCCCGCTGGTTGGTATACCTTAACCTTTAGCCTTACATTGTCTCTCTCTGGGTATACGTACCGGACAGGTGTCATCTGTATGGCTTATCTTAGTACTTACCACTGGGTATCTTTCTCCTGATGCAGGTCCTAATTTTAAATCTCAAGTCACCAGTAAATAATTGCGTCCTGGCAATAACGGAGCCTCAAAATTCTATCTATCCATCATATTTTTTCCTTTTCAGATTTAAGTAACATAACTTCGATGGCGGATGTCAAAACACTCGCTGAAGCCGACGAGCAAGAGGTAGTGAGGGAAGTGCAGGAATTGTACGGTGATTACCTGGCCGTCAGTCCTCATTTCTTCTCGCTGGGTATTCCCTGTGTTCTAAACGGTACGTTGACATGGGTGTGGAGCATGAGGCAGGTCAGCATTAAAGTCCTGACTGAACCCACCCGCTTGGCCTCTGGGCCAGTTCTGGCAGTCTTGAAGAAATGGGTTTGGTTGGTGACAACTCAGTGGAAACCGGTTCGATAATGGTTATGTCCTCATCTTACTGATGTTGGGAATGAGTATTCAAAAGTTATTTTATAAGACAACGGAGTTGGATCCACACATGCCAAGACATGTCCCTGTATTAACGTTTTCTTCCTTCCTACCTGCCCATCGCGGAACCAGTCGATCCAGATCTTACTCCTCTTTGCCTTAGGTTTGACTTTCAGCGGTAACAACCTCCATAGAACCATCCAGGGACTGATAGCGGCCCTTCTGTCGCTTAAGAAGTCGCCTCTGGTGCGGTATCGGGAGGGATCGGAGGTGGCTCGACGCGTTGCAGAGGGCGTACGTGATGTTCTCACTAAAGAGAGCGGTCTTTGCAGCTTCGGGGTCGCTGATGGTGCCCAGCCCATCCTTTTGATCCTGGATCGTCGGGATGATCCTGTCACACCTCTCCTTAACCAGGTCAGTCTCGAGCCAGCACACTTTGATTGGACGAGCTCAGATGGCTGAGCCAAGAAACAGAGTGTCCCTCTGGCCGACTTTTTGAATTCGTTACAATGCCGATTATTATATGGAATAAATACCCCACTGAAGTTGCTGATTGCTAGTATAATAGGGTGATCGGATCTTCTCCAGAACGAGGAAGATCCAAGACCCATTCGATTGGATTCCATCGCCAGTGTTTACCAACCATTTCTAAATTCTATGTTGCAGTGGACGTATCAAGCTATGGTTCATGAACTGTTAGGCATAACAAATAACAGAGTTAGCCTCCCTAATAATGATGATATGAAAGAAGTTGTCCTATCACCGGAACAGGATGAATTTTATGCCAACGTAAGTAGATAGTAAACAACAATATTAGATTTATTACAATTCCTCGTTTTTATCTCTTATAGTTTTCCTTCATATTCCTGAAAGTATGATTGCACGTTACACATACCCTCCGCAGTCTCTCAGTTTCGGATGGTCATAGGGATCACGCACTATCAGCCGAACGGTTAAGTTCACCTGGTGAACATACCTACCTTATTAGTTACTAAAATGTTGTTTCCCCAACCAATATATCGTCAAATTTATTCTAACGTGTCCTAATGTGCCGGGTCCCTAATAGGTGATTTGCCATGAACCCAAGAATACGTGTCAACTGCTTAACTCTTTATTTTCTCTTCAGAATTTGTACAAAAATTTTGGCGAAATTGGACTTGTTATTAAAGAACTGATGGAAGACTTTCAAGCGAAAGCCCGCAGTAACCAAACTGTCAAGACCATACAAGACATGAAGGCCTTCGTTGAGAACTATCCTATGTTCAAAAAAATGTCAGGAACCGTAGCAACCCACGTGAATGTCGTGCAAGAAATGTCTTCAATGATGGAGAAGCACAGTCTTATGGACGTCTCGGAGCTGGAACAAGACATCGTGTCCACGGAGAACCATTCAGATCAGCTTCAAGTAAGATTTCTACAAAACCGTTCGCATCATTATGACTCTGTTTTGAGAAAGAACACGAGCAGACATTCTTGTAGCTCCTATCAGAGGGATTGATAAAGTTTCCTTTTCGATGGAATATATTTTTGTTTTGTTTCAGAGAATTCGTAAGATGATAGGTAGTAGTAAAGTCCGCGACATTGACGCGAAACGCCTCGTGCTTCTTTACTGTCTTCGTTACGAGGCTCACTCCAATAACGACATCACTGGATTGATGGAAGCTCTCAAAAGGAAAGGTGTACCTGAGCACGAGATCAAGGTAACCATTTATATTTCGGATGAAATAAATTATGAAGAAAATCTGTGTACCTGACCCTCTTTCAAACATGAAACAAAAATTTAACCCAAGTGATCAGATCAGATTGATTGCTGTCAGGCAACAAACCATGTTGTTTGAACTGACTACTCCATATTATCGCTTCGTCTTCCCATTTTCCTGCAGGTGTTGAGTAGTATCCTGACCTACAATCAACAAAGTGATCTCTTCGGTGACAGCAATTTCAAGGACAGCATCAAGAAAAAAATCTTCATCGAGCTGAAGGGAGTAGAGAACGTGTTTACGCGGCACACTCCCCTCCTCAAAGACGTTTTGGAGGACCTGATAAAGGGTCGACTACGTGAGCAGGCCTACCCCTGCATCAATGGCTCCATTAGTTTGGGCTCACAAACCCGGAGGTTTGTACCGTTTAATGCCATAATTATTTAAGGTTGAAAGCACACGTGGCACCAGTATGGTTTTTACTGACATCTTGCTGTCGGATATTTGTGATATAGGTGAAAACCTATATCATTTACCATCAAAAGATAGTTTACTTTGTTATAACGTTTTTTTTTTTTTTTTTTTTTTTTTTAACAAAAATTTATTGTAATACTATTCTAATTATTTCAAAAGTGTTTCCACATACTTCATTTCACCTAAAACTCGTAGAAGTAGCCTTATAGTAATGATCTAGGTATCTAGGGAACGCCAACTCAGATTCCCCAATTTCCAACTGGCTTATCACGTAAAAGGGAATAAGTAAGTGTTCAGAAGTCTTTCCCTTCTCGCAAGAACTGAGAGGCGACTGATATCCTTCCTGATATCTAAAATTCGTCAAATCCATGACGCATCTCATAATTCTGATGATTTCTTATCTCGCGTGTTTTTAGGATTCAGGACGTAGTGGTATTTATTGTTGGTGGAGCGACTTACGAAGAAAGCGCGGCGGTACATCAGCTCAACCTGAGCAATCCAGGGACTCGCATCGTGTTGGGAGGCACCCATGCACACAACACGGCAAGTTTCCTGCAGGAAATTGAACTCGCGACCGAAGGCGTTCCAAGAACCCGAAGACCAAACCAAAAATTATCTTTTGGAAACAGATCAGCTTATTCCTAAATATTCTAATCTACTCCATCAAATTATGTAATATATATTACTTGTGCTGGCTCTTGCCTAAAGTAAGGGCTGCCTACACCACTTGAAAGTTATTATTACTGATAGAGGTGGTTCGTCAGTTTGGTACCTACTCATTTAGTTCAAGTTTTTTCTTCAAATGAAAAACTGAGAAAAAACGAAATTTTCGCGCAGATCTTTTCCCGAGCGTTTGGTTATTTAAAAAAAAAAAAAAAAAAACTGAAGACTAGAAGAATGTCATAGAGATAGAGCAAGTTATTTATGTGACAGACAGTAAAAGGGGGTTCAATGTCAAGTTTGCACTAGAACCAACGCTGTCGCTGAACAGCTTGCAGAATCTCGAAACCAGAACAGAAGTGAGCAGTGCAAATTTTTCATTTTGGAAGTAGGTACGGAAAATATTGAACCATGGACAATTGACATATCAGAAAATTTCTAAATCGTGTATTGGTATATAGTAACATCAAAAGAAATTAAGATGAGCTCTGTTCTATCGGGATCAGTTATCTCCCACTACTACGCTATCTAAGTATATAAGTTAATGATAATAACTAATAGACATGTACACACACGAACATTCAGGAAGAAAATAATAACACGGGACACGGATCAATAAATTAACATTAAACGCCGAAACAATTAGTACGAATGGATCGAAAGCGACCGTAACAAAATCGCACATTGAAATTTAGAAAATGCTTGGGATACTTTGGTTTTGCCGAGCCCAAATACACGGGGCACATCTCTAATAGCGCTTCCTATTTTTTATTTACTTTTCTAAACAGCGCATATCTCATCAGGAGCACATGCGCTGGGGTTGGCCTTACTAACGTAAGTGTTAGAAGTACAGTGACCCCCTACTTAAAGATCACTCATTAGGGAGCTCGGGTTAAATACGTGACCCCCCCCCCCCCCCCCCCAGAGCCTCAGGTTAGTGGGTACGACACACCAAAAGAACATGTCGGACGGTAAGTCTCCAGATCGCATGGTGGTGTCTGTACCCGTGTGTTAGCCGGGTGTGATCAATGTATAGGCTGGAAAAAACAACATCCCGCCGTTGGGGCAGGAATAACTTGATCACTACTGGCTTAACTTGTCGCAAAAGCTCAAAGGGCGTTTCCCATTGAATTGCCCCTCAGTCTACCAGCATCAGTGTTGTAGTTTTAGGTACGATGTGGCATTACCAACCAACCTATATGAATTAAGTAGTGCAATGCATCGTAGCAGTAGATAGAAAGCGCTATTGTAAGATGATAATATCATTGTTAGTGACATCAGGGTAAGCACGGTGCGACTCATCTCAGCCTCATGTTCTCGTTCCTTTGGACTTGGCAAACAAAGTTCACACACGGAGGATCTCCAGAGCCTTGTTGTAGCAAATGGCGATCCAGTCGGGCTGTGTGGCACCCCACTGGATCTGATTGATCTCACCCTCAGCTGCTGTATATGCGAGGATGGGATCCTCAATGGCGCGGGGCATCTGCTGGATATCCCAGATGAGCGCCTGATGGTCATCGCCAGCGGTGCAAATGTGACAAGAAGAATGAGGAGCCCAAGCAATTCCATTCACGCATGCGCGGTGGTTGTTTAGGCGTGCTACAGGTGTGCACGGAACACGCACATCAAGAATAATAACCTCGCAGGCATCCATTGCAACGGTGGCCAGGTAGTTAGGGTCTTGCTTGTTCCACGCTAGGCGCAGTAACGGCGTATGCTGGGGGTCTTCATAGATGATAGTCGAATGCTCGAGGTGCCTCAGATCAAACATACGTACAGATCCATCGGCTCCCACCGATGCGAACATGTCCCGGCCTCCTCCGGCACGGCTAAACGCGATGTCATACACCTCTTTATCGTGCGCAATCAGCTGAGTTTTCACGTGGCCCGTTACTAAATTTACTCGTCCTAGAACTTGCCCAGTTTCTAAACCCCAAATGGTGCAGGTCGTGTCAATACTGGATGTTCCTATCAAGTTAGGATCAACTTCATTCCAGTCAAATGAGGTTAAAGGGGCACAGAAATCAGAGTTTTTATTGTTGTTGAGGACACACTCGAGGCGCGTCTCTGGGTCACCAGCTCGCCACACACGGAGATAGTCCCCGCTCGTGGCCAAAAGATCAGGAAAGACACCTTTACTGTCGGGGATCCACATTATTTTGGTCGTCGGATAGGGATGATCAAAAGTGCTCTTAGAACTAAATTCGGAAGTTTCCTCGTCAAGCGATACAATCTGTACCTTGTTGTTGTACTCTTCAACGAAACTGCCGAGGGCCAATCTGAATCGCTTGTCTGGCCGAACGGACCAATTCATTGAATACAAGGGCCATTGGGCCTCGTATTTATAGATCTCCTTTCTTTTTGGTGGTAAAACCGGGACAGCCATGGTGATGCTTTGTCTTTACAAAGTGAGCATTCTGAAAATATGTGACGAAGAATAAAATCATTATCCTTACTGTGCTCTACATAACTAAATAGAAAATTTAGTGAGCGATTGAAAGAAGCTCACCTATCGAAATATCCAATCCGTAATTCAGCTGTGCAGCTTCATGATCATTTTATATCTGAGGCGAGCTAATTAAAGGATCATGTTATTAAAAAGATCACAGTAATTCCCAGACGTAGTTTTTCGAAATAATAATAATAAAAACACCGCAGCGCCAGCCTTTCTGTGAATTCTGAACCGTAGCAAAAACTACGAAAACTCCAGTCACTTTTTGACTTTATGTTAACAAAAAGAAATCTTGCTGAAACCTGCCAGTTATTTCTTCATTAGTTAATTTTATAATTTATATTTAAAAACTAAAAAAAATGTCATTTAATTTAAGTAAAGCGTCATTAAAATCAAGAGTCATCAATGAGACCTATATGATTGGCGCCAGCAAATTTTTAAGGACGAAGGATTCTCCTAATGATTGTAAACAACCACAATCTTTTATTTGAAATAAAATAGTATTCTTTTTAGTTATTGAAAATATATAAAAGAGATACATTTATTTAGTTTTCACATTATCTTTTTAATGTAACAGTTTTTCAGCAATAAAAGGCGACACTGCGGTGTTACAAACCAAAGATGTGGCGTTCGCTTGTTGATATTATGTCCAAAGATGATTGCAGGAAATCTCTCCGAACATTGGGTAAATTTCATTTTTAAGCTTTATTTGATTGGGTTGTCTATGGTGTAGGTAAGAATATTGTGTTTTCAACTCATCGGAGGTAATACCGCTTTAGTGTCCTACTTGTAGAACGTATAGTATTAGTTAAAGCATCATTTCTAATTTCTATGAAAGGCGCCAAAAATACACATGGAACTACCGATTAGTCGAAACCGTTGATATCTCTACAAATACAACCCACTAAGAACAATATTCGACGGTTCCAAAGTATTTTCAAAGTAATCGTAAACTTATACTTGGGTATTTGTGACTGTAGGTTTGTCAGTTTTAAAGGGGAAATGATAGCACTTCAACGATGGGTGCTGTCTTGAAAAAAATTATTAACATTGTTCCAGAGCTTGGGGCTTACGGAGCAATGGTCGATGCTCTCCGTGCTCAAGGACACTTTAGTCCAGACAAGAAGAAGTTGCTATTTGATATTGCTGCAGCGTTAAGTATCCCTCTGGAGAGGCATAAAGCCGAAGTGCGGAGAGCCGTCAACGATGAAATACTTAATTCAATCGCGAAGGTGTAAGTATGAGATTGCGCTTAGACTGTAGGCTGTAAAAGGTGCGGGCCAAGCGGCTAGACTATGATACAGTGTATGCCTTCTCTGTAGGATCAGTGCAGTGAGAGGTGAGGACAAAAAGAACAGCAACGTTACCTCCTTAACACCTTATCTTGCGACTGAGTAACTTCTAAAATAATTGTAGTACCTATCGTTCATTTTTAGAGTGTCTGGTACAAATACCACTACAGAATGGGCAATCGAGGGTAGGCGAATGATCCCACTGCTGCCCCGACCACGACAAAACACGTTGTTTTCTGTCATTGCCGATGAGTGCGCTGACTATATATCTTCCGAGCGTGAAACACAAGCGTCGGAGGAAGCTTACAAGGCTGCAGGTAAAGCTCGTTCGTATTATGTTATAATTTGGAAGGGTTTTTATCTTCTTCGTAGAGTGTGAAGTTTTTGAAAATCATAGGTATGTAAAAAATTTCGAATAAGTTTTTTAACTTGAAAAAAAAATTACTTACTGGTTGATTATAGAATTTCCATTCGCCATGGAACCTGCGTCTCCAGAACCAAGTAAGACACGATCCGCGAGCCCTTCTGGGGTTCTCATCTTCCCATCAGGGACTGCCATCCAAATGAAGAGGGAAATGGAAGATGAAGATGTTGACAGGAAAAAGAAGAGAGCCCCCACTATGGAGAACAGCCAGCCAGGCCTTAGTCCATCCTCTTCGCCCACAAAAGTAATGGTAAAAATCCTTCATTCGTGTTTGTTCCCACCCTTCCTTACGGAACAGAGCATCAAAGTGAAGTACTGAATATCTAGGCTGTTTTGGGCCGAATTGGATTAGAGCTTTTTGTCTGGACGGGTGGAATCTATTAACTGACAGCGCGAAGAACGAATGCATTTTCTTATAACCATTCAGGGATGCATGGCGATTAGGTAACTTTCTGGCAGTCGTTTGAATTTAACTGGTTCACTCTAAAGGGATCCACTTCGTACCATTCCGTTATTGTGGCTGTACTTGGAACATGATGTGTCCAAATCATGTTTGTGTTTTTGGCAGGTTGGGAGTCAACAGCAGATTACGATGAGTTCTCGGACCATGGCGTCACCTTTCCCGCCTGGAACGACGCCTTTGAAAATAGCGCTACCTACTGCTGGGTCAAGGACTCCTACCAGCTCCGTGCAGACTTTTACTTCTGCGCCCAAGGTGAGTCACCATTCCAAAACTCGTGATCCATTTTACAGTTTTTTTTTAATTGCCAGTTTTATTATGAGTGGGGTTCCGATGTGTTGCTGCTCCAGACCTCATACAGGGAAAAAAATCGGGTGATGGCTGGTGTTAATTTTTAAGTAATAATTACTTAACAATTATTGTTTCACAGCGGAGGTGGTTGCTGAATTAATGATAGGATTTTTTTTTACATCGTCTGAACTGACTAGGTATAGGTGAATATAAAATTATTGGAAATATATTAATTTTTTTCTTTCAGCAGGTAATCATTGTGTCGAGCACTGCTGCTCCCAACACTCCGAGCATTCTCCAAAAGACACTGAGTGTCCCCATGAAGACGACAGCTGGCAAACCCTCAGTGATGTACTCCCAGAGTTCGGGATCAAATTCCCCAGAGGGATTCAAACAACGACCCAAGGCAATGCAGTCGACTCCTTTGGCTAAACCTCGACCCAATACGATCGTCGTGTCTCAGAAGACGCCGCTCAAGACTCTGACACCAGGCAAGCACGGAATGCCAATGCACACGAAGATTGTGGTGCAGCAGAAGGGCATGCAGCGGGGCGCGCAGAAGCCTCAGCATGTGGTTGTGCAGCAGAAACCTGGTAAACAGGCGCTAGTGACCAATGTCCAGGTCAAGACAGCCCAGGGCTTCACCAATGTCCCCCTGCAGCTGCGCCCCGGTGCCAAACCCGTACAAATCAAGCAGGATGTGGGTAAGTGAGCTATCTGTTAAAAAAGAGTTTTGACTTTCACACTTTCGAAAAATTTCAAGGTGTAATTTTGCGACCCTGTGCTTGATTGTGGGACTAACACAAGTGGCATTTAATTGGTCTTTACCGACTTCTTTCTTCAGAAATATAATAAATTATAAAGAATGTGGACATCAAAAACAAAAACCATTCCGGTGCCACTTGTTATTTATCTTTAAATCCCAAGAGTCGACACCGAATAGTTTCTGATTAATTTTCAGTATAAAAAATTCCACTGTTGCGAATGAAAAATTTCAGTTTACATTTTTTAAAAAAGCGTTTTGCCCGACAGGTGGACAAATGAAGATGGTTTCCATCTCAGGTGGTGCCAAGATCCTGCCGAAGCCAAGCCAGCCGGTTTACGTGGTTACCGCTAGCACGACGCCTCTCACGATGGTCACTCGAACTGTGCCTGCAGGTACTGTCTTTGTGCATGTTTACCTTGTCGCTTCGTTCACTCTATCAACGAGTGAGATTATACAAGGTGGTGAATGGCTTTTCAGAAGAAAACTAAGTTTTCAGCCACACATTTTTATATTTTGAATTAATTAGGTTATCAATAAAAATTGTATCCTACCTGAACTAGTTTGTAACGGTTAAAAGATACCTTTTCAGACCAGGATTTTATTCGGAAACATTTAATTGAAATGCCACGTTTTTTGACACTGAAAATTGGTGGGTTTTGTTGAAGGTTGCCCTCCTCGAGTGATGACTGTGTCCACTGCAGGTCAGGGCGTTAAATGGAACCAGTCGCCCATGGGAAGCAAGTCACTGCAGACCATGCATGTAATGACGCCTCAACGCCGCCACGATGGTGTAGTCGTCGTCCAGAAGGGAGGACCCTCCAAAACGCTCGTCCCGCACTCAATCAAGGTAGTTCACCAGCGAAAGCTAGTTTCAAACTAGTTTAAAAATATCGTCTGAAAAATCGCTAACAAATGTATTTTGTTTGAAAATTAATTTTGTTGTTTATTTTAGGAGTCACCAGGAAATAAAGGACCGACGAAAGGAATACAGAAACCAGTTACCACTATTTCCTCTCAGTTGGCGCAGTCTCTCCAGCAGCTCTCATCCAGTTCTCAGACACAGGTTAGGGGAGAACCGACCATACTACCATGCTTTTGCTTTAACTAGCTATTCTTATTTTTTTTTTTTTTTTTTTTTACTTTCTCGCCCGTATGTAATACATGGGCTGAGAAAGTTATGTTATCGTGCGAAATTTCGATTTTGAGATTTTCATTGCAAAAGGCGTTTCAGAGGTACGTACGTACGTCCGTCCGTTTGTCTGTAGCGCGGCTACAGGTCACACCAGTCAACCGATTTGGCTCAAATTTGGAATATAGATGTCTAAAATCAGTTCCGAGACACATTTTTAATACAATTTTGATTACTCAAAAATTGCGCCCACTATTGTCAAAAAAGTGTCAAAAAAAATTCAAAATCGTGTTTTTGTCTACTCAAGATGCATTTCACGGTACGGTAATAAAGTTAGAACCTTCAAATTTTGCAGTCGTGTTCCCAGATAGATGCTCCAGGATCATTTTTATTGTTTTGGAGATGGGCCGAAAATTTGGGCCAAAATTGGCCCATACGTGAAAACCTTGGCCCCATGAACAGTATTAGCCGGAATTTCACAAAAATCCATAAACTTATGCTTAATAACATTACTTAAAGGTCTGTCGAAGAAATATTCAATCATTTCAAAATTGCGGCCAATATAGGCAAAATAAAGTCAAAAATAGGAAAAAAGACTAGAATCTCGTTTTTGATTGGTCAAGATGGATTTGGCACTACAGTTATTAAGTTAGATCCTTGTAACTTCGCAATAGTGTTCCCAAATAGATGCTACAGGATCTTTTTTATTCTTTTTGAGATGGGCCAAAAATTTGGGCCAATATTGGCATTATCGTAGGAAAAATTTTCCAAAAATGGAAATCACGTTTTTGATTGGTTAAACCACATTTGCAACAACACTAATCGACGGATTTTCTTGAAAAATGGTGAAAGTGGTCTCAGATAGGTGCTTCAAGGGTATTTTCAATAGATTTACATTTACTTAAAATTTAAGACGGTGACATGCAAAATAGAAAACATATACTTTGCGCGTCGAACGACACTTCACTGTTTGACGGTTATGTTTGAAATTCGGTATGCAGGTGCCTAAAAGTATCGCTCATTGTGAGGCAAAATACTTTTTAGAAAAAGTTAAAATTTTGACAATTATTTACGTTAAATAAAAATCAAATTTTCGATAAAAATTGCGAGAAAGTCAAGTGCGACCATTGTCGAACCCTTTATTTTTTCAAGACCCAGGAGGGTATCCGCAATTGAGCGGTGGTCCTTAATCTTTATACCAACACTGAAGTATGTTTATTGTCCAGGCATCAGAATGTTTAGTTTACACACTCATAAAATAGTCAAGAGCATTTTTTGTTAGTATTTTAATTATGTTTGGGGGTCCTCGACCTCAAGTGTAGACATAAAAATACTTTTGAAAGTTCAAGACCTAACATAGTTTTCTCCACTTTCTCGTGCAATTGTTATTATTCTCTTTGCAGTCGGGAGCGAATCTTATCTTACTTGACCTGACCAACCAAGAAAAGATGGCGAGTAATGCTGCTTTGGCTGACTTCCTGCAGGCTTCCGGAATCCTTCCGGAAGGAGACAGCAAAACTGTTGCCATTGGTGTCGGACCTAGCAGCGATGATGCAGACGATTCGGACCTTAAGGAAGAGAAAGAAGTAGCGAAAGAAGAAGTCACACCAATCACTTCGCTTTCAATAGGTACGTCTCATTTCGGAATTGATGTTGGGTGGTTTGGAGGTTCCGACATCCACACAAAAATGTTGGTGTTCGGTACGTCATATCCACTGGCTTGATGCACTGTATACATGCACTTTTGTTGCGCCGTTAGTTAATAATCGCGCTAGTGATGAAAAGCTGAACACTGAATGCAGTGTATTTTTCACCCATCTTCCCCATTACCTATGTTGTTGTTTCCAGGTCAGAAAATTCAAAATGTGAAACAATTTTTAATTTTAGAGGAAGCTGTTGAAATGCTTAACCGTTCGGACACTCCCGAGACGCGTGCTTTGCTCAGCCAAGCTGGAATACAAATCTCGGATGAGATTGCTGACAGCGAAGAAGAGGAGCAAGTGATTGAAAAGTCTCCCAGATCTGATCTCCAGGTTAGTACAGTGCCTACTGAGCTGTTCGTCACATTATGTGAAGGTAATGAAACGAATGTCTTAATAGGGGAATCATGCAAAAAATTGATGTGTGCTATTAATTTGTTAAATACATTACTCATTTGATTGTGATGGCTGTCCTGTATTGAAGACTCTGAAGGAAGGCTTCGCACTTGTTACAAGTAATGGCAGGCCTTTTATGTCATTTTATATCCCAAGATATGACCCTTATTTTGTGCTTTTTGCAATCCTAAAATCTCGGAAATATGCCGCAAAAATGTGGCATTTAGGTAGGTATTTCTCATTCTTAACAGAATTTTAATTTATCCTACTGCCATCTATATTAATATGGAAATTTGACTTGTAAGAAACTACAGTAGGTAGGTAATTGGAAATTTTATAATTATTCCTTTAAGTTGAAAATTCTGTTAAATGTTTTTCTGCGTTGTCCACTGACGCAGATAGACATTTTAATGATGTTGCTTGGGAAAATTTTAAAAGGGCTGCTTCTTAGGCGGACCAGCTCTCTGACAAACTACCTGCCAATAAGTATATTTCACTTGCTGAATGCCTTCCTTAATTTTTTAATGCAGGTTCCGGCCGTAAAAAGCGAGGAGACGATTAAGAGCGAGGGAGACATAAGTTCGCTTGAGTCTGACTTTGGTGAAGCTATCTCCGCGGCGGGGCAAGTGCCTGTGAGTGTCGCTGCAACTACCACAGCGGCGCCTGCTTCTATCGCTGCTCCGTCACTGCCTTCGCTGTCGACTCGCCCGCGCTCCTTGGACATATTCACTACAGCTCTGGCATCCGCTAACATAAATCTCGACAGCTTTATGGAGGAAGAAGATGGTAATTATTTTAATTATTTCTTATCTAGTGAAACGGATGCAGAATGGACTTTTCTGGTGTGATTTATATCCTTAAAAATTCTTCCAGTTCTAGAGTATAGTAAATTTATTGTAATATCGTAAACTAGTTTTTTGAATAGAGTTGTTGGCAAAGTCAGTTCAGCCAGTAATTTGTGATGTTAAAACTCCGAGTGGTCTTTGGTCGATGTTTTTGTAGTGGCCGAGTGAGTCGATGCTTGTCATTCGATCTCATCCCAGTCCCACCAATATTATTACTATCGGCACTTAACTCTGATAACTCTAAAACGGCCATGTCTTCAAAGTATAAATGACTCTCTAGCTTTTAAAGAAAAATCCTATGGAGATTGTTGAAAATGGTTTAGAACGGAATAACAATGATACCTTATTAGTTGCTTTTTCTAATTACTATTGTTTTGACTTAATCCAGAGCCTGAACCAGTTCCATCGAGGGACGATGGAAAAAGGGTCGAGAAGGAAGAAGAGGCTACTGATTCGGCTGCCGACTCAAGCACTGGTAACTGCTTTCACTTCATTAAATCCAATGTTGTTGCACTACATGCCTGTAAAATATTTTTTTGAAGAGGTAAAGGTGTCGTAAATTGTAATTCGTTTTTGTTTCGATAAAATGAGCTACACCTAAGTTCTTCAACTGTGTTTTGCACAGTCAGCACATTATTTTGTTTTATTTGTTTCTAAAATGAATCTTAATTTTTGTTTTAGATCCTTTGGACCTGCAGCTGGCTGAACTGACTGGTGAAATGGGTCAATAATCAGGTCATGCCCAAATTTCCCATAAGGATTCTTCCGCTGCCAGAATGGCCTCTGTATGTCCTTAATATCATCCGACCATGACTTCTCACATGGTTAGGAATTGTAAATAGGAGTATGTGAGTGGGCTGGTACTATAAATGCACAGCGGAAGAGCTGCCGGAATGAGAAAGAATGACTGCCGTGCTGATTTTTTTTTTTTTTTTTTTGTAAAGAGTCATGTATACAAATTCCGAAGCTCCGTATCACTCATTTATAATATCCAGTGGTGTGCATGACGTGTAGTGTGAAAATGTTTTTTTTTTTTTTTTAACTCAGTTAAGACCTCTAAAAAACAGAAGGCGCAGTTGTGTGAATGTTGAGTATCTTTGAAGCGCCGAGCAGCAATTACAATTACAATGTTTTGTGCAAGGTAAAAGTGAATGGATGTGGTTTTGACACTAGGTAAGAAAGTAGGGATATTTTCTGTTTGGGGAAAAAAATGTATTTTATGTATTGGTAGATGATTTGTCAAATACTGCAACTATATTTACTACTGTAATTATTAGGATGTTTCGATGCAAAGCTAGATTGACTCCACTCTTAGCCTGAACACTTACGAGTATTTCCTCCATCTTTCCTCCCATTCCAATCAGCCATGCAAATCTTGATTTTAAGTGAGCTCGGCTCCGTAATCAAGAGCACATGACGAGTACGTCATTACTCTGATTTTGAGAAGCATTTCCTCAGATCCCACGAGCGGTCAGAGGAAAATATTGGAAATGACCTTGAAATAACGGTGTTCCTTCAGATTTCGACTCCATCCGTAGACTTGCTTCCGACTCCCGGCAATTAAAATATGAAATTTTCTTTTCCATTCTTGAATTGCTACACCCACAGTAAACACAGCGCATCATGGCGTCTTTAAAAATTTAAGCTTTGAGTTCAGTGAGATGGTGTGAATTGATCGTCAAAGAGTTTCTGTAGAATCCTGCTAAACGAGTAATTGGGAATCAAAAATCAGCTATTTCAAAAGTGAATCCACGTTGACTTCATTGAAAGGTAGCTGAGGACAGAAGAACGACGTAGTGGAGGATTTTTAGGAGATTTCAATTGAAAAAAGACCAGATGTGTGGATCCCCGTTGCTGTTGCACCTACTCCTCGCCCGAGGGAGTCAATTTTTATTTCGCAAAACTGAATGTTGTGAGTTGGCTCCCTAATTACAAAATTGCGTGTAAATAAATTTTAAAAATTTCTGTCATTGTATTTTGTGTTAGGTCTGTATAAAGCTACCTTGTAGCTAGTTGTAGCGGTTGTAATTTTAATGAAAACGAAGTCGTTTGTGGTTGGTCGCTTGCTGTATTTTCTGTTAAACCATAAGCAGAATCCTTTTAAAGACCGATCACCCAGATTTCTCCAAAACGTGAATGTAAAAGCCTGGGTTTTCGATGTGGTCGGAGGGCTTGAAATCAGACAGGACGGTATGTTCTGCGTTAGGAAAGGCGTTGTCGAGCATTTTTGTGAAGTCTTTAAGACGGTGCGGGTAGTAGGAGAGGCGGAAGTCCGGTGATCCACTCAAGTCAGCGATGCGGCCTTTCTTCTTAGCTTCCTCTTCCAGAGAAGCGACGTCCACTTTGTAGTCCAGTGTCAGCATGACAGGCTTGCCGTCGGTGTATAAAACTGAAGTGGTCATGTTCTCCAGTTGCTGAAACGTGTTGTGATAAATGTATTACAAAATATTTAAAAAACAAAAAAAAAGTATTAAAATCCATTTATTCCAAAATGTGTTTTATAGTTGAGAGGATGAATTTCTCAATTTGCTATTTTTACTAGAAAATCAATCGTTTAATTATTTAGTTTCGGCTTCTTTAGGAGGGACTGTGTTGAGTTTTATAGTCCCTTTTATAATCGGCGAAATCATGACTAAATTATCGTATGAATAATGGTTCTTCCTTACCCTGTAGTAAATTGACTCTCTTGGTGTGCTGTTTGAGTCAAGCATAGAGTCGAAGTTGCGGTGATCGATGACAAGGAGCCCGCCTGGACGAATGCAGAATTCGAAGTTGCTGATGGCCTGTCGCTGCTTACTCTGGTCCCCCGAGATGTCCACCAGGTGGGCAAACGAGTTGCCCAGACAGATGAGGGCGTCAAAACCTCCATCCAGGATGTCCTCCAGATCGTCAGGTAGTGTTAGCCAGTTCGCCTCCTCAATAACTGAAAATTTGCATTCCATGAGAGTGAAGAAAATCTGGATTCTCACGGTTGGTATTTTTGGGTAAAAACCAAGTTTCATTACAACCCCAACAACCACCTTACCCCAGTTATCGAACGCCTTCTCCTTTCTTCGCTGCCACCTCTTCTTGAAAGCGTGTTTCAGCATCTTGTCCGAGGCGTCAATAGAAGTTACTTGAAATCCTTCTTCAAGTAGCATGACAGAGTCCACCCTTCAAAAAATAATTATAATTTTACCTGCCTTATGGGTTATTTTACAAGGGTCGTCTTTTTTGTCTCTCCCGACTTGGTTACCTAAAGCCTCCCGAATTATTTATTGCATTACTCAATTAACTTTAATTACTTTAAACTTAATACCTACTTCCGTCTTCTGCCTACAGCTACGGTACCTACGTATATCTATAGTAGGTCGACAGATATTTTCGGTTCGGAGGAAATATCCCCATTCGAAGAAGCTGGCCCAAATAATCCAAAACCACACTGCGATACACTTCATTAATTTTACTGAGTGACTGGTGTTTTGACTTAATTTTTTTGGGATTCAAAATTCAATCCCGAGCAACTATAATTAGGTCTCTAAGGGTGCGTCCCACCATGCCCAGTTATAATTAAACTGGAGATTTTGTCCTATGTTTAGGTACTTACCATGTTAAATTTAACTTTTGAGTTAAATTTAACATGGTAAATCTCCAGTTTAATTTTAACTGGGCATGGTGGGACGCACCCTGAGGGTGCGTCCCACCATGGTCGGTTAACCTTAAACTCCTGTTAAATTCCAACTATTACACGGTAAAAACCGAGTTTAACTGGAGTTTAACCGTTAATCGAGTATGGTGGGACTCACGCTAATGATTTAAATTACTTAGGGTGCGTCCCACCATGACCAGTTAAAATTAAACTGGAGATTTTGACCTATAGGTATGTTTACCATGTTAAATTTAACTTTTAAGTTAGATTTACCATGTTAAATTTTACTTTTGAGTTAAATTTAACATGGCAAATCTCCAGTTAAACTTTAACTGGGCATGGTGGGGCGCACCCTTATGGTGCGTCCCACCATAGGTACCTACTCGGTTAACGGTTAATCTCCAGTTAAATTTCAATTATTGCACGGTAAAATCCGAATTTAACTGGATATTAACTGTTGACCGAGTATGGTGGGACACACCCTTACTTATGTATAAATAATTGTCAGAAATTTCGCTGTAACACTGGTCGTCCCACCGATGTATATGGTATAGGTATACCTACTCACCCTGTGCCACAGGCGACATCCAGAATCCTACGGCACCCCTTCTGTTTGAGCAGAGCGACTAGGAAGCTCCTGTAGTGGCGGGTGCGGACATGATGGTTGCCGCCAGAGCCGACAAGCATCTCCCATACTTTTGCTGCCTTCCCGTCGGCATACTGGTCTTGGATACCTTCACATCCGATACCCGCCGTGCGAGTTACGAAAAATCCCTCTGCCATTTTGTGCTCGCTCTGCTGGGACCGCCCCGGAAGACTCGTCGCCACCAAGTGACTCAAGTGAGGCCCTCCCTGCTCTTTTCTTTATCTATATTTTTGGTCCCGCAAAGCAAGTGGTTGAAGACTATGCATAATCAGCTATGTAATGACCTTTGAGATAACCTTCAAATCACTTTGGTATTTGTGATCTGATGGTATTTACGCTATCTTGCGAAATAAGTAAGCAGCTCGTATGTTAGGATCATTTATAGGAAGCTTCATTGTTTAGGTAGGTACCTACGTAATCTATCAAGTATCAAGTTAAAGGAAAATCAGCGGATTTTTTTAATCTTTTTATCTGACAGCTGCGGGGACCTGAAGCAGGCAGGTTTAACGAGTAGGGTATCAAGGTTTAGGTACTGAGGTGTACCTACGGAACTTAAGGAGTAAATAGGTAGACATAGATACCGTGCATCAATATGTGTGTCAATATGAATAAGTTATATATAAGTAGGTACCTACATAAGTACCTATATAAGTAATACTTACCCGTTTTTTATTAGCTGAATGAATGTAGACCTATGCGTACCTATTAGTGAAGTATTTTTTTAATTCGGTAATAATGATAATAGTAACCATTTAATACCTATATATTAGATTTAAATATAGTTTTTAAACTTGGGAGGAATAATAAAATCTACCAAACTTTTTTATTTGAAAAGTTCGCGCCAAAAGTCGATACCGCAGGTTGATACGTGGTAGCAGAATGCAAAGTGTACTTTTTGAACAAACATGGCGTTCGATGAAAACGTCAAAGTTTGTACTTACAATAATGAATTTATTACAAATTCTGACTCGGAGTGGGTGTCCCTGGCTCTTACTACTGTAGAATATCCAAGAGGTAATATTTTATACAAGTATGTTTTATAAACGAACACGCTGCATTGAAAAAATGTAGTCTAGTTCGGGATGGTGTGAGGTTACTGGCAAAACAACAGCAATATTGAATGAAATTAACATTGGGATTCGTTGCAGGTGACTGGATGGGTAAATTCTTGGCCTTAGTAAGCCTTCTTCCTTTTAGTATCCTCTCAGGATTTATAACCCTGATATTATTCAGGAGAGATCTCCAAACGGTAAGTACACGCTACACGGGACGTAGTATAAAGACGTAACGTAAGGTAGACGGACACTGGCATCGTCCAGGGACACTAAATTTGTATGTATCTTGTCTCGTTAGAGTGTGAAGTATTGTTTACCGATGCCGTCTTGATCCTTAGACTTGATTATAAATATAGGTACTTAGTCTTGACGAACTTAGTCCTGACCAACCACAACATGAGGCTTTACTTTCAAACGGGTCACCAGCTTCCGTAAAATTTTCAGATGATGCCAGGACCACATGTTAAAAATGTTTTCTTTGGCCACCGGTGACAGTTTTATTTATATTTTAGATTTTCTTCTTCATTGGGACAACGCTCAATGAAATAAGCAATCTGATATTAAAGCAGCTGATTCGGGAAGCTCGGCCCATGTCAAGGTCGACATTGTACACCGAGTATGGCATGCCGTCTTCACATTCGCAGTTTATGTGGTTTTTTACCACCTACGTAGTCCTATTCATTTTTATCAGGTGCGTATTTTTCCCCCCTTGTACATATGTAGCGGAAAGGCAATAGCTGTGCCATGGTTGAGTAAAAAATAACCAGATGGAAATTGATAAATGTTGTAATGGGCTGGCTGAAGTGAATATTCAGTTTAAATGGCGTGGCCTAACTAATCATAGGTAATATTTGAGAAACATGTGACTAAGTTAGGATTTAACAGTCAAATGTTTTTTCTACAATAAAAATATGACAAGTTTGCCCTGTCTTTCCAAACAAATGGTTTCTTTGAAAAGTTGACACTAAAAGCCTCCATTGGGACGTGTTAACGTTATCGCACTTATCCGCTTGCTTGTTTGAAATTCAGAAAAGTGTTTTGTTTTACAGATTGCAGCACATGAATAATCGAACAACTCTTGAAACGATTTGGCGAACGGCCTTGACGGTAGTCTGCTTTTCAGCAGCGTCATTAGTAGCGTATTCCAGAATTTATCTGCAGTACCATACATGGAGCCAGGTCATTTGGGGAGTTATCATTGGAGCCTTTAATGCCTGCTTATGGTTTGCCCTCACTTTCACTGTGCTGACTCCCCTCTTCCCAACTATTGCCTCTTGGTGAGAAATTTTGTTCGTGCCTTCATTATCTTAATTAGCTGGGAAAAAAGTATTAGCTAAAACAGTCCTAATCAATCATTCGTCATAAGAGATTTTAATACCGTCCCTTGTTGCAGGAAAATCTCGGAGTTTCTTCTACTTCGTGACACCACATTGATTCCGAATGTGCTGTGGTTCGAATATACGAACATTCGGCAAGAGTCGCGAGCCCGCTCCAGGAAGCTAGTCTCTATGAAGTCCCAATGACATCTGTATGCGAACGGCTACCACCACTGGTGGCACCGTCGCTCCCGGTAATCTTCACCAACTTGTGTTCTAAGGCTGCCATCCTCATTGACGATCCTTGAAGAGACATTGTCTATGCTCCTTCCGAGCTTTCGTCTCTGGCAGTTTATAAGATGAGTAAACCACTTCCGAAATTCCTCCGCGCCATCCTGCCGTAGCTGTAGTAGGGAAAGTGTCCCTGAAGTGTGGAAAGCTGGCTTTAGCAACCTGGGATGTGTATCCTCGAATACGACTACAAACTTGCCAAATCACTCAGTGGTGGTATAAATACTCGTAAGCCTGGAGTGTTTTCTTACAACAGTTTTTTTCTAGTCGTTACATTACCGTTTCTTCGTGTGTTCATTGCTTTTGAGGGCTTGTAAGTAGTACAATATTATGTTTTCATTGTTAGAGACATTCTTTTAGTATCAGATTTGAGATGTTTCCAAGTTTGATTGATGGAACGGATTCTCATGAAAATTCTAATTCCTTGTTATTAATTTTTTGAAACCACTTTCATCCGTAACCACAGTTATTGATATAGTTTAGCAGAACCGCCATAAAATACCGCAAAGTAACTTTCCCTAACTATTGGCAACCTGCACTAACTTACGGATGCCAGTGGGTTCTGCGAATGGATTGTATAGAAAATACCACAAAATTACGAGTTTCCCGTTTAATTGGGGGGAAAAAATCTTCGTAACCTGCTTCTCGGGCAGCCCGTGGAAGTTCTAGAGAGTGGGAAATCCTGGGAGGATGGGTAGTGAAGTCTCAAACGACGAAAAGTACATAAAAAGATTTTATGAGCGTGAATAGTGAAATAAACTGTGAGGTCATGGAGAAAATATGAGACATATAATATTCCTGAAAGACGCGTCGCGTCCCCTCTAAAGCCAGCTGAAGGGGAGATTTCAGAACCCCGCCCGCTCATTATATTGTTAACGCTAATTTCAAACCGTCCAGCAAGTATCCATTAAATCGTCTTGTAGGACGAGGAAAAAAACAGACTAGCACTAGTACGAGTACAGCATTTTATGTTGTGTGGCGTTGCAACAGCTCTGGAGCAGTTTTTTAAAATATTTTTAATTTACCTAAAATACTCATTATGCCATGCCACCATAAAATGAGATGGTCATTTGTCATTTATAATTTATTTTTAATAAGAAAAATAATATTCCTTGCTAATTTCGTTTTGGAGGGTAGTACTTAGTTCGTGATGACTTGCTTTTGTATTGAAGACATGTACCTACTATTTGTTTATGTTTTTTACGAAGAACATCGTTGGATATTTTAATGTTCTGAAATATAATATTTCCTTTTCAGAAATTAACTGGCTACGTTTTGATTTTACAATTGAGTGATTTTTTTTTCTATAAAAAATTAGTCCAGCATTACTCGATAGTCGATTGTAAAAACGCAACACAGCCAGTTAATTTTGGACGTTAAAAGACATGTTATATTTCAGAATATATATAGATCTATAACATCTCTAGATATATAAATCTCCAACATTTTCCTTAACAAAAGGTCAGGATAATCATTAACAAGCACGATTGTGTGGTGACCCTTAATACTCTGTAAAAAGTCACAACGGCGAAGTTTCTTTCGTACTCTCAGCTTAACTGCCATGACCCTATTTGCTTGAGGGGTGAAATTTTCCCCAGATGTTTATCTCTTTTCTGCATGTGTGATTAACCAGTATAAAACCCACTGTGAAAATTTACCGCCATCATGGAAATAACTTAATCTACATCTTACTTTTGGCTACTCAAATTTTTTATTCGTTACCGTTTGTTTGATGTGGAAGAAAGTGAGGGGATGTCAGATTTCGGTGGCTGCAGCTAAGTACGTACTTTCTGTTTTAAATGTTCAGTTTATTATTATTGCCACCACCGCCCACTCCCCTCTAATCATACTTGCGCTATGACTGGAAAATAACTTACTATGTATATTGTAGGGTTATTTATTGATTTTATGCGAGTTATGATGATATTACTGTTGAGGGTAAAGACACTTGTAGCACCAGAGTGATTTTTATTATTATCGACGGAATCTTCTCATTGAAACTATTGGATATGTTTTGGCTTTTAATTAGAATAGGAAAATAATGATTTTTGTAATATTCTGCCGACATAAAAGTTGCTTTGGCTGAGATTTTATTGAAAAAATTGATCTAGAGTCTAGACTAAACAGTTTCATTGGAAAAATTTCTTAGCGTTATCACAGTCTTGTGTTTTTACCCTACTGCTGATACAATGCTGTTTGTTTCTGTTCTTAGAAAACTCTAGGATATTTATTTGTTCCTTATGTTTTAGAGCAAATAAAAATCCAACAGTTTCAAGTGCCATTAGAAAAGCAGCCAACAGCATTGTGTCTGCAGCTTCAACCCTTCTTTTCGTGTTCCCGTAGGTCATTTTCCCGCTGCTAGACAAGCACTTCCTAATTCTAGCATTTTCTTACAAGCTTTTCGACTTGTATCGTTACGCTTGTTATCAACGCTTCAGTAACGAAGTCGTACTTTATTAGGGTTATTAGGCGTTTGGTTGAATCCCCATCATACTCGGTTAAGGGAATAGTGGGTTTTTCTTCGGAATTTAAGAGTGATTTTACTGTGTCCCCACACAGAAGGACCTTGTTTATGTTTCAAAGTGACATCTAATCTAAGACTTCGAGTCCATCATTAGAAGCTGTGTAGTTGGCTAAGTTAGGAATTTTTTTCACTGTAGAAGTAACAAAAATTGCCTGACTGCTTTAAATTCTTAGTTAACTTGTACCTACTTATGTGATTCCGAAGAAATTGGTAGGTAGTATTCTACCTATAACCCCGTGTGTTGGGGTCCAGCCTTAGTCGTTAATGAATGTTTTATAAACCAGTTAGTAGGTAGGATGTTGGTAAGTTATTGTCAAACGCACAATGAGTGTTTAATCAATTAATTATATTAGGTAATTGTTGTACATACCTATGACAAATAGTTGGTACTTAGCTGTCAATATTTGGAAATTTTCTGCAGCTGGCTCTGCTCTAGAACAGTTGAACAGTCCTGCTAACTTTAAACTTGGCAGCTTTTATAGTAGGTAGTCTGTTTGCAATTGAGTGATATGCAAAAGAGTTAAAAGAACCAACTTTCTGAGGTATGCGCTCTAGGTGCCCATCTATGAACCTATCACTGCAGAATTAAAATTTATGAGCAAGACTTAAGTAATTCTTTGTTGGCAGACATACCTACTTCAGTACCTACCTATTGCTACTAACCTACCCTCAGTCCTACCTCTTACGGGATTCCACTCCACAATACATATTCCACACTTAGGTACCTTCCTGAAAACTAGAATGACCATGTACCTACCTACCTATGTCCCTAGACAAGAGGAAGGTAATTTCGACTTCGGGGAAGTGAACTTTTGAGATAAATTTCTCACTGCCACAGGCTCTTTAAATACCCAAACAATTATAAACCTGTTAAGTGAGTTTTCTGGAAGGCCTTAAACATCAATCTAGTAGCCACAGTTGTTTAGACTTCTTTCACTTCTTATGAGATAACAGCAACCTGTAGGTAGGTATCTACCTACCTACTTCTACTTTGCCACAATAACTTGCATCTGTCCTGGCAGGTGGCAGGAACGGTGGAAAAAAATCAGTTTTTTTGTTATTTTATTGTTTGTCCTGATTAGGTACCAGATGGATATACCTTTCTGTTTCATTCTTCCAAGGAAAGATAAGTACCTACCTACCTAGGTACCTATATAAAGTAGGTACTGATGCCTTTTGAGATCTACCTACCTAAGTAACCTCCTCTTTTTGAGGGACAGGTGGGCACTTTCTTCCTTGTTTTTCTATTTGAAAATTTCGTAGGTAGGTACTCTACGTGCTGGGTAAGGTATTTGAAAATTTTTCAGTGGCGGAAATGACATTTAAAAAATAGCGGGAAAAGCATTTTGTCGCGTGCGACTTGTCGCCATTCTTGTCGCAAACTCATTCACTAAATAACAACATGGCGGTTTTTTATTTACCCAACATGGTGGGAAAAGAATTTCAGCAGGGTATTACTTTTTGTTCCAAATAAATTATTATATTCATTTATAAAAATGAAAAAATCACCTATTCAATTTAAAGTGTTAGCGGAGTGCCAAGCTAGTAAAGCTCGGACCGCTATCATGTCATTGCCACACTATAATGTTGAAACTCCCGTGTTCATGCCGGTCGGAACGCAAGGCACGCTGAAGGGTCTTCTACCCGATCAACTGGAAGCACTAGACGTGCAAATAATGTTGGGAAATACGTATCATCTTGGCACTCGGCCGGTAAGTATTGCATTGAGAGGGGTTATCTGTCTGGAGGTGAGGACTTTTTTAAAGGCCTGAATTGATTAGGTACATACCTAGTACTAGTACCTACCTAAACATATATAAATGCGTATCAGACGGTGCGTAGCAAGAACGGTCTTTGTGTATTATATTTTAATGTATTTTAGGGGAATGAGCTGATTAAAAAAGCTGGTGGTCTTCACAAGTTTATCAATTGGAAGAGAGCAATGTTGACTGACTCGGGTGGCTTTCAGATGGTTTCATTACTTAAATTAGCAGAGATCACTGAGGAAGGTGTGAAGTTCAAGTCTCCGTTTGATGGTAAGATGGGAGGGGGGGGGGGGGGGGGGAGTCCATTCATGTCCAACAGGGATCTATCACTGGAATTCCCCTCCACCAGGAAATAATACCATTTGAAAGAGACTGGGATTGTGATATTTGTCTGTATTTTGAACATACGACCGGAAACATAGTGTTTCAGCTTTAAACCACTTGGGCGGAATAACGGGAACTGAGTAATCCACCATCCCAAAGGGACTGAACTACCTGTCTATATGAACGGCAGTGATGACAAATGGCCGTGAAAATGCCTGACATAAATACTTACAGTTCCTTGCCTTAATGGCGTGTACACTTAGGTGTACAGATTTCGATTAGTGGGCAACTTTTTGAACCCCACCTTGAAACCACTCCTAGAAAAATTGAAGAAAAAAAATGATATTTTCAGAGGGAGAATGTATGCTGACTCCGGAACATTCCATTCAGATCCAAAACGATTTAGGAGCGGACATTGCGATGCAGCTAGATGATGTAGTGAGCTCCACACTGACCGGCCCGCGAGTAGAGGAAGCCATGCTTCGAACTACCCGCTGGCTGGACCGCTGCTTAGCTGCCCACGGTCGCGCAAGGGACCAGAACCTTTTCCCGATAGTACAAGGTGGATTAGACGCTTCTTTGCGTAAAACCAGCGCGACTTCGCTGACCGAAAGGAAAGTCAACGGATTTGCTATTGGTGGACTAAGGTGAGCTTGAGACTGTGAGACCAAGATTTTTGTTCTTCCGACAGTCAGGTAGGTAATAAAGTGGAGCTCAGAAGTTAAATATTGCACTGTTCTCCAGTTAACTAGAGTACTGAAACTGAGATCATCTCTCTGGTCACTACAAGCTACGAAGTTAATGGTTTCGTTTTTTTCCCCTATTGTGTCAGTCACTCACTCACAATCATATAATCTTCCGACTGAATTTTAGTGGTGGTGAGAGTAAGGATGAGTTTTGGAGGATGGTCCACCTCTCAACTGACTATTTACCAAAGGAAAAGCCCCGCTACGTGATGGGCGTGGGATTTGCTGAAGATATCCTCGTATGCTGCGCACTAGGAGCGGACATGTTTGACTGCGTGTATCCAACCAGAACTGCGGTTTGTATTTCCCAATACAATACCGACGAACCCTGCTGAGATTTCTTTTAATATTCCAAATATGTTTAGTAGAAACAGCGGTCTACTTTAGTTTTGCATGAGGTGGGTGTTCTTTATGTAAATCTGTTTCGACTCGTAAGATCTGTCGTGCAGTTCTTGGTGACCGCTGTCTGATGCCAACGACGACCGACTCTGGCATTAAATTACGTTTCTGTCTTAACCATGGTGTTTCTGTAAAAAAGTTTTGTTCTTCCAGCGATTTGGCTGCGCTTTGCTTATGACCGGTCAAATCAACTTGAAGAACAAGAAGTACGAGAATGACTTTGAGCCTATCGACAAAGATTGTTCCTGTTCAACATGTAAATTATTTACGAAAGCGTACCTTAAGAGGACGCTTCTGTTGACGGTGCAAGTCAGCGCTGGCTCCGAGGCGAGATGAAGCGTATATGAGTGAAGAAGGCTATTGTGATTACAGAGACCCTGACTTCTTATGGCTGTAGCAACTGGGTAGGTACGTACAACTGCATGCGGGTTCTGTTATCTTCGCTTACTCTGCATTACGTGACCATACCAGGTCCCCAGTACCTGCTGTCACTTTACTAATACCATTCATAAGGCGATTCACGTCCAGAGTTCAGCCAACCCACAATTCCCCGGGGGGGGGATGGCCGGTATTTTTTTTGTTCAGATCGGGGAAAACCCCCAAAAAACCCGCTCAAAAAATTTTTTTTACTTGACGGTGCACAAGTGGTCTTGGAATTTTTGTCCTTCACTTTGGTAAAGGTTAGTTCCATGATATCGGCTCGGTGCGCGGTGCGGTGCACCATATTTTGGATAGGAAATTATATCAACATCTGGGAGGGCCCGGTGAATCAGTGAAGGCCCTCTGTGTTTCGCTTATGTGTTGTTGTGAAATTATGACCGAATGACCGTTTATTTTTGGTTCAGAGGACGTCCAGTGGCAGTTTAGTAAGTATCCTGCAGGGAAAGTCTGAAATCTTTGTTCGTAAGTAGGTATGGTGCCTACCTAGGCAATTCTATTTTTTCAGATTTATTTCAAATGCAATACTATACGTGATACAATACAAATTACGAGAAAATACAATACATTTCCAAACAACATTATTCATAGACCCAAAATATGTACCAGGTGTGGGTACAGGTGGAGGCAGGTATAGTAGGTAAAACCTACATGTCAGAAATTTGTATTGGAGTAATAGGGAAATGCTGTACAATGTCTGACTTGACTGCCATACAGGAATGTATAGATAATGTGTAAATTTTTATACCTACAATATACTCGGCTGTCGAGGCTTTCTGTTACCTAATAAGTCACACTATACAGAAGAAACTGTTAGGTGCCTAATAGGTCCTACGCCAAATAGGAAAAGATCGGTCTAGGTAGGTAGGTAGGTGCCTACATCCCTCCAGGAGGTAAACAAAACATATACCTAGAAAAATGCACCCCACACCACCACAATAACTACTCTTCATTCAGCGCAGTCATATCTATGGGTAAACAGAACAGCCTCGATAGCCGAGTGGTCGAAATGGTTTTCTATAGAGGAACACTGAACAATCACACCGGTTTCACAACTGAAATGTTCAACATTTCAAGTGAAATTTATATTGAGGCTGTAGTGGTTCGGAACCCACCTAAAACTGTAGGTCCCCATTGTGTACTGCACGATGGCTGGGGAGCTGGTATTCGGTATTGCGGATAAGGTGTACCTACTCATCGCACTTCCGCCGATAATTGCTTCGGATTGTCGCACGACACTGCGACTTAGTTAGCAGAGGGTTGGGGGGGACAAGCCCAGCAACTAGACCGTTTTCAAGAACTGTCCATTGTGCTCAGCTGGCAGCACTACCAAATACCAGCTCCCCAGCCATCGAGTAAACGATGGGGACCTACAGTTTTAGGTGGGTTCCGAACCACCACAGCCTCGATATAAATTTCACTTGACATGCTGAACATATCAGAACAACTTTTTGGTAGGATTGGGATCGAACCGGTGTGACCAGGCTGTCTCTGCTCCTCAAAAGTCGACCATTTAGACCACTCGGCTATCGAGGCCGTGACACTGCGACTACTTCGGAGTGTACTTCTTACTTGTTCCCAATGTTCGTTGACTGGCGGATGGGGTTCGAATTTTTTATTTTCCAGAATGATTCACCTCTAGCGGCGGCTCACTCTGCCGCTTGGTGCACCTGGTTACGGGTCGCACTGACTGGAGGATATTTTTTTTATATATATGGAACAGCCCTGTGATTCACCTCTAGCGGCGGCTCACTCTGCCGCTTGGTGCACGGAAGTGCGATGAGTAGACCTTTACCGGTATTGCTGCCAGCTGAGCAAAATGGATAATTCTTGTAATGGTCTAGTTGCTGGGCTTGCCCCCCCCCCCCCCACCAGTCTAACCTAACCTATGGGTAAACAGAAAATTGCGGAATAGGTCCTACCCACACCATAGGAAGGTAGGTACGTGTAATAAACCAATATTAGGTAGGTACCTACCTACGTACCTCCTAGTGATTTGACTGATGTGCGATCCACATTTTATGCAATAGGTGTCCAGCATAACATAAAATCCAAAAATCATTTTTTTAGATAAACCTATGCCCACAGAATGTGGCAGATAGGTAGGTAAGTATACAGCCTACCTATATACCTACCCACGACACGGCAGTCACAGAATAAGGGTCTCTCCTGTATTACAAAATTTAGATAAGTAGGTAGGTACCTACCTAATTGCAAATTGCAACCCATCCCCCAATACAGTAGATGTCATCATAAGTCACCCAATCTATACCTACCTACGAGTCCTGTCCTACGACACCTATGATTCTCAGATGACAGGATGTTACACAAAAGCAGCTCATATCAACCAATCGACATGTCAGACATAAGAAGACAGGTCGTGATGTTCCGGTCGGAGCTAGTACGGCCGAGGGACGTGAGAACCTCTCCCCGCAAGAGCTCAAACGATACTGAGCGGTGACCGCGCGTTTGCTTATTCACCATGACTTTTTTTCAAAATGTGTTTTTCACACATATTTATCATTTATTATTTGCCAACCTAAGGAGAAATTAAAAAAACTGCTTCGGTCACGAACTAAGTTACACCTTCTACATAACAACTGTAATAATTCGAAATTTTTATTCCCAGTCAAATACGCTTCCTATCCGTTTGAAAAAACCGTGTTTCACGATTTTTAATTTACTAAAAAATTAATTTCTAATAATCCGAGAACAAATTCGAAATTCTGCTACGAACGTTCCCTAGACATTTACTGGAGCTACTTCTATACAAAATTTCAAGGCAATCCGTCGGCCCGAAAAAATTAAAAAAAATTCAGAAGATAACATGGTAATCTAATGGGTGAAGCGCAGCCTTAATTCAATCGTCACCAAAGAAACTGTCGGCTGTCACCTCGTTTCAGTTCATAACATCGCATTCCAGGTTAGTTTCCTAGCTTAATTATTATTAATTCGATATTGGCAAGTACCTACGTACCCACCTTTTAAGTAGTGACCTAACGAAAAGCCCTAAAGGTGCCAAAAAAGTGCTTAAGTACCTACCTACCACCTTCCATGGAGAAAGAAGTAAGTACGACTTTATATTTTTTTTCTGGTTCCAGATGAGACTGATGAGAGAAATCCGCGAAAGTATAGAAAATGGGACGTTTCCTGATTACGTCCGACGGTTCATGTTACTTAATTATCCTGAAAGAAAATATCCCTCATGGAGCAAAGATGCCTTCGCAGCGGTTAATATCTTCCTAGATACTGCAGAGTCATGAAAATAAATATATTTTTAATTCCTGCAACCTGTGTTCACTTACAGTTACAAGTTGGTTTACGTACTTACCACGAAGTTTGTGATTATATTTTTCGGGCCTTTCAAATAGGTACCTGCTGTCAGCTTTTCCCCTACATACTGGTCACTCGGTTGGCACTATATAGACAAGTAGGAAAACCGGTTTCTTGACATAATGTACAGAAGTAGACAAAAAAATAAATTATACTACGTGTTATGTCAGAATGACACGTGCTTAAAAGTACGTGGGTGCCTACTAACCCTGCTTTTTATTCTGAACTGCCACTTTTCTGCCATGCATCGGAAAATTGTCATTGGGCGCCAAAAATTTGAAACCGTCTATCGTTTGATAACTCGATTGTGTGAGTTGTGTGTGTCGACTATCAGAAATTTTCTTCTGCTACTGTGAGAAAACACGCCAAACAAAAAATTCTAAAGAAGATTTAAAAATATAGTAATTTTTTAGTATAAAACAGCAGTTATGATTAAAACGTGCGTGAATTCACATTTTTTACGTAAAGGACGGAAAATTTCTATAACAAATTATTTTGAAAAAAGTGATGTAAGTATCTATAAACTCTTTTGCAAATCTAGCTAGAATGAGAAGTTATACCTCTGGTAGTTGTTCTTACTTCTTTTTACCGGCAGATAGGTACTGGACTTGTTGCTTACTGGTCATTCAATATGTGTACGTTGGGTTGGTACAGACTTGGAATACCTATGAGAGATAAATCACTGTAGGAAGTACCGACCTGTAGGTACTTAGTTGGTAAATAAGTAGTAGTAGGAACAAATTCTGCTGAAAAAAATTGCAATAGGTATCCAAATTAAATCAGCATAGAATATTAAAAAAAGTTTTGAGCTTATGATATCTTTTCGACGCAAATGCGGACGCTGTAGGGGTAGGGGAATGGTTGTAGGCAAAGATCCGTAACAATAATAATTGCAGGTCACAAGGAAAGGTAGTAACTAGATAATTGTTGGAAATTAGACAACACTCTAAACAAAACGCAGAAATTAGAGATTGAAAATATAGTACTGCTAGTCTGCTAGAGAGGAGGTGCATGGGTGGTGTCACCCCTGCCCTGCACCTCAGTCGAGTCGTTGCCATCGCGCGCGCCGGACGTCTCTACGCGCGTCTCTATTTTCCGTTTTCATGTGCACTGCTTGCTCTTCCTTTGTTTTCGGGAAACGGAGTGTCCAGATTTGACCCTATCTCAGGTTGGATTATAGGTATGTACTCATTCAATACACGCACACATTTTTCATGATTACAGACCCTATGGAGAGCCAGATCTTAAACAATTGGACTGATTTCATTCCCCCCCTCCCCCCCCCCCGCCTAAATATTACACAAAATCAGGTTATCTATTTTTTTTTTTCTAAAAATCGGGTCCAACTCTTGATTAATTTTTAGATAACGATAAGGACTTCAGAATAATACCCCTTTAGCATGGCCAGTGGCGTAACTAAGCATTTTCGAAGGGGGGCGGCTTCTTCTCACCGCCCCCCCACCCCTGCAGTATAAGTATGCTTAGTTAAGATAAGACAGCCTTCCTAGCTGGGTTTGTAGTAGAATATTTGGTCGGAGGCTCTTGGGTTCGATTTGCGGTCTCGTCTGAACAATAATTTCAGAACCAAGCAAGCCCTAACCGAGGCCATTTCCCCCACCCCTACCTTCCCTTCTACCAGCGAGCGAGAAGAAATCTTTAGATAAAAAATGCTTGAATAAATAGCTATATCTTTTTTTCGTCCAGTTGCCTTGGCTAGACCTCTTTGACGTCCCCTTCAGGCGCCCCACCCCAAAAACAATACCAATTAATCGAGCGAGCAAGAAAAAATTTTGAGATCCAAATAGTTAGCTGGGATAAATCGTTTATTTATTTATTCACTTGCCCTTTCTAAACCGTGCCAACCGCTTACCGGCGGGTCGGAAAAAGGAAATCAGTAATCGAGCGAGCGAAGCGAGCGAGAAGAAAATTTGAGATGCAAATAGTTAGCATGCTATCCCTACGGGAATAAAACGTTTATTTATTAATTCATTTGCCTTTTATAAACCGTGCCAACCGCTTACGGCAGGCCGCCCTGAACCCCGACAAACGAAGTCAGTATAATTGAATGGCGAGCGAAGCGAGCGAAAGGAAAATTTTATCAAAACAGCTAGGAAAATATGACTTCCTGTTTTAAATCTAGCATAGGAGCCTTCGGGCCCCCAGGCCCCGGCCCCCTGGGGCCCCCGTCCCTCTGGGCCCCCGGCCGCCTGGGGCCCCTCCGGGGTGGACACCCCCCCCCAAATTACGCTACAGAGCTTGCCCGCCCCCTCTGCTTGCCATTGCAGTCATAAATTAATGTAATACTTGTTAAACGAGGTTTTAGCTTTTGATGTGGCAGTAGGTATTAATACATAGTGGGTAGCTATGCGGTACGCCCTAACTCAAACATACCTTTCTGTTGTTTCCAGAAGTGGAAGGTACCCTTCAGTTATGCAGCTTCGTACAGTTCTACTGCCAAATACTCGGAAAATAAAGATATTGAACTCATCCGGAACATAGGAATATCTGCTCACATTGACTCCGGTAAAACTACACTAACAGAAAGGATTTTATTCTACACTGGTCGAATCGAAGAAATGCACGAGGTAAGTGTAAATCCTAGGCAGTCTTTCTATAGTATTGAGTGTGCTCTTGCCCCTTTCTGGACGTGAGTCTCTTGTCAGCAGCTTGTTAGTCTAGACTTGGCCAGTAAACTCCAGTGTCAGTTACAAATCTCTTCCCTTTACCTACTTTCGGTCCCCAACCATACCCACCAGTGTTCTAATTTGTAATGGCTTTCAGGTTAGGGGAAAGGACAATGTGGGAGCAGTAATGGATTCTATGGAATTGGAGAGGCAGAGAGGCATCACAATTCAATCAGCTGCCACCTACACCCTTTGGAAGGATCACAATATCAATATCATTGATACGCCAGGTACAACTTAACCGAATTAATTTATCTTGGTCTCTAAAGTTTAGAAATCCAAAAAAGGGAGTGACAAGAATACTGAATGTTGGAACCTAAAATGGACTGGCCTCTGATCCTCAGAATTATTGCAGGTCACGTGGATTTCACAGTGGAAGTGGAGAGAGCGCTGCGTGTGTTAGATGGCGCCGTACTGGTATTGTGTGCTGTCGGAGGAGTCCAGAGTCAAACTTTGACTGTGAACCGACAGATGAAGCGGTACAGTGTTCCATGTTTGGCATTCATAAACAAACTTGATCGAATGGGAGCAAATCATAAGCGTGTTTTAGCACAAATGAGATCGAAGCTAAACCACAACGCGGCATTTATACAACTTCCAATTGGTTTGGAGTCTAAATGTGAAGGAATCGTTGATGTGATCCGAAGGAAAGCTCTTTACTTCAAGGGAAACTACGGGTGAGCGCTTTTACTATTTCTTCTCATTCGTACCTAGTTACTTGTGTACTGTGATGTGCCCAACGTTCAACTAATTTTTTATTTATAATTTCTCGTTGTAGCTTGCAGGTAAGTAGGACTTTCCCCCTTCTCTAGCATTTCACAACTCCCAGAGATACTGCAGTCGTCTTTTTTCCTAAAACAGAATAGGGTTGACTCCTTTTTAAGTGTGAATATTTCCATATCTTATGAGGCTTCTAGTCTGAATAGGTCTTGTCCATCATCAAGATTTGGCCCTTGACCAACTACGTACCTAACTAATAATAGCTCGGATATTTTAGGGATTCCATTATTGAAGATGAAGTACCTGCCGATATGAGAACAGAAGTCGACGAGGCAAGACATGAACTCGTGGAGCATCTATCAAATGCTGATGACAAACTAGGTGAGATGTTTCTGGAGGAAAAGACGCCTTCAGAAGAAGACATAATGGCTGCCGTGCGGCGCACTTGCATACGCAGGGTCTTTACACCCGTCTTGGTGGGCACCGCCCTCAAGAACAAGGGTGTTCAACCCCTGCTCGACGCTGTCATCAGTTACCTACCTAATCCAGGGGAAGTCCAAAACTATGGAGTTATAGAAAAAGAAGGGTGGGTACCATTTTGGCCGTATTAATGGGTGAAAACACAAGTGAGACCTGACTGTACTTTTTCTGGCACGAACATTAGGAAAATTCCTTACTCTGGAATTCAATAAATCAGGAATTATAACGCCGTAGACACCGCTGTTTAAAAATTTAGTTCAGAACCTAGTTTCCTGGGAAAGTTGTCAGCGAAAACCACTTGTGTTTTCACCCTTAGGCTGTGTCCCACCATACTCGGTTAGCAGCTAAACCTCAGATAAATTTGGCCTTTACTGTGCAATAATTGGTATTTAACTAGAGTTTAACATTAACTGAGTATGGTGGGACGCACCCAGTATTTTCTAATGTACCATGCAACTGTCGTGGACCCGTCGTATTTTTATAGGAAGCAAATGTGCCAGTGAAATAAACCCGCGGGTTCATCAAGACCAAACTTAATCAGCCTTCGCCATAGGAGACATAGGAAGTAAAACACTGGTTACTGGATTATACCACGTCAGATTTGAGCTCTGACAGAGCCGCTGACAGAACTGGGGTTACGCACCTTAGTGGCTCCTCACCTAAGAAAACAGAAAACAGCTGTCATTCCGTTGCGAAAGCAACACTTTACTGAACATTTTTTTACTGATTGTTTTTTACAGTCAAGAGAGCGAAAAAATTTTACTAGATCCAAGGAGAGATGGAACTCATCCGTTTCTGGCGCTGGCGTTCAAACTGGAAGCTGGCAAATTCGGGCAGCTCACGTATTTACGCTGCTATCAGGGCGCCTTGAAAAAGGGAGATAACATCATCAACGTTAGGACCAAGAAGAAGGTGGGTTTTTTTTTCAGACGTCCTTCAGCATTTTATATTCTACCTATAGTACAACACTGAGTCAATTTTGCTAAGTTAATCTGTTTTTTAGGTACGAGTGTCGCGGCTGGTCCGGCTTCACTCGAGCCAGATGGAGGATGTAACAGAAGTGTACGCGGGTGACATTTTCGCGCTGTTTGGCGTGGATTGCGCCAGTGGAGACAGTTTCGTGACAGACCCCAAAGTTGAAATATCCATGGAGTCCATTTACGTCCCAGACCCTGTCATTTCCATGTCCATCATCCCGTCCAACAACAAGGATAGAGACAACTTCAGCAAGGCAAGCAGACCTATTTAGAACTCACTTAGTTCTTCGCAAAGAGATATAAAACGTAGAATTGTAATTTGTAGCTCACACTGCTCTGGATGAATCGCCTATATAGAAACGTTAGAAAATTTTGATATTTCAGGCTGTTGCTCGATTCACGAAAGAGGATCCTACGTTCCGTTTCCAGTATGACACTGACAACAAGGAGACCATCGTTTCTGGGATGGGGGAGCTACAGCTAGAAATTTACGCACAGGTAGGAGATATCATAATATCTGTTAAGGCGTACTTTATATCCGGAAGAAGTTGACGACCTGCTCTGATGGGCTAGATATAATTCCGCAATGCTACAAGTATAAATGCTTGAAAAACATATAAATTATAATATAATATATTATATATATAAATAATATATATAATAATAATAATAATATATATAAATTATAATAATAAAACCCCCTGAACGCCATCAGCCGCCCACCACCGTCCCCTGGCCCCTCCATGGCCAGATAGGTGGTCCGGCGGCTGCTGGCGTTCCTACTTACTAAAGCGCGAATACCCCCTCGGGTCCTGCGCTTATTCACAAAAAAAAAAAAACGTATAAATTGTACATAGCATTTAAATAGGTGCGTACAATACAAAATTAATTTATATTATAAAAAAGACGCCAAAGCTTTTATAAGGGAGAACAGTAGCACAGAAACAGAAGTTTCGAAGTGGGTACAAATCCTTTTCAGACAAGGCACCTAAAGCTTCGTTATATGAAATTATGTTTTCAGCGGATGGAACGCGAGTACAATTGCCCAGTCACTTTGGGAAAACCGAAAGTCTCATTCAGGGAAGTTCTGACGGCACCCTGCCCGTTCGACTACCTTCACAAGAAGCAGCATGGTGGTCACGGAGAATACGCGCGAGTCATTGGAATCCTGGAACCCCTCCCTCCTCATCGTAACCTTGAACTTGAATTCTCTGATGAGACCAGCGGTACCAACGTCCCAAAGCAGTACATGCCTGGCATTCAAAAAGGCTTCCAGAAAATGTCAGAGAAGGGTAGGAATTTTGTTTTAAATTGATTTACAACAATTTTTGCTCGTATCTGGAAACTATTAGATTAAAATGCGTGAAACTCTGGGTGTCAGACAATCTGGTAATGGTCGAAATTGCTGTTTCTATTTCAGGACTCCTATCAGGACACAAACTGTCCGGTCTGCGGTTCCGACTGCTAGATGGCGGCCACCACATTGTTGATTCGAGCGAACTAGCCTTCATGTTGGCCGCAGAAGGAGCCATTAAAGAAGGTAAAATATTTAGATCTCTATCGAATAAGCCCTAACCAAGCACCATCTTCACTACTATGGTTACTAACCATCAGTACCTACATAATCATTGCAGCTTGGCTCCCATAGAGACTAGTGCGCCCTTACGGTGCAGAAGAGGAAAAAAAGGTACATAGGAACATACCTATACGGAAAATCATAGCCGTCCCCCCTCTGTCATTTTCAACATACAAACGATAATTCTGCAGCATATAGGTGCAGCGATTGTTGGATACGATACGAGCTACTGTAGGCAGACATCTAGATTAGTCTTAATCAGAGCCACTGTTCAGCTAACCCATTTTTGGAAACAGTGTTCCAGCAAGGCTCGTGGCAGATAATAGAACCCATCATGAGTGTGGAGGTGAACGCTCCTTTGGAATTCCAAGGTGTAGTCATGAGTCAGATTACCAAGCGCCACGGTATCGTCACTGGCACGGAGGGCTCTGAAGGATGGTTCGTTCTCTATGCTGAGGTACGTATGGGCTAGTAACTATAATCTACACTCTAACATATTTGTTTTTAGGTAACGTAAAAAGCTTTTTTTAAGACTCTTTTATTTAAGTTTTTTGTATAAAATTTCCCCTTTTCTGGCCCGAAAAGAAATGAAAAGGGCGTCAGAAATGTATAACGCACAATTGCATCAGTTCCGGTAGTAATTTTGCGAGTAATCCAAAAAATGTTGTACCTAAGGGTCTAGTTTGCAGTGTGTGTGACCGTGTACCAATGTCACCTTGCTGAAGTTCTCAGAAGTTTGCCTTCCATTCCTGACCTCGCTTTGGCGCTTCGAGACGTAATTTTGAAAAAGGTGGATCCCATTAAATACGCCAGGTCAAATTGTGTTTTACTGGTAGTCCTCGTAGCAGTAGTCAAAAATAGACAATTTCGGTTCAGGTGCCACTAAACGAGATGTTTGGCTACGCGTCCGATCTTCGGTCAACAACTCAAGGAAAAGGGGAGTACAGCATGGAGTTCTGCAGGTACAGCCCCACACTACCGGACGTGCAAGAGAAGCTGATAGCAGCCTATCAGGAGAGTCAGGGCATCGTGCCTCAGCAGAAGAGGAAAAAGAATTAAATGCTGGTCATTTGTGCATACCACCAAGGGGTCACTTAGGGTGTGTCAAGAGTTCATCGGGATCAGCCAGGTAAGCTCACTACTGGGCAGTTCTAGGTTTTGTCCCACGTTGATGGATATTTAGTCTCACCTTGTTGGAACATTCCACTGTATACGGCAAAGTCATTACTGTGCATATGCATTTCCTTATGAATGTTACCATCTTTGCCTCAATTTGCCCTAATGATACCAGCAGAAAGGACTACTTACAGTACTCAGTCGTACTATCATCCAACCTTCAGTAAGCTACATCTAAGGTAAAATTGTCATTCAAGCATCTCGTCCTTTCTTGTTGTTTGGTTTCTAAAATAATACTTGGTATTAAATATTAAATTATAATATAACACTGATTCAAGCACTTGGCTTTAGTCCGCTCAGGTTGACCAGCTTTCAAACCTAACGAACGAAGTAGCACCAACGCTTCTTCATATTAACGATCAACTAATTTAGTAGATATCTTTTTAATCAGGTCAGAATTTCTCACCTTTCTCAGGAAACGGTAAAACTTTAGTGTTTGTCATTTTAACCTAGTGGGCGACTGAAAATGCATGCACTAAGGAAGTTGTTAATTTCCATTATTTTGTTAAGCTCATAAATCATAATTATTATGGTGAGAAATTTAAATGGTTAATGCATATCGGTCCGTGGATATAGTAAGAAAAAAGGAGTAAGTATTTCAGATTGCATCTGTGGTCAATGATTAGATTTAAAAAATAAATATGGGATTATGGTTATTACTAAACAATTTCAAAAAATACATCCCAGATAAATACGCTGATTCATACCCTGACTATGCAAATACCCTCTTCGCGTATAACATTTCATCCAAAAGTAAAAAAGCAAACAAAAAATTACACAACTAAACATAAACGGCGCTGCGATACCTCACATCTTCTCATGCCAGAGGAAAGTCATTCCACTGATGCAGGCCAAAAATAAATAAATCCGAACATGATATAGCAATGGCACAGTATTCAATCGGATCTAACTGGGTTGAAGGCCCATCCCACCGATAAAGTTAAACTTTTATTATGTTGCCAGATCTCACAAAAATAATTTTTCTGCTTCTGGTTGGGTTTACCCTCAGTAGTGGGAAATCTTGACGTACGACGAATTGGAGAATTCAATGACAAATAGAATTAGGACTCAAAAACATGAAACCTCTCTTCACAGATAATATTTCTTCTAAGAAAGATAATATTTCCTTAAGTATGATAATTCGTATTCGATCTTAATAATTAGCGTGACAACTGCAACAAAATGTCAGCTTGTGTCCTTAGGAACCACTTGTTGGCAACATAGACGCGGGTCAGGACACCAGGCAGGGGTGAAGTCAGACCGACCCTTGATCGTCACACAAATATTCACAAAATCAATCAAGGGCCAAAGCAGCGCATTAAATTACATATCAACAATATTAAATCAAATGTTAAAATTGGTTACAAGTGTGACTAAATGACTAATGCCATATCTTTTTTGCTAGGCAGATTGACCTTCTTGCCCTGCCAGAGGGAATTGTGGATCGTGAATGCGTCGATCGTGACCGTTAAATGCTTTGTGTGGATTTGTGAGAAGCACTTCCCTCCAGAGTTGTATCTGAAACGAAACAAACCAAATTAAAAGTGAAAATATACTCCAAGTAATAAAATAACGAGCTCATGAAGAACGTAACTCTAACTGAAATCACCTGTTATATTTACCAACGTTCTCAAAATAAAAACCAATTCAAATTGTGTAATTACTCCTATTATTATTAATTCTGCCCGAAGGGTGAGGTATGGACTGACACGTCATAAGACAGGAGTAGGATGGACTAGAAAGAGTTGATGAACAAGACGGAGTATTTTTCCCTATTAGGGGAATTGTGGTGCTTGGCACGACATAGATATAATCCGACACCTTTTCTATTCCAACCTTATCATCACCACCACGAACGAACAATAATTATTGTTAATAATGGTCGCTGCTGTAACTACCAAATAAAAAATTTAAAGGCTCACTTGAAGAAGCGGTCGAACATGCGTTCGTTGACTTGCTTGGGCCCGGTACCGTAGAGTTTGAGGACCTCCTCGGTGTCCGGGCAGTACGAGTAGAGGGCGCGGAACTGGCAGCCAGCGTCTCGGAACAGAATGAGGAAATGCTTGGCCTCGGAGCGGGAAATCTCCTCAAGCACGCGGCGTTTGGCTTCCTTGTTGACGACACCCGGGAAGACGCAGTACTCAACAGCGTTAAGCATGATGCCGCGATTGCTTTTGGTCGCTGGCTGCTTGTAAAGCCTCGGACCGTTGTAATCCATCATGGAGCTCGCGTTAGAGCTGACATCGCTGGCCCCGTCATCGAACACACGCCGCTTGCTGATCAGCCCCGGAGGAAGCGATCCCGGCCCTTTCAAAACATGAATAATCATTACTGTAGGAGTCGTCCATTACCACCTTAACTGACTCAATGGTCGTACACTCGACTGGTAAATTGCAATCGTCAAAATGCATAGTGTGAACTTTAAGAAAATCTTACTTATTGTACGGTATATTACAAAAACTGAGCACGAAAATGAAGTTAACAATATAACCCATCGTGTTGGGATCCTGATTAAATCTCCAAAAGCAAATAAGGCGTGGCATCATGAGAAAACATCTACTAGGGACCAAATATTAACCAGTATACAAAAAAACATTCAACAAAAATTCGAGTTTGTATCGATATTTTTCGATTAGCTTCAAAAAAATAGTGCTTTGTAAATTATTGTGGTTGTGTCTAAGAAGCAGTGCATAGTGTTGCGATACCTGAAGGAGAGGTCAGGTGCCTGTTGAAGGCGCAAGAAGGAGACGGCGCACGGCGTGGAGGTGTTGCCCGGCCTAGTCCGGAGTCCGTGTCCCCGTAACGATACGCTGCACTGTCCTGATCGGTACTCGAACCTGCAACAGGGTGCACGCTACGCTACAACCACAGCCACCACAACCAAGTGATCACGTCTCTCTACGTGCGTGCCAAATCATGGAGTCATTTAGAAATAGCTGACACATGGGGGAGAAGACATCAGAAACTCTTGCAGCCGTATATCGGAGGCAGACATGTTTATTTTGTGTTTTTGAAGTATCATGCACCAATCGATGTACCTTCAGAACCGAAAAATCACCAGCAGCACCACAACTGTTAGAAACAACACCTTGTTAGTAAGTAAGTACCTGTACCTGGGGAAAAGACCTTTTTATCCTGCACCTGAAATTTAGAAGTTGGAACGAAAACATAATGAAAACGTAACAAGAAATAATCGGAACTACAACGGAAGTGTAAGAACTATGATTTAAAGACACTGAGTAAGAAATACGATGCAAGACCGAGAACGGTAGAGTTGGATTGTGCTAATTGTCAAGCCAATGGCAAAAAAAATTAACCGTACAGACGGATCAGCCAGTACCACTTCCTTCGTTGAATTGCGGACACATAAGGATTCTATGCCAGCTAGTCTAGTGGTAATAATTAAAAAGCCTAAAACCAAAATAACACTATTCATCTTTTTGAATATAAGAACGGTAGAAAAGGATGCGAATTAAAAATATATGGCGGCAACGAGAAGTATTAGGGGAAATGCGGGGCCATCACCGAATCAACAGCAAGCGAACATGGCGGAAAGCCATGATGGCGAACATGCCAACCGGACACCGCAGGATGAAGGGCTGAAACCATGTGACCAGCAACTCTAAGGTGCCAACACAAACCCACGTGCTACGGCAATTAACCGTCAGCCTTTCATCGGCCCTCCTGCCGCTCGCAGTCTTACCACTCAGATTCACGAGAGAGTTGGATTTCCTGTTTCGAAACACGGGTTGATAAGTTGAGTATTTGGACCTCGATCTATTTCGCGGCGGTTCGGATGTATCTGAAATACATGGTAAGTTACATACGCGATACATTTAACTGGTATTAGTCGTTTGGACTAGCCTTGCCTTTTTGAAACAACATTTACCTCTGGAAGTTTTATAAGATCCTCGCCGCCCCAAGTTGGAAATACCACCCCTCGAAGGTGAAGCACCACGGTCATCGTCACAGGGAGACTCTGAAACAATACGTAATTATTAAGATTACTACCAGAAAGGTAGTAACAAAGGTTACAAAGTCGTTCACAGTAATCTCAATACTTAATTAGAGGAAGTTTATTCGTAACGGCCACTTTAACGTAAAACAATATGAGGATTGCAAGTGAAGCCAAAATCAACTGTCGTATTAAATAGTGTTAGTTGTTCGGCTCCTGGTTCTGGCTCTAGTCCAGCGTGAAATCCTGTCAGACACCATCCTCAGTTGTTAGCACTTCGATTGTAAGCACCGAGTGCGTTGTAGTTTGACGCATCTGATTCGATAGAAGACCGCAATAGAATGTTTAGTAACCCAACATAAACGATACTTACCTCTGGGCCGACCGCGCCCACTCAAACTCCCCGCCAAACTATCCTGCGACCCCCTGTAGTGATCTCTTCGGAGCGGCCGGCTAAACACTGAATTCTCATGCGACCGGTCTAAAGTAAACATAAAACACAGTCTCAAAAAAGCCCAGGGAGAAGACAGCAAACAAAAGATAACAGAAAGTTAGAGAACGTTTCAAAGAGGAATGCAAAATTTGGTGCTACTGAGAAAATGGTCATAGTTTAAGGAACCCAAACGTTGTTAGTTTGAAGCACTTTTCTGGAATAAACTTTGTGTTTCCTCGCCCCGGCATTTCCATTTTTCTCAGTAGCTAATCTGGTGAGACGATCATCCAAAGTTCAAATTCAAGCGCTTAAAATAAAATAACACTGAAGGAGTTTACGGGAGTTTTTCAAAGAAAGGTATTTACACAAAATGGTGCCAGCATTGATACTGATTCAAATCAGGATCAGGGAACCAGGCAGTTATTTCCTGGCATCAGTAAACAGTGCTTCAGATTGTAGGACATCTGTCGCTAGCATGCTTACTTTATGTTCTTTTGCCCCGACTTGAATACACTTAAAAACACACCAAGTGACACAAAGGGTAAGAAAGGAGCACATCATTATCAACATCAACCAGCAGACAGACTAACCCGCTAGGTTGTTCGAAGAGCCGCGAGGTCCCCGACTAGGACCCAACATGGCAGCGTCAACTGCTCCGCTCTCCACGTGGATGGTTTTAGGTCGAGGTCGCGGCGTCGTTGCTGGCTTGCTTCGCATTTTCGGTGCCGCCAACTTCAATAATTCCGCCTTATCAACGACTTTCCCCTACAGAGAATAAATTATGGTTGAGGTAATGCGTAGGTCAGTTTCGATCCGTGATTACTCACATCTTGCTTAGAGATTTAACAGTTTTAGATACATCGCTCTTAGGATCTTACAGAGTAATAGGCATACTTAGAAACGATGGTTTTCTCACTAACCTCCCGTTCGGCCTCTTCTATTGCCTTTTTCAGCTTAAACTGCTCAAGAATGGCGGCTCGCCGGGCCTTGTCTTCTTCCTTCTTCCTGGCACGGTCCTCTTCTTTCAGTTTTTCCAGCTCCCGCCGTTGTTGAGCTTCCATCTCCTTTTGCGATTTCAGTTCTTCTTGTTGTTGCCGCCGCTGAAGCGACAATAGGAGAATTTTTTCTTTCTTCTTCTCCATTTCGTCCATCGCATTCTGCAAAAAGCAAATAATGAAAATACCATAACGGTGAAAACACAGGTGGTACTAGAATGGTTTTTGCTACCATCTTCATCTATTCAACTGTTATTTTTATTTAACAAGATGGATTAGTACAACAATAATCAATATTTTTCTTCCGCTGCAATGACTCGAAATTATTTCTTTATGAGACTTAATTGATAACTCACTGGATCCGGTTCAGTGCCAATGACAAGCCCTACGCCAGGGGACATGGGCTCAGCAGGCCTGATCGTAGCAGCAGGAGAGTAGGAAACCAGGGGGTCAGCGATTCGAGATATAGCGACGTGCGAGGGCCGCGCTGGAGTGTCTGATGAGAATGGCAGAGAGGGCTGGGCGGAGCGTGGCCTGATGCTCTGTTGAGACGTCACTGTTGTGTCTTCAGAGGCTTGGTACATGTCCTCCCTATCTTCAAATGGCGTGTCGATTACCTGCGTCGAAAACCGATCCTAAAAAGCAAGAATAAAGAAATTTACAAAAATAACCCAGATTTTTATTTTCTTCGAAGAAGGATTTTTAAACTGCGGTTTTTTGAACAAAAATAGGAAAAACCGCATAATTTTAACCCCAATAACTTTCAAATTTTGCACACACAAAAAAAGCTAACATCTTGGAGACACTTGTGTTTATGCAGGCGCTAGGAAAACCACTCTGATGTTAGAGAGACTGTTTCTTTCGTTATCCCTGACTTTCATCATGGAAACATAAATTTGCAACTACCTTCTTAGGCGACGATCGTTTGCCTCGTAATGGCGGTTTTGGCCGTTTGGGTGGTGCTTCATCATCAAAGGAAATATAGAAGCCCTTTTCAGGTTCAGGCTCCTCGGGGGGAGCTCTCTGAAGGAAGGGGTTCTTGGCGTGGGTGCGCGTAGGGGAAGGTATGCGATACGTGCGGCTGCCGGACGAAATCTGAATGTGCGTGCGGCCTTGCGCGTCATCCTCAGCGTCCCCGATGAAGCAGATACTTTGCGGCTCCATGTCGTCGACTGTAAGGGGAGCAGGAGGAGGGGCGGGACGCGGCGGTGTTTGCCTCGGTGGCACAGCGGGTTTCGGTGGAGGCGTAGGGCGCGCATGTAGTGGTGAGGCCACAGCAGAGCGAGGGCTGGGTGTCGGTCCGCCATTGACGCGTGACTCGTGAAGAGTAAAACCTGCAGGGGGGTCCAATGGCTCACGCCACGTCCCGCTCGGTACATGATCGGACTGTTCACGCCACGTCGTACGTCGTGGCTGCTCATGGAGGAAGAATTGCTGGCCCAAACTTTGGTTTTGGGGCTGGTTGGTGCTTTGGTGATGGAGCTGCGACAGACTTAAAGGCTTCACTGGAGGACTCGAACTTGCGAATGTTGTATATGTCTGATTCGAAAGATTTGCGTGCTTGTTGTTTTGTAACGACTGATTGGCGGCTATTTGTATTGCAAATGACTGTAGCTTTTGTTGCTGACTCACTAAACTTTCTATTTTCTTTTGCTGTTCGTTCGCAAAATCTCTAAACTGCTGGTTCAGTCCCTCCTTGGCCAAATCAGGTACATGTGACTCCTGAAGACATAATTTCTGCATGTCTGAATCAATCTCACTTAGGCTAGAATCCATCTGAGCAATGGATTTCTGAAACTGATCCATATCCAGATTTTCAGTGTCCGGGGTCCTGCGTTCCTCCACTAAAGGAACGCACCCATCCATCCATTTTCGGTCGATTGCGGCAGCTTCCCTCATATCCTGTAATCACAACATACCATTCCATCATATCTCATTGATATTAATTATCTCTGCTTTCAAGCGCGCACTGCTCAAGCTGGAAAAAATGTTAGCCATGCGACGCCATGTCATGTCAGTACACAGTTGAGGTTAGAAAAATACTTCACACACGGCATCCGACAATACTGGAAACTATGTCAAGCAGACATAGTGCCCCCAAGTTTTCTATTGGCAATCAGACAGATCAAGCTTTTAGAAATTTATGGCGCTTATTTTATTTTGGATTAGTCGAAGAAGGCAGGAGTGGCAGGGCAAACAGCAGCAGCTGCGACAGCTGGGAAAGCAGCACGTTACCTTCTCCCCACTCCCACTCGCAGCTTTTTCACAAACACCGACATCAGAGTCCCGAACCTTGTCACTATCAAGTTTTTCGACATTTGTCGCGGGTTTTATTTGTTTCTGTAATCAATGGAATAAACAATAAAATAAAATAGAGGGTCAGGCATTAGCTCTTACAGTTAGAGGGACTAGTAATATTTTACCTTGGTAACAGCTTGCAAGAAGGCCGCTTTCCCCATTTTCTGTCGTTGTTTATTAACCACCAGTTCCATTCTCTTCTTTTCACTTTCGATCAGACGCCTTTTTTCTTCTAGTTTTAGCCGAATGTTGAGGAGCTGCATGGTAGATGAATTTTCATCTGTAAAAAGCCATGCACGTTCAGATTTGGAAGTTACGGGGGTAGGTTACTCGAAAATTTTCACCTGTAAGTTAAGCATGGGTGCCACATCGGCTCCATGATTTCCACTTGGATTTTTTTTGCCCAAGCAATATATGGTACCCATTTTTAACTTATAGGTTAACACTTTTGGATTAAAAAATCCGAAATAATTAAATCCACCATTACAGTACAGGCGAGATAAGATTTATTCTGATTACTTCAAAGCGTCCGTGCTGCCGCATTGTGTTAATAAAAAATGAATTCGGTCTCCCTGCCTCCCCATTTTACTGCAACTTCGAATACCACTTTCTAGCTACCTATAGTCGGTGCAGTTGCAGAAGTACGGAGGAAGTCATGTCCTGGTATAGTTCACGGTGATTCGAGCTGGCTGCCTTAGTTAAGTATGTGTACCTGAAATACTGGGAACCTGCTGGAGCCCGGGTGAGGCAGGGGACGCTCGTTGCTGCATCTGCCAGGTGGTAGTGTTGGGGGTCATCTTCTCCCCACCGCCTCCACCACTGGTGCCGTTTGTACGGATCCCCGTGCTGTCGTTTGCACGCAGCGGGGACGGCGCCATCCCACTCACATCCCCGTCTGGATGGTCACCCTTGAATTTGAAGGAAACAATGTCAATAAACTTATTTCAGAACATGCAAATATCCAACAGCTTCCTCAAAAAATTGGTAGGAAAAAACGTCAAGAAATAGATTTATGTGGACATTCTTTCCCTTTTTACCTGCTGTAACTGTCAAATTTTATAATATTCCCCTACCTGTTTGGAATGTTGGAGGACATGGTTCAACGAAACCGGGCTAGCCAAACTGGTGGTGGTGGTGATGGTGGTGGCGGAGGGGATATTTTCCCTGGGCAGTTCCCGCAAGGTTTCTCTGGGTGGCTTCTCGGCATCTCTCTTCTCTACACCGTAGCCGTTGTCCGCGAAAATGCGATCGATAGCGGTACTTCGGGCGTCCTGCTGACTAGACCGCACCGGAACGTTCGGTGTGGGGTGCACGAGGCCCGGCGCCGGCGACGGGCTTTTACGCGAATTCTGTCTCTGCACCTGAATCAAAATTAGATGTCGTACAGAAAGGGCAAAAACTGTTAAAAGAATTGCAAATGCACCTCATAATAGTCATAATACTTATAATAATAAAGACATATTATGTTCCAGACACTCATTATAAATGAACTGTTGGGTTATTTAAAAATCCGAAATCCTATGTATTTTTAATATCAGAAATTAGTTGACACTTGGGGAATTGAGCCCCCAAAAAATGTTAAAAATGACCAAGATCAACTAACACTAACCGGGCTAGCAGAACGATCGTCACCGCCGGCAAAGATGAGCTCAACACCCGAGCTGCGAGCTTCTTGCGCGGAAGTGCGTGTGGCTGTGGCGGCTGCAGCGGAGAGTAGGATGGCCGGGTCCTTGTCCGGGTTGCGGCCGAGGAAGTGGAGGTTTTCTTGAGACCCACCAAAGTTCTCGAGGGTAAGCTGCGAGTCTTCGGATAGGGAGTTCCGGCGGGAGCGACGCCCGGCATAGGAGGAACGCTTGCTGTCCTCCCAGTGACTGGGCTTGCCCGCCGCACGCCCCGCCTCGCCTCGCTCCTCGCCCTTACTGTCTTGGTTTCCGCGCTCTTTGCTAGGCCGGAGTCGCGCGGGAATGAGAGGATCTTCGGCCAGCATGGAGCTGAGAGTAGGGACGGTACGGCCCCGGTGCACGACAAACTCTTCACCTCGGCGGCCCATCCCCACAACTTCCCTACAGAAACCGCAATACCAACATTAACACTAGTAAGTAAAAAAGATAGAACCTATGATTTCTCTATAATCAGTGCCTGATGTTGTCATATTTGTGCACAATATGAAAATCACAGCTCATGACTATGATAATAAATTACCGAGTATTTTCATACAGTTCAGGAACAGCCTTTTAAATGTCTCTCAATTTCCTTACCGGTCTTCGAGATGCCTCGTGTCTAGGGAGTCTGGGGAGCCACCAAAGCAAGATTCAGAGTAGGGCGATGAGTGTGACTTGCGAATCCCCACACTCTTTGACACTGAAATAACACACCATGTATTAAAAGAGAAAACAGAAAGTTTGATGACGGAATATTTTCGTGCAACAGCTTTTTCAATCGTGACAGTCGAATTCACAGTTCTACTAAGTTACGTTGTAACAGGCAGTTTCCTTCAATAAAAAATTGAATTATACAGTTACAAAACATGCTTCCCAGAACAACAAAAGATGGCCCAGCCATTCATTCTAATAACAGAATTTTTAAGTGAAAAACAGTTAGGAACAAATACACAAGGACAAGCAAGATTCAACAAATAGGTACAACAGAACGGTAAAACAAGCAAAACACACAAATCGCTAAGGATTGAAAGCATAACAATTAAACAGTCTGCAACAGAAAGTACATCTAGTTACTGTACGAGAGGTTATTGACAGGCACAGCGTGAACAATGATTCACCCCGCCGACAAAAAAGTTCCAACTAACCAAACAAACGAACGAAAAATTTACCATCTATATGAGTTGTAGCCTAGGACAAAAATACTTCCGGTTCTAGGAGTCACTTCGATCTTAGGAAATCATCAGGAAAAGATTTTATGAGAGAATGAGAGAATGAAAATGATGGATTTGAGACCATGTACCCAACTGCCGGGGCGGGGCTCTCACGTAGTTGCATCCACAGTTCAGTATATGGCCATTTTCTTTAGCCAAAATTGGAATAATTAACAAATTTTTTTATCACAATTCTATCACGTGGGTTTGTGATTCAAAACTGATCATTTATAAATAATTGGTAACATCCATTTTTTCTTCATCAAATTTACGTGAATAACACGCATCGTCGCAAGGCACAACTCAAAAAAACAACGTGAAAGCAAAAATAAAATGGGCCATGCGAAAGTCAGCCATGATTGGCCGCCATCTCGGACATGCGGGGTGAGGGGGAGGACTGTCGGCGAGGTGGGGGTGGGCTACCTGTGAAGCTGGCGTGGGAGCTGAGATGACTGCGGAGGTCTGGGATGGCCGTGACGGGCTGAGGCAGGCTACGCTTGTGCGCTACCCCTTGACTATTGCGCTCCGCCGACGCTGGACAAGACACACCAGGCGTCATTCTATCCACTCTCTACTTCTACCCTTTCTTTACAACTCTCATTGGAAAATGGTAACAAACTGTATCTTCAGGTACAATGGTACAGAATACTCACAATTAAGAAAGGGCAGAGTTTTGATAAATCAATAGCAAGCCTGATAAGAATTCAAGCCTAGAGGGTATTCTGTGGAGTATGGACAGAATTTGGGGTGAAAGAGTCGCTCCACATTGAACTAATCAGAAAATAAAAATACGACACGGAAGCGGTTTCAGGGCCAGACAACATCAAGATATGAAAATCAGATGAGTGTGGTTTACTGATTTTGATACTTATTAATTTGCAGTTATCACTCAAACACAGTGAATATTAATGGGTAAATGTTATGTAAGTAACGAAATCTACGCGAAATTAATCATGTAAAATGAATTAGGTATGTGACGCAACGTGCATCTATCGTACATGAGCACGAGGTGGCTAAAGTGAAGCTCTGGTGCCAGTTACATACGCATTACTCATATTTTCAAGGACACCTGCAATTTAATACAATATATTCATAGGTGACGACAGCTCCGACTGCATTTAATAGAACGATACGTATAGAGTGAATGGCCAATTTGTTTCAGTTTAAGTCAGAAGTATCTTTTGACTTGTTGAGCAGTGAAATCTTCAAAGTCAACGTCGATGCATCTATGATCTATGGATCGAATCCATGTTTGCAGTGTGAGAAAGGTCACTTGTGAAGTCGAGTTTTTTGTAAAGGGGGAAGTGGACGGTAAAGTCAAATTAATAAGTAAACGCAGTAATACTTTGGGTTGTTACTCGGGTGATCAGCTAGCTATTTTCCACCTTGGCCATTTTTCCCCTAACTATGGCTTGGAGCATTACGTGCAATACAAAGGGCGGGTACTTACGTTCACGGCCAGGGAAGCGGACGCACTTTACGGGGTGAATCTCCAGCACATTGAATAGATCAGCCAGCAGTGCCAGGAGGTTCATGCACATGTTGCCGCGCAGGTAGGTCACGTCTTCGGGCATCATGTGGCACACGGTGGACGGGAGACTGTGGTGGCTGAACTCGTGCACGAGGCACAGGTTGTGCACAGAGTCCGATACAGTGGGCAGCGCCGATACCTGACCAACGGATTTGCATTTTATAACATTTCCCATTTTCGACAACTATCCAGAAGTCCATTTCTGTTGATCATGACTACGACAGTAAGAAATTCCATAAGTGTAATTTTTTCAAATATTATCCAGAGTAGATTTAACCATTACGAGGTAGACAGGTAGACATTGATTTGAAAGCTACCTGGACTGGGCTGTAGACCATTCTCTCTACCATCAGCAACTTTACCTTTATCTTCTGCCAGGGGAGTTCCTCGGGGCAGTAGAAGGAGACGAGAGCAGCAAGCCCTGCACCATCACTGAGGCCTTTCACGTCTCGGACGGGCGGGAAGCGTGGCGGCTCGGAGACGCCCTCCAATGCAATGCGTTTGGCTAATGCTGCTTGAGCCTGATTGACCCACAGCAGGAGACCCTCCTCTGTAGAGGCAGGCATCGCGGGGGACACGGCGCCATGCGTGAACCGCTGCACCGCCGCCACCACGCGATCTGCGCTCACCACTTCGTTGGTATACAATTCCATGATCGCCTCGATCATTGCAATGTGCGCCGCCTGAAAAGAATGAAAATAGTGAGGAAAACAGTGCGATAAAACACAACTTGCAAAATAAAACTCTAAGGTCACAAAGTGCCTCATAGAAAAATGAATACAGGTTCACGTAATCAACATAACTGACATAAATGTTAAGTATGCCTTGCATAAAATTAACATTGCGCACGGCGATTTTTACAGCAATTCCTGGGGATAATGGGGGATTTGCGATAAAAAGATGGGACATTTTTAAAGTTACCTACCTCTTTACAAAAATTTAGGTCTTACCAACCAAGGGGAAAGACTGAAAATGTTTCGTCATTCGCAATGTTCACCTCATAGCAAGCAGTGATGGATCAACAGCTTTAGCCCAGCACCTAGCATTAAGCTGAGCGTGAAAGGGTTTACTCTTGGAAACAGCTGAGGTATAACTTCTTCCCTGACCCAACCTCAAATACAAAACCATAGGGACCTGTTCTAACTTTGATACATTAATGGTCTCCCTTGTCACTGGGGATCTGTTTGCTCCCCGGCGCTCTTTTACCTGACGTTTACGCGAATGAATTTTCTTTAATACATGTTTGTATTTATGGCAAATACAGTGGGGATTCCTCATCCACAACTCGCATATTGATAAATTGAAACTTTGTAAGGCTGAATTTCACCACCTCACAATAGTGCCTCCTAACGATCGAATAGCTATCGTATCAGTAAACCAGCCGTTAAACTTATCCTATCATTAGGTTTTGTCCTGTCTCTAGAATTCGTTTGCTTTGTTTACGTGTTTGTTTAGGTGTACGTTCATAGTACGTTTCAATAATTTCATGTTAAAAATGTAAAATAAACGGGGAAAAACACACTAATTTTTCGGAGGAAGGTATTAAATTGTTGGGTAGACAACAATCCCTGCCCGTTTCGCACCCAAACGAGTTGAATAAGGTATGAAAGTTATTGTTATTGCTAACGTACGGATTCACTAACGATAAGATCAGGGTGCTATCGTCAGGATGGTGAAAGCCATTAACTTTTTTTAGCGATAGGATAGCGCTATCGTGTACACGATAGTCTTCACGTTAAAGTGGTGAAATTCAGCCTAAGAGAGACAATTAAAAAGATTTTGTATCCAATTTAATGATACTGATAATGAATCACGGAAGAAAGTAATGTCTTGTTCTGGAATTGAATAAGTCTGAAGACGACTGATTTCAGCCCTAGCCTGTTCAAGTCACCAAGTGAGATGAGAGATGAGGCGATAAAGGTTTTTCTTAAGCCCAAGCACTCTCATGACTCTGCAGTCAATGGCGATTTGAATGGGCATCTCGGTCTCTTGTTCAGTATGAAAAGTTTATAGTAATTACCAGTTTGATGGGGGTGGTCTTGATGAGAACGGTCTCAGTGAGAGGTCCGTCCCCGCAGTCAGGGATGGCAACGCCCTTGCGCGCGAGCGTCTGCAGGATTCCTCCATGGTTGAGGTTATGGTAGTTAGGGTCCGAGTAGATGTTGGCAAACGCCAGGCAGTACAATTCGGCATTGGCAAGATTGTGCACGATCTGGGGCTTCACATGCTCCTGGTCCTGTTCAATAAAGAAGGTACATTATTACAACTGTTCAAGTTTCTCAGTTGTCCTGCAGTACACGGCCTAGTTTTCTTAATCAGTAATACGTAGGTACAACCTGAGGGAAGAATTCAGAGGCTTTTTACTAGTGAGAGCCTTGCACATCCGCTGCCCTATAGCTAAACCACTTTCCCATACCACTCGAGTATGCTGGGGAAGAAATGCCCCGCCACCCCCAGCCATCGCACCTACAGATGTGGTGGTCCTATTACCTACTCCGAAACAAAAATTTAAAAAATCTAAAGCTGATTCAACGAAAGCGACTGAACTCAAATAACCTTCTTGATGATTATTAATTACGAAGCTGAAGAAGTTGAAACAAACCGATAGCGTAGTGGAAATGACTTGCTCAAATGGAAGCACTCACCACTCACGCGACTTTAACTAACCACAGTCCCAGCCACAGGTAAAACAGCTTAAAATCTAATTAACAACTGGAGCGATGATGTCACGGTTTAAGATTGATTACTTACTGCACTGCTTTGATTTGAAGCCGATTCGAAGTTTATCGTACTATAAGTACGAGCATTGTCGGAATAGTAGACAGGAGATCTGCAGATACTCACACAACTTTGTTTTGGTCTAGAAAAAGAGTGTTCTCTTCAGGGGATCTAGGAACAGCCAACTGTCCAAAAAACTACTCTGTAGTTGGGTCAGCGAAACCTCCCTAGCCCAGCCAAATTACTCCTGGCCTGCAGGTAACGAACAGATTACGAAAAACATGAGAACCTGCTCGGCCATGGCGAAACTCGGGGGCTGTTTTCATGGCTTAAAAGTTAAGGCTGAGAAATACTTGTAACAAGGGGAGCTCATCACATCCTTCATGACCAAGGTTATAAACGGAAACCGAGAAGCTGTCAAATGACAAGACAGCTCCAGACACTGGCAGTAATGCTGCAGTGACCTGGTTGCGCTTCCAGCTGCTATTAGGTAATTAGATGGACACTGTCGCCCGTTTGATCGGAAGCAAATTTAGCCTAGACAGCGAAACCATTCAGCTTATCTGTCCTTCCAATGTCTCAACAGATTCTTCACAAATTGTGAATAGGTACCGTAGTCCCACTATAGATAATCTCAGTTCAGAGTCAGCGTTCATTAGACTCACTACTTATTGTATATTCGGTTCCATTCCAAATCGGGAGAACAAAGAAGTAAATATACATGCTCTCCACAACACTTATGAGCTCTCACATTTTTTCTGCGCTTAAAACGCTGCGCACTGCGAACTATCAATACATGTAATTTTCTTAGAGGGGTCGGTCGTCTCGAAAAAGCCTAAAAATGACCCTTGTGGAATGGATACCACTTTTCTGCACGTGCTAACGTCCCGCATGATGGGTAGTGAAAATTCGAAACCCTACCGGCAGATTGGTATCTGCGTCGGAACTTTTACAGTAAATTGAAAATAATTTAATTACAATCTAAAATTTAAGACTGAAGTCAAAAAGGGTGATTTTGGAAGTCTCTCCCATCTAAAACAGCGACACTACAGACGCGCTAGGGGTGAGGGCTGATGCCGCAAAGCAACTCTTTCAACACCAGAGCCGCCATAAAGCTGCATGTAAACAAAACCCAAGGCCAGACCCGCCCACTTTGTACCAACACACCAATACTAACAACCTACGAGACTGCCGATATCCTTTCCACAGTTTACGACAGCTATGCAAGGCCGTTTTCACAAAGTCACCAAAAACAGTACAAGCGTAGGAAGTTTTAGAAGCAATATCACCAAATGAGTTTCTTCGTACAAGAACCAATAAGGGTGTGAGAAAGTCAGTCAGTAATTTGAAGGAAGGCTTAGAGCGTTTTGGAAAGCGTGGAGTAACTTGTGAAGGAAGACCTTGTACGTGTACCTACTATTAGAGCGACATAATGAAACCTAATGAATATAGCTTTCCTTCGAATGCTACTAAGTACTTATAAGAGACAAAAATGACCAACGTATAACTTTAATTGTAATTACCTCGTGATCCTTGTAGAAAGGCTCCTTCAAATTATCAGGTACTCGGTTGTTGTAAGCTTTTGATAGCAGCCATTTAATGGAAGCTCGCTGTTTGGCCTGCAAAAAATAAATAGGGTCAATCTCTATTTAATAAACCCAAGGTTAAACAGAGGGGTCATGCTAATGGGAAGAAAAATAACATGGGCACGGAAGAGCGAATGGAAATCCGGCTGATTAGAAGGGGTGGGGGTGTGCCCGACTGCCCGCCCAACATCCCATTAACACATGATGAATGGTCTGCATACTGGGAAAACACAACTGCATGAATACAACTACCTCAACCATACGTTAATTGTTGCTACATGTTCATTCTACAGAAATTAGGGTAAAACTACATCAAAAGTAAACTTTAGGTTTTCCTGTCGTACCACATTCTGGAGGTTTCTTTGCAATGCCTGAAAAAAAGAGAAAATTGTAGACGGGTCTGATTCCCACAGTACATCAGTACAACAATCAACTCAATAAAATTGCAAATGATCACGGTAAGGGAACCCAGCCCAATTAGTATTAATTTTAAAAGATGAATGGTTATTTTTCAGTAATTCAACGTGAACTAAAATGCAGCTCGACCAATGAAGACCACTAATTGACGGTTATATAATAACCGCCTATTATTCAGCAGTCTGTGAGCCTATGGGAAGTGGGAGATAGAAACAAATTGGAAAGAAGGTTCCTAAAGTCAGTCGCCATTCCCACAATCATATAGGTACGTTCATTTTGTAGTGATTGCACTACGAACTGATAAGGCAGCCACAAGGCATGGAGGCAGAGCCAGGAGTCGATAAAGCCATCAGCCATGAGCCGGCACCGCTGGATCGCACGCTGGAAATAACCTCTTCCGGTTGCGGGAGCGACGATGGGAGTAGCGCCACACATGCACCCCCCTTCCAGAACTCATCCCCACACATGTCCAAATTATCACGGATAATAGAATAAATATAACAAAGTAGTTCTATGAAAAAACAACAGAAGGTAGGTAGTAAGGTGTTGTTTGGATCATTGGAACTAGGTATATGCGGACGGCAGGACAGAGAAAGGTTTTCCAGAAACCACTTTTCAACCATAGAAGTCGAAACGCCGCACTTCAAACTGAGTGTAGCATTACAAAACTGTAGACATTTACACAAAAAAAAATGTTTCAACAGTAAGTATTAACTCAATCAGTTTTACACACGCCATTTGGAATAGCTCGCTGGAATGCCAGCTCACCTGAAGCGCCAGTAAATGGCAGCTGTCAGAAATTATATGATAATGTAACTGATGACAATGATTGTGTAGCAGCAGCATCAGGGCATGTAAACTCCAGCCCAGTGCAGAAGAGAAGGAAACTGGAGAATCCAGGAATGTGTGAATCACAGTGAGTCAAACGAGTCGGCTACATGAGCCCTAACAAGGTGGTATTGTGCCCAGTAGCAGTAGGTAAGGAGGACTCCTCGCAGTTATAGCGCCAAAGTGGAGGTGATGGAGCGTCATCCATCAACCTTGACGCGCCCACCTTCTCAATGGCCACCCAATGGCTATGATCCCAAATAATAGAGGAAAACAAATGCAATATCTTCGGTTCGTATGAAGTTATAAACTTCATACTTGTTGTCCAGTTGCATACCAACACGAATTTGGAATGGAAACGTCCATGCTCTAAGCACATAAATTTGTATTTATTTTCATGCACAAATTATCCCAATTCACTCGTGCGTCTTATTGGTTACTGACCTCGTATTTTGCTTTCATTTTCTTGAGTGAAGTGGGGATAGCGAACAAGGAGAGGGGCACTTCGTCAGTCCGTCACATTCAATTTTACATCTACTTACTTGACTAGATCACTGAGCGTATGGTTTCTTCCTGACATCATCCTCCAGTCACGCCCTACCAGTCCAAACCTATTTCCACCGCCATATTTGCCAGTCTGCGCTACGCATTGTGAGCTGCTCCGTGATGATGACGGCTCATAAATATGCACAATGCAGTTCATCAAGTCCATGCAACCATCACACATCACGCTGCTCATTCCTGACTTGCAGCTGAAAGTTGCACACTTGCAGTCGAAGCCAAACATTGGACCGTACAGTTCCTGTGTGGCTTTTTAAGCATCAGATCAGGTGAGAGATGAATCAAGGGACGCTGAACGAAACCACAATTACCACAACACAGACCCCAGCTTTGAAGCAACTGGGGACTGGGGACATGGACATCAAGTGAGTGGAAAGACTGAGAAGCTTTTACTTCCGAAAACATTCTACTCGTTTCACGGCTAATATTAGCAGTGACTTCGGAAGCACATGCAATGCTTTTCGAAGTAACTCAACGCCGTAGATTCCGGGTTGGTTTATTGACGTTTGTTACAGCCAATTTTCTGAAAAAACTGTTGGATATTTATTTGTTCCCAAATATAATAATGCATTTTTAACCCCAGAAACTAAAATGTTGTGATTTTACAATTGAGTGATTTTTGACATTATTTTTCAGACCAAAAGAAACATCCAACAGTTAACAGTTTCCTCTGAAACGCGACACTAAGAAACGGCAATAAATCAATGTGTATTGGATCAACACCCTTATATCGCCACCTTAGCAGGTAAAAATTAGGGTAGTGAAAGATATTTTTACCGCTTCACTATACAGCCCTCTCAAGGACTGAGTCTAATTTTGTAAGAGCTTAGGTACATACAACCACAGATACAACGTAGATGAAAGCCAAGATTCCACACAAAAAAGCAGCCATTATATTGTACCTCTACAAGGCCTGTAAACCCTATAGGTGTTCTCGTCTGAATGTGAAGTAGTGTCTCAAGGTGACGTCTAAATGATTAAGCATTTTGACTGATCTGACGTCATCTTCTTGGGACTAAATTAACACGAAAATGGAATAACCTACTGTAGAATTTGCAGATCTGCATGGCTGGGTTCTGGCCCGCTGTAACAGCAAGAACTTGCGGGAGCAGCAGCGAGTTTTTACAACCGATAGAATGAACAGATCTCGAGGTACCTAATGAATGGAGAGCAAATGGTGATGGCCGATAAGTAAATGAGGTCCATACTCCCAGTCCAGGCTCCAGGCTTTTAGGTCCTGTTACATTCCTAGTTTAGCTCACATTCCACACTATAAGCCAGAGCCTGCTCTCATTTCCACTTCATTCCAGAAGAAAAGCAAGAAGCGAAAAACGGTCCCGTAGGAGTAATACATAAGTTGAAAAAAAATTAAAAAATCTGTGAAATCTATGTTGCGTAAAATAACTAAAAGGGTATGATTTCCGTAATCATGCATCCTCGTTGTGGTGTTGAGAAAACATGAAAATACGATAAACACGGGAAACATTTCATAAATCATGCCGACCAACCGTAACAAAGAGCTGTGTGCTTTCTCGAAACTGAGCCGCAAAAATTGCTAAATTGAAGATCCTATACTGCACAGTATGCGTTTAGCTTCTTCGTGCCCATGCCATCTGACTCGGCCTTCATCAGGTGAGTAATGTCCCGCTTCACGGCCTGTAATCTTCCCCAATAAAGCGGCCACAGAGCAATCTGCACACAGAATGCACCGAGACCAGAGAGACCCGCCGCAGACGGACCGTTCTTTGACCTAGCGGCCAGCATAAACAGTGTGAATTTTGCGCAAGCTATATGCCTATAGGGTGTCCATTAGTCATTAGTCCATTTGACTTCCCTACGGAATTTATTCAACTTTGCTAACAAGTGAAGAAACCTAACCGCTGGATTCAAGCAACGCGAGG